>OX451739.1:418337732-418692732 GCA_948472305.1 Vicia faba
CCTTACCCTACTTGTCAGGCTATGTTACTTCCAAATCTTCACATAACCAGAGGTTTACACAAGTTTGTGATACATTACCTAAGGGTTCGAAGGTTTATTCGAAAGATAATATCATTCTTGGATAAATTGGCAAAGGACCGTGTACCCTTTCTTCATAAAAGGTACTTTAGTCACAAAATCAGCTTTCAACCTGATTTTGGTCTGAGCACAAGCAAGGCCAGAAGCATAAGTCACATCTTCTGCACCCCAACTGCCAAAATGCCCCCCACATGTACACGCTACATTATTTTATCATTTCTTTGCAAGGCTGGCTTTAGACAACATGTTCATTCTTTCTCTATAAATAGAGGAATTCTTTGCAAAGGATGGGGGAGGATTTTTTGGACTAGAGGAACGGAACCTCCAAAATATTCTCAAACACAACAAAACTCTCAAGTCCCTTCAACACTTGTGAAATCAAACCCAGAATCACACACTCACCTCTTTTGATTCTGAAGAACTCCCACACTTTAGTCTCCTTCGAATCCAGTTGGAAAGAAACATAATACTTGTTTCTTTCTTCCTTCGAATCCAGCATCCAAGGCCTAGCTTCTGACCCCTACCTTTGAATCCAGGAGAACCCAGAGCCACCACTCAAGGCCCAGTTCACATTCAAGGTTGAAGCAAGGTAAGTCACTCGTACCCTTGAACCTTTCGTTTCATGGAATAGCATGTGAGTAACTTTCCCTTTCGTTTGAAACATGTGCATAATACTTTGTTCTTTTTGTTTCCACCCTCTTAATATATTTTCATAACTAACCCTTTTGTTTGCTTCTTGTTTACCTAAACATGCTTTAAGTATTAAACTGTTTGCAAGACAAATACTAGCATGGCCTTAGGCCATGTTACCATTTAATATCTCAAACGAAGAAACAGGGGGAATGAAGTATAAATCGATGCCTTGGGCTTCCATACTAACTTCTAGGCCCAACTAGAATGCATGCTCATGTTGATTTCAGTTCCAGATGAACAAGGCAGAGAAGGCAGAATCGAAGGCCATGACTTGTTGATGCCATCCCCAGTCGAAGAAGGCAACAAGGCAGAAAGGTAGAACCAGAAGGCACGCTCTGTTGAATGCCAAGCCCAATCGAAGTCTATGACTTGATTGGAGCCAACTCCCAATCAAAGGCCATGACTTGCTGGTGCCAACTCCCAATTGGAGGAGGCCAGCAGAAGCAGAATCAAAGGCTGCTTCCTCCCCAATTGAATGAGCTCTTCTGTTACTTCTTTTTATTTTATTTTTTTCCTTTACATTTTTCTTGCCTTTCAATATGGTTGTAATAGTGTAGGATTTTTCTTTTCTGTATTTTTATTGCTTTATACAAATGCTAGTAAATAGGTGTGTATGGCAAGATAAAAACCAACAAGTAGACAACCCATAATCAAAGACTAAATGCATGCAAATCAAACACACTATTCACACATGCACCCTTAGGGTAATCTCACTTGTTGCCTTGGAAAATAGTCATGTCCCTCGAATATGGGCATTTTAGCAAAGACCCTCGATAAAAGATCATAGTCCCTCGATGACCCTCGATGTTGCCTTCGGTAAATGATCTAGTCCCTAAAACGACATTGCTAAAACGTTCCATAGGTTGCCTTCTATAACTATACAAACGTCCCACGCCCATCCCTTCATATCCAACGATAGGGCTTCTTACCAAAACAATGGTAAGATAATAACATCTAAAGGAGGAGGAAAAGAACATCTAAGACCTTTTGAGTAGGTAGATTGCTCCTAGTTGCCCGCTTTCTCACGACAAAAACATTTTATACACCAACACTTTCATTTTGAAACATTTTCAAAAGACAACACTTTGTAGGCGTTCTTATAGAAACGAGAACCATTACAAAGACGTTTTTAAAATACTTTCAAAACCCACACTACAAGCACACTTTCAATCAAAAGCAAGTGATCTAGCAAGCAACTAAGAGCCCATAGATAACTATGGATGAAAAGGGTGCTAATACCTTCCCTTTTCATAATCTACCCCTCGAACTCAGAAATAATCTTGAAAGGTCTTTCCTGTTCTTTTCAGCCTTTCCTTTTGGATAAAAGAAAATTCGGTGGCGACTCTTGCTATCTGTAACAATTGCAATCAAACGCAAAATACCCAAGTCAGTTCTCCCACCGTGTTACATAACTAGAGACTCTGTTGGGGAAAATACTTAAAAGTGGGGTTACCTTAGGGCTAGATCACCTTTACTTGCTTTTTATGGTTTGACTTGCTTGCTTTTTGGGTCCTTGTTTGGGTTACTGTTAAAGATCCTACACCCGGATCTTTGGCACCTTTTAGGTAAGTAGTAATAAATCATGGAAGCTTTACGGCGTAGACCGATATGGACGAATGTTCCTTGAGTCAGTCAAGGATAACATTAGGCTTCCTTAGCGTCATTAAGCGCTAACTGACCTTTAGAACCTTTTAATTTACTCATCCTAAGCCACTAGAAAGTAGTGATATGGCCGGCTTTGGTTCCGACCGAAGATTGGTTGATACTCGATGCTACACTCATTGAGATTGGACTTTTAGGATATTCTGGCCGCAATACTTCGATGCTTGAGCTAGAACAATTCCTAAAAGAAAGGTCAGTGATATGAGACTCCTTAGAACATGTTACTTTTAATAGGACAGGTTGAGCCAACTAAAACTTCAAGAGGGTACTTACCTACCAAACTCCATGCAAGCCCAAACATATGGACTTGTCTGCTTTATGTGTGTATGACTATTTATACATAACAACTTGCTTACTTTACATACTTGTACATAACATCATGATATCATACCATAGTATTTTCAATAACCATTTCAAGGATCTCAATGGGCCTATGATGCAGGGTCACATTGAACCAGACGTCTATCAAGGGGCAAGAGGATTTATTTTCCTCTAAACAAACTCCGTCAAAGATCAAGTACAACAAACTTGAGTCAAGGGCTATGACCCACTTGACATGGTGAGCTTAATTCTCGTGGAAGGAAATCCACCGATACAAGGTTCTCCAAACAAAGTTGTTGATCAAAGTTCAACTTCTAACATCTTCTTGTGTTTACCCCGCGAGATCCTTGAAAGCATGCATCCACATATCATGCATCATATCATGACAGGTTTCTCCCATACAGGTTCCCTTATATCTTTTCACTGTTTATTTCAGTAAGATGGATATGGAACAAACGGTGAAAGATATCCAAGCTCAAAACACTCAGTTCCAACAAGTGCTCCCGAACTTGGCCAAGGGGCAGGAAGATCTGAAAACACTCTTCACCAAAGAGAGCAAGAAGAAGAAAAAGTATGCCATCCTCAACGTGAAGAGAAGGTCCAAAGGGCATGCCTAGCTAGTTCAAAAATAAGATGCTTCTTCTAAAGACAGTCAAGAAGAGGAAGCTGGAAGCATTAGAGCTAACATAGCTACTGATGACGATAACTCGTCTGAGGAGCAATATCCACCGGCGGATGAAAAATACAAACAACTTGAAGACAGACTAAAAGTTATGGAGATCTAAGTTGTGCCTGGCTTGGACTTAGGAGACATGGGTTTAGTTTCCGGAGTGCTCATCCCACCAAAATTCAAAATCCCTACCTTTGTCCCGTATGATGGAGTCTCTTGCCCTAAGATGCACTTAAAGTCTTATGTTCACAATATTCAACCATACACAATTGATCCGAAGCTTTGGATCAATTTCTTCTAAGAGAGCCTAGTAGGGACTCAACTTGAATGGTTTTATTAATTGGAGAGTTCTCGCATCCACACCTGGGAGGATCTAGCTGCTGTTTTCTACAAGCAGTACCAATACAACGCTGATCTTGCACCAACTCGTGTGTAAATGCAGAACATGACCATGGGTTCCAACGAGAGCTTCAAAGGATAGGCCCAAAAGTGGAAAGATTTGGATGGTAGGGTGCAGCCCCCTTTAACTGACAGGGAGCTGATTGACATCTTCATGGGAACCTTGACATGACCTTTCTTTAATCACCTAATCAGAAGCTCCTCAGCCGGGTTCACCGAAATAATACTGACCGGTGAAAGGGTCGAAGCTATCATTAAAAGTGGAAAGATCCAAGGATCTACACCCTCTGATGCTCAAAAAAAGCCATACAATGGGAAGAAAGAGTCCAATGTTGTGTATGGTCAAAAGAGTCGTCATGACCAACACGTGGGAGCAATCTTGATCTCTAATCCTACGCTTGCTCAACAAAGACAGGGGCATCAGCGTAAGGAGGTCGCGCCTAAAAGGAAATTCACTAAGATCAACATGCCACTAGCTCAAGCGCTACAACACATGTTGAAGGCAGAGCTAATTACGTTAAAGGCTCCTCTCCGGAACCCTAACACTTCCGCTCCTACCTATCATCCCAATGAAATGTGTGCATACCACTCTAATAGTCCGGGACACGACACGGACAGCTGTTGGGCTCTGAAGAACAAGGTCTGAGACATGAATGATGCCAAGGAGGTTGAGTTCGACCCTCTATGGGCTCCTAATGTGATCACTGCTTCTATGCCGAATCATTGAGAGCGTCTTGTTCATTTTGAATTTTCAATTGTAATTTCTTTTGTTATTCAAACAATTATCTAATAATGTCAAACTTTGTTTCATTAATGCATTGCATATGTTTGCCTTGAATTCGTCCATTTTCACTATATTTTAAACTATGCTTTTTACTCTCTTTATGATATTCAACTCTTGCTAAAAGTTACAAGCCTTTAGAGGGAGGATGACAAAAACAATGCCATAATCTCATACAATATGCTTTTAACAGACCTTGCTGATGATGTACAGGCGTTTCTTTCAAACCCTAAACACTGGAGTTATAAGGAGGATAATCCCTAATCAACCCCTTCGGGCCAAAGAAGTAGAAGTTTTTTTTACACAAATTGAAACCTTTAATCAAAACCTGGGGCAGGGTAGTCTCTCAGTTAATTCAAATGCGCGTTTAGTCGCAAACTTTCATACAACAAATGACATCAAAACCATTCCTCTGGAATCAAAACACGGTGATGGTTCCCTACTAAATAGGTAGTCATTATCTCTCAAAAAGAAAAGCCCACTAAGTCAAAACCTACAAAGGAGACTTAAGAAAACCGGGGCATCCCGCTGACTGTAATCTCAAAAACAAGAACAATCAGGAAAAATCAGGGATAATAAATCAAAAAAAGAGGTCACTACAAATCCTCAACAACATGGAAAATATGGCAAAAAGGACTGTCTTCCAACAAATAAACTTCCAAATTTCTGAACAATCACCAAAACGTCATTCCAGACTCAATTGGAGTTCGAAAGCATAATTAACTGAGTTTAGGGCTGAAGAACATTACGAAGAACGGGAGGGTACACATACACTTTGAGCCTTATCCTTTGTTTCTTAAACCGTGAACCAAGCCACGTTACAACCCTTCAAAGTCCTAATTGAAGCATGGGTTAGTTCGAAAGCATACTGTTACAAAAGGTATCCTGACTCCCGTAAGGCTTTACTCTAAATTTTGAGTTGAATTTTCTTACAAAGTTTTTTTACTTTGCTAAAACGCATTTTCAAAACTTCTAGACAAGCATAAACTTTGCATTATTTGAATATCGATGTTTGCATGTGGCTAATTGTTTGACAGCGAAGAAATTCACACAACGAATATCCAGTGAACAAAGACTTTCCCAGTGAACAAGGTCACTTAAAATGGGATGACACTTACAATGACAAATCTCCTATTAAACAAGGGGGCATGACACGTCATTGTCCAATACATTTGGGGCAGTCCAATCAAGATCCAAGAAATCTCTCAAGAAATGCTAAATAACCAGGGGCAGGCCTGTATCTGAATCACTTGGGGCACTAAACGGAACCCCAAAAAAGGGTTACGTACAGTCAAACATTTCCTGGCAGTGCCACAAACACCTGCTACTAGGGGCAGTGACAAATCTCCCCCAACATCCTATTCATAGGATCGCCCCCAGCCAGAGTTTCAACCTATGAAAAATTTTCCCCAACTGGGTTTGATCTCAAGAATCTTCGAGGAGTCCTACCAAAAGGAAACGCCTCTCCGGCAGGCTGGCGATATGGTTTATTTCCCCAACAAACGAAAAAATCCCCAGTTCGAGTTTGCCTCTCAGACTATCACATCTCAAGGGACCACAAGTCCTCTTCCCCAGTAGTCTGCTCTACAATCCTCAGTGAATTGCTGCAGAACCTGGGAAACAACCAGATAATAGTTAACCTCTTTATCCCCAACAAGTTGTTAACTTCCTTTCTCTTCCAACAAGAGATAACTCCCCAGTAGAGCAACAGACAACTAAAACTCCTAAACTCTTTTCCCCAAGCAGGAATCAACACTCTCCATAGAGTTTTCTTCTCGAGCAAAATCAACATTCATCAACGGAGTTCTCCTCAAAACAGGATTCCCCAACAGAAACATCCTAAAACAAGGTCTAAAGAAGTGCATACTCTTCATCCCCAACGGTAACCCGGGATTTATCCTCCCAAAACTCCCCAGCACTTGTCAAGGATTTATTTTCCAATACAAAATTACATTCCAACAAACTTGCATGCATCATACTACATCCATGATAAGCGCATACAACACAAATGCATATGGCATAATCTCATTTATTTTGAGAACATCATTAAGCCATGCATTTCATACATCGTGATATTGCATACAACTAACTCTTTACCTTTTCAGGAAAGATCAATCAACAAAAAATTATCATCAACAAATCTTCAACAAAGACAAGACAACTATCTGTGAACAAATCAATGGTAGATCAATTCCTAAAATAGGACAGGGTGACTATCTACATGACAAATGATCCCTTCAGACCTTTGCTGGTTCAGTTTAAATCTCTCAACAGTTTATCCTGATTCTTTCTGGTAGACATTTTCTCTGGTTCAGATAAGTTGCTCCAAGATTTATTCTGATTCTTTCCAGTTAAAGAAAATTCAAGACCTCCACTGGTTCAGTTTAAATCTCTCAACGGTTTATCCTGATTCTTTCTTGTAGACATTTTCTATGGTTCAGATAAATCGCTCCAAGATTTATTCTGATTCTTTCCAGACCTCTGCTGGTTCAGTTTAAATCTCTCAATAGTTTATCCTGATTCTTTCTGGTAGACATTTTCTCTGGTTCAGATAAGTCGCTCCAAGATTTATTCTGATTCTTTCCAGTTAAAGAAAATTCAAGACCTCTACTGGTTTAGTTTAAATCTCTCAATGGTTTATCCTGATTCTTTCTCGTAGACATTTTCTCTGGTTCAGATAAATCACTCCAAGGTTTATTCTGATTCTTTCTAGACCTCTGCTGGTTCAGTTTAAATATCTCAACGGTTTATCCTGATTCTTTTCGGTAGACATTTTCTATGGTTCAGATAAGTCACTCCAAGATTTATTCTGATTCTTTCCAGTTAAAGAAAATTCAAGACCTCTACTGGTTCAGTTTAAATCTCTCAATGGTTTATCCTGATTCTTTCATGTAGACATTTTCTCTGGTTCAGATAAGTCTCTCCAAGATTTATTCTGATTCTTTCCAGACCTCTGCTGGTTCAGTTTAAATCTCTCAATGGTTTATCCTGATTCTTTCTCGTAGACATTTTCTCTGGTTCAGATAAATCGCTCCAAGATTTATTCTAATTATTTCCAGACCTCTGTTGTTTCAGTTTAAATCTCTCAACGGTTTATCCTGATTCTTTCCTGTAGACATTTTCCCTAGTTCAGCTAAATCCCTCCAAGATTTATTCTGATTCTTTCTAGACCTTTGCTGGTTCAGTTTAAACCTCTCAACAGTTTATCCTGATTCTTTCCGATACACATTTTCTCTGGTTCAGATAAATCGCTCCAAGATTTATTCTGATTCTTTCCAGTCAAATAATATTCAAGACCTCTGTTGGTTCAGTTTAAATCTCTCAACGGTTTATCTCGATTCTTTCTGGTAGACATTTTCTCTGATTCAGATAAATCGCTCCAAGATTTGTTCTGATTCTTTCCAGAGCTCCGCTGGTTCAGTTTAAATCTCTCAATGGTTTATCCTCATTCTTTCCGGTAGACATTTTCTCTGGTTCAGATAAATCATTCCAAATATTTATTCTGATTCTTTTCCAGTTGAAGTCAAGATTAGACTTAGTCTAATTTCTATCAACAATCACCTTTGGATGGCATCTATAAGCCCATCTCTGACAACTCTCCATCATCCCTCCAAATGGTATCTTAAAGCCATTCCCTATACAATCAACCACCACATCATCAAGTGCAAATTTCTGGGCACTCTAGTGTTCAATCATCTTCCACCTTCAAGTCACGAATGACAGATTCGCCAATCTAACTCTTCAGGTTTAAGAAGATTGAACAGGGGCAGCTGTTGTACCCCAAAATTTTCCCTCTCATTTTCTAAAGATTTATCTTGCATGGGTGATTACTGTGATACAGTGAGAGAACTGACTTGAAGTTTTGTATTTGTGTTTTCAAATGTTGCGGTTTAGCAAGAGTCACCACCGACTTTTCTTTTATCCAAAAAGGAAAGGTGAAAAAGCACAGGAAAGACCTTTAGAGATGTTTTCTCGGGTTCAGGGGGTAGATTATGAAAAGGGAAGGTATTATCACCCTTTTCATCCATGGTTTTCCATGGGCTCTTAGTTACTCGCTAGATCACTTGCTTTTTGTTTGAAATTGTGCTTGTGGTGTGGTTTTTGAAAGTATTTTGAAAATGTAACTTTGTAATGATTCTTGTTTTTATAAGAATGCATACAAAGTGTTTGTTTTGAAAATAGTTCAAAGATGAGAGTGTGGGTGTAAAAAATGTTTTTGTTGTGAGCAAGCGAGCAACTAGGAGCTAACCTACCTACTCAAAAGGTATTAGATGTGTTTTTCCTCCTCCTTTAGATGTTGCTATCTTACCATTGTTTTGGTAAGAAGCCCCATCGTTGGATGTGAAGGGACGGGCATTTGGGACGTTTGTATAGTCATAAAAGGCAACTCATGGAACATTTTAGCAATGTCATTTTAGGGACAAGATCGTTTACCGAAGGAAACATCGAGGGTCATCGAGGGACTACGATCTTTTATCGAGGGTCTTTGCTAAAACGCCCATGTTCGAGGGACATGACTATTTTTGATAGGCAACAAAGTGAGATTACCCTAAGGGTGCTCGTGTGCAAGTGTGTTTAATTTACATGCATTTAGTCTTGATTAGGGTGATATATTTTTTGATTTTATATCTTGCCATACACACCCTAATTACTAGCATTTACATTTGAAAACGATAAATTACAGAAATGTAAAGTCCTACTGTTGTACCCCAAAATTTGCCCTCTTTTCATACACACATATTATTGGTTTTATGGTTATGGAATAAAGGTATATTTATCAAGCTTCTTCAGGTTACAAGTGACGTTTATTTCGTCAATGGATATTCTCAGAGTATTTTCCGTGCTGAAGATCGGTTCGCCGTTTTGCAACGGTTCGGGGTTCAAAGATTCACAAGTACAACCCGACGCGTCATATTCAGGTGTTCCTTCGCCAAGATATCTCTGATAACGTATTCTTAAATTCAGGTTTGGCTCAAGAGTCAATTCTTTAAAGAAGGTATCCAAATGTGTGAGTTTTCTCGAAGAAATATGGTGAAAAGTGTGCTGAAAGTGCAGTTTTTACGCGCTAAAAAATTCATAACTTGAAGATCGTGGCTCATTTTGAACCCGTTCCAGTGGCCAAAATTCCGTATTGACGTCATCTACGTTTTCATCTCTCACGGATGGAAGACAATTTCTATCATAAGGTCTTCAAAAATGAGGATTTATCAAGTATTTTCATACAGAAAATTTGTGACAGAAATTTATTTGCGTCATGTTCAGAATATCATAACTTGGTCGATTTTCATCGTATCCAGCTGGTTCCGGCGCCCAAATTTCAAAAATTGAGTTGTCTATGTTTTCACAAGAGGTATCGAGTTCGAACGTGTTGTACCTCAAAATTTTCCCACTCATTTTATCAAGATTTCCCCTCACAAGACTCCTTGAACTCCAGACAGGATTAGGGTTTTGCACTACTCAAGGCATCTTCTTGCACTGATGACCTAAATTAGGGTTTGAATTTGCACAGAGATTTTTGGACTTTCAAATACTCAAAGTGACTTTCATACTTCATGTTGGACTCATAAGTTTGTCCATACCAAGTTTCAAGCCTTGAATCAAATTTTTACCCAGTCAATTAGACAGTTGACCTAGAAATCAGTTGTATTGGGGAAAAAGTCAATTGTGGCCAATTTACAGTCAAACCTCACAATTTTTGATCCACATCAACATTATAAACTCATATGAACCATTTGATCAAGTTTGGACCACAACTCCACAAGAAATTTGATCAGATCACCAAAAGGGCAAAATGGTCATTTTTAGGGTTTTGACTGCACAAGGGAAATTTATGACTTTTGACCTAGCCAAATGGCAAATTGGGCTCAAGCATGTATTCAAGGACTCAATGGAATCATCTTGACCTATTCACAAAGTTCAAAAGATCTCAAATGCATTGGATTGACAAATGAATTTTTCAGTCAACTGATCAAAATTGGACTGTACACTGAAAAGTCAAACTTTGACTTTTTGGTCAAAATCAAGTGCCAAGGGTCATTTTTCATCAAGATGTGTCAAAACATGAAACTTGTTCATCAAGAAACCCATTTTTTCAAATTAGGGTTTAAAGTTGAAAATTTTCATAACTTAGAATTTTTCAAAGTTATGAAATTTTCTTAATTTTTCCTAACTTTGCCCAATATTTTCACCATGATGCAATTGGATTCAAACAAAACTTCCAACATGAAAGTTGTAGTCCTCCATAAAGTCTACAACTTTGAATCACAAAGTTTTCCCAAAAGAAGCTTGGATCTCAAGTTATGATTTTTGGAACAAGGGTCCATGAAACTTTTAACTTAGTGAAATTTTGCCCTAGTTTAGGCAGAATTTTGACCTATCTTCATGGACATTTTTCACATGGTTCCACTTGGAATCTAAAATTGCATTTCAAAGATGGATTTTAGAGCATGTTGCAAGCTTTCCAAAATGTCCCAGAACTCTCCAAACTCATTTGTGGTTAGGGAGAATCGAAGGCTTGAAGTTGGCAAAAACTCACTTTTCATCCATGGCATGTTCATATTGATCAAGTTGCAAATTCAAATCAGCTTGCTTTGCACTAGATTACAGGCCTCAAAACCATTCCACACTCAATAATTAAATTCAAATCCATTGGTCTAAGGCATTATTTTGGTCATTAGGGCATTGCATACAAGATTAATCCCTAAATGGTAAAAGGTACATTACCATTTTTGCCAAAGTTTGCTTTATGTCAAAACCATAATCCTTGAGCATAGATCCAAATCTTGTGCAGAAAATAAGATCCACAAACTTGAGGGGCCAAGGGCAAAGTGTGCAAGCTGATGGATAGCCTGTACAGGCCTGCTTCACATCACTTCTCATACTTTGCTTCATAACCAAGAAATTTGTCAAAAACACTATAACTGGAACATCAGCAAAAACCAACTTGTGCAAGCTTTTGAGACAACTTTCTCACTTCCCCTTGAGCCAAAAACACGACCCTTCGAGCCTTCAAACCTCCCATAGCACAAAATTACATCTCATTGGCAAAACAGGGCACTCCCTGCAGTTTGATTCCCACAACTCAAATCCCTCGTGCGTTTCGTCTCAAATTGGTTCAAACACATTCCACACAACATATCCAAGCTATCCCAACCCTTAAATACCAACTGTAACTCCATTTACAGGGTTTGCCATTTTTAATTTCAGCTTGTGCAGGTTGAGTTTTGTAGGCTTGTTCAAGCACATTCAAGGCAAGCTAGACATTAGAGAAGGTCAAGTGAAGTTCAAGCAAGCTCCCAAACATCTCAGGCCTTGTTGAAAAGCTCAACATTGCCATACACGAAGTCAGCTGAAACAGGTTTTTATCAACTTCTTATCTCTCTATTTAGGAACATTTAGACTTAGGTTTGTGAATAAGAAATATAGTATTCATAGCCATGAAGTTGTACATATGCTCAGTTTTCATTTTAATTAAGCGTGCTAAGAGAATTTGCTGAATGCACCCCCCTGGCCCAATTTCCTTATATTTTATATTTTTGTATTTTTATTTTCATTTCTGATTTTATTTTATTATTTCCAAATATAAAAAATACTCAAAAATATTTTTATAAATTTTTCACATTTATTTTGCATTTTATTTTTATTTTTCTAACATAAAAAGCAATTTAATTAGTAAATACTTTATTTATTGAAAACTTGAAAATAAATATATAATAACCATTATACTTTTATTTTATTATTTTATTTACACTAAAAAATATTGTTCTAAATATATTTTTATTTCTTATATATATTTTTATTTTTTATTGTACATATTTAATATGATTAATATTATATATACATACTTTTATTTTATTTAATAAATACTTTGGAATAAAAATATAAAAATACTATACTTTATTTTTATTATTATTTATACTTAAATAATACTTTTTTTTAAATATATTTTATTTCTTGTATATATACTATTTTATTTTATTATATATAAATAATATATTTAATATGTTGGTATTCTTAAAAGAAATTAGGGTTTACCCTTAATAAAAAAAAGTAATAATCTTTTTTTATTTATTATTATTCCTTCCTTTTTACATTAAATATTTTTACATACATAAAAAATAAACAAAACCTTTTTTTGCATATTCATGTGATTTTGCATATTTATTTAATTTATTTAAATATTATTCATTTGTTATTTATGCCATTTGATTCAATTTGGATGTAATAGTAAAACTAGGATTTTAATTTCTTGTCAAATAATCCCTATTCAAAAATTGTATCCCCATCCCCATAATCATGTTGTAATAGTGGTAGATTTATTTTACGCATTTACGCTTTCAATTATGCCATGATTAGAGATTAGGGTTTGTATGCAAAAATCCAAAATAAACAAGTAGCTTGACCTAATACAAGATCTAAATGCATGAAAATGACAAACACAATGCATACTTGCACCCCTAGGGTTATATCCACTTGTTGCCTTAAAAATGGGTCATGTTATGCATGTTGGGTACTTTGGCAAAACAAAAACAAAACAAAAGATCATAGTCCCTCGATGACGCTATTTTGGTTGCCTAAACAAAATGATCAAGTCCCTCAAAAATTTGCTAAAGATACTTGACACAATTGCTATCATGGTCTATACGATGACCCGCGCCTGTCCCGTTTAACATTCTAATACATGGTTGTTTACCAAATGCAATGGTAAAACAACACTGTCAAAAGGGTTAAAAACATATAGGAAAGATCTTTGAGTAAAATAGGGTAGATAACTCTTAGTTACTTGATCAAAACTTGCAAAACATCATTGCTATTTTTCAAACACACCTCACAAACACAATTTCAAAACATTTCCCAAATCAAACTTTCAAACATTGAAATCTTTTCAAAAGACAATACATCTTTGTATACATTCAAACAAGAATCATTACAAAGGTTGCCACAATGATGGCCTCTTTTCAAAACATCTTTCAAAACCACACACAAAGCACCATTTCAAACAATTGAAAAGCAAAAGCAAGTGATCTAAACAAGTAACTAAGAGCCCATGGATAACCATGGATGAAAAGGGTTCTTGCACCTTCCCTTTTCATAATATACTCCCCGAACCCAAGAAAACATCTCAAAGGTCTTTCCTGTGCTTTTTGACCTTTCCTTAGGATAAAATAAAAAGTCGGTGGCGACTCTTGCTAAACCGAAACATTTGTGAATACAAAACACAAAATCCCAGGTCAGTTCTCCCACCGTATCACAGAACTGGAGACTCTGCTGGGGAGAACTTTAAAAGTGGAGTAACCTTAGGGTTTAGATCACCTTTGCATGCTTACTTTGTTTGTTTTGTTTGTTTTACAATTGGTTCTCTTGTTTGGGTTTGAATCCTCCACTCAGATTTGGGAAAACATTCGTAGGTAAATAGCAATACGTTATGGAAACTGTGCGGGGTATACCGACATGGTTGAAGCAATAACTATATTAGTGCGAAATATTTGTGGGTACCGGTAGCCTTTGAGTCAATCAAAGAGAATACGGGGCCGCTGAGTGATGTCATGAAGCACTAATGAACTCTTAGAACCTTTACTTGACCATCTTGGCCTTATTAGGGGTAGTGAGATGACCGGCTTTGGTGCAGTCCAAAGTTGGTAGATACTCGATACTACACTCATTGAGGGTTACTTTTTGGAATATTTCCGTCTCCAGTTAAGTGGCTAAACTGAAACAATGAACATAGAAAATAACCCAGTGATATTGAGCTCTTTAGAACCCGGTTACTATTTATATGACAGGTTGAGCCAACTAACTTCAAGAGGGTATTTACCTATTAAACCCCGTGCAAGCCTAAAACTAGGAACTTGTGTGACTTGCTTGTGCATATGTTTGTGCATACATCATGAACATCATAAAGCATCATATGCATCCGCTAACCATTTCAAGGGTTTGGATCTTCATCTTTGTTCTTGTTTTGTAGGTAATGGAATCTCTTCGCAGGAAAACAATCCAAGTCAACCTTGTAAGAATCCCTCCTCAACTCAAGGAGCTTACTTCCAATATTCCAGAGAATTCTCTCTTCAGTGAAAGACATGGTAGACTTCTCAATTTGGTCAACTCCAACATTGAAGAAGACATGGTGAAAGTTCTCTTCCAGTTCTTTGACCCCCTACACCATTGCTTTACATTTCCTGATTACCAACTAGTACCTACTTTGGAGGAATTTTCTCAACTCCTGAGGATTCCTATTCTCCATCAACTACCCTACAACGGTACGGAAAGAGAACCAAATCCTGAAGATGTTGCTCAAGCCTTAAACTTGCAACCAACTGATATCAAAGGTCATTGGGAAACCAGAAGTTGTGTCAAGGGTTTCTTGGCAAAGTTTCTGTTTGAAAAGGCACAAGACTGCTGGAATTCTCTAGATCTGCAAGCTTTTGAAGAGATTGTAGCACTCCTCATCTATGGTTTGGTCTTGTTCCCAAACCCTGATCAGCTTATAGATGTGAATGCTGTCAAGATTTTCATATCTCGGAATCTTGTGCCTATATTGCTTGGGGACATCCTACACTCATTTCACATACGAACAATGAGGAAAAGAGGTGTTCTCATGTGTTGTACTCCTCTTCTAGCAAGGTGGTTTATTTCTCACCTTCCCCAATCAGTTTCAAAGAATGAGCATGGTTTAAGGTGGTCACAACGGTTGATGACCCTCACACATTCTGATGTTCATTGGTGTTCTCGGTCCAGAGAAAATGTCATCATCATTGATCATTGCGGAGAATTCCCTAATGTCCCACTACTTGGCATTAGGGGAGGAATTACCTACAACCCCTGTTTAGCTCTGAGGCAATTTGGGTATGCCTGAAGGGATGGCCCTCATGATATGCTGATTCCTGACTTGGTTTTTGACTTCGACAATAACGCTCAAGGACTTCGACAAAGGTTTATCCAAGCTTGGAGGATGCCCAACAAAGTGGATAGTAAGACACTGGGGCACAAAAATTCCATCCCCCTTGAGCCTTATCTCAACTGGGTACGAACCCGCGCCCAGAGTCTTATGATGTCTTACCCTCACATTCTGCCTATGATCAAAGAGCCTGTTATGGAAAGAGAGGTCCCATACACCCTCCTACATCCAGACATGCCAACATCATTGGAAGAATTTCAAAAGAGTTGGGTACAGCTCAAAGAAGAGCGGAACACTTTTGAAGCCAACTTCTATGCCAGTGAGAAGAAGGTTTTGGAACTTACCCTCCGACTTCACGAAGAGGAGACTCTCAAAACTTACATCGCGCCAAAAAGGATGCGCAACATCTTTTTACATTAAGAAGCTTTGTAATATTTTGCCCATGGGCCATTTATGTACTAACAAATTTCTTCTTATTAATATGACGTGTGTTCTTTTTGTTTGCAACAAATCTGAATTTCTGAATCCTTGAATGCATTACATGAATAACATACCATTCATCATATGCATAAACAGGTCTTCACACCAGGTTTCCTTATCTTTCTGATGTTTATTTCAGCAAGATGGATATAGAGCAGACGGTCAAAGATCTGCAAGCACAGAATTCGCAATTCCAACAACTCCTCATGACCTTGGCAAAGGGTCAAGAGGACCTTAAAGAACTGTTAGAGAAAGAGAAGGAAAAGGAAAAGAAGAAAAAGAAAAGAATTGGTGTGGCCACTATGGGAAGAAGATTTGAGAATCAGGCTAGGAGAGTTCTGGATTTCCCCTCGACGTCTGATGAAGGGGTTGGTAAAGGAAAGGGAGTTGCAATGCCCTCAGAATCTGAAGCTGAAGAAGAAGAGGAAGAGGATGCAGATTACTCTGAACAGCAGTACCCTCCGGCGGACGATAAGTATAAAAATATTGAGGATCGGTTGGCAGCCATGGAGGTACAAAGGGTACCTGGGCTAGATTTCGAAGAACTAGGGTTGATTGCTGGGATCGTCATTCCTCCTAAGTTCAAAGTGCCTACATTTGCTAAATATGACGGTTTGTTCTGTCCAAAGATGCATCTGCGGTCCTATGTTAGAAAGATCCAACCCCACTCTTCTGATAAGGATCTATGGGTCCACTTTTTTCAAGATAGTTTGTCGGGTACGCAATTGGACTGGTTCTATCAACTTGAGAGATCTGATGTTAATAACTGGGATGATTTGGTTGTTGCTTTCTATCGACAATACCAATATAACGCGGATTTAGCGCCTACTCGTACTCAACTACAGAGTATGAGTATGTCCTCTAATGAGGGATTTAAGGAGTATGCCCAGAGGTGGCGGGATTTGGATGGAAGGTTGCAGCCACCATTGTCAGATAGAGAGCTAGTTGACATGTTTTTAGGGACCCTGTCAGGTCCATTCTTCAATCACTTGATCGGGAGCTCATCTGCAGGGTTCACCGAATTAATTCTGACCGGTGAAAGGGTCGAAGCTGGCATTAAGAGTGGTAAAATTCAGAAGGATACCTCTGTTTCCACTGCTATCAAGAAGACCTTCCCAGCCAAGAAGGAAGTTTCTGCTGTTCACACCCAGAGAAATCAAGGGAGAATAGAGCGCCGACCAGCGGTGGGGGCTGTGATGATCCAGAACTCCTCAGCTGATCAACCTCGAAGCAGTTAACCTAGAGCTAACCAGCAAAGAGTAGAAAGGCCACAACGACAATTCACTCGGATCAATATGACATCGGCTCAAGTCATCCCTCATCTGTTAAAGCTGAACCTTACCAACTTGAAAGAAGCACCGAAAAACCCATATACCTCTTCTCCCTATTATCATTCAAATGCAAAATGTGCATACCATTCGGATAGTGTAGGGCATGACACCAACAACTGTTGGGCCCTTAAAAACAAGATCCAAGATTTGATAGATGCCAAGGAGGTGGAGTTTGATGCTCCCGAAAAACCTAATGTGATATCCGCTCTTATGCCAAAACATGGTCATAATGTCCACGCTATTATAGAAGATCTTCATGTTACCGCTGTTGATGACTTAATGACTCCGTTGCCAATGATCAAGATGAATCTGTTGAAAGCCGGGATTTTTCCAGGCTGTAAAAAAGATTGTTACCTTTGTTTGACCTTGCAATCCGACTGTCCGCTTTTGAAGTCAGGCATCCAACGCCTGATGGATACTCAAGAGATCCTCTTTCAGAAAACTCCTGTTACTACTGATATTCTTTTTACTCATGTTACTCCAATCAATGATATTGTTATAATCACCATTTCCGACAATCTTTCCAAGACGTGCAAAAGGCCTATTAAGATTACACCCGATCCAAAGTTTGTACCACTGAAGATTACCATGTCGGGGCCTATCCCATATAAGTCTAACAAGACGATACTGTGGAATTATGGAGGAGAGATCTTCTATCACGGTGTGAAACAGATCGAATCAGTTGAAGAAAATTTCGATGAAGAGACTCCTGATATGGGAAATATTGCAGGGACAAGTAAGATCACTCGTAGCGGAAGAATCTTTTCTCTGGAGATTGCTCCTCCACGGTCAATCTTCGGACCCTCAAGTGCTCTTGTGCCTGTCAAGATGTCTGTGCGAAGTCCAGTAATTGAAGAAATTGTTACTCCTGAAGTTGTACCCTCTGCTGTTACTGCTGATAAAGGTAAGGGGATCCAAGAAGCGCCTGTCAGGACGAGGGCTCAGACTTTGGTTATCCCCGAGACCACCCAAAAGGAGATGGAGGAGATTTTAAAGATAATTAAGAAGAGCGACTATGATGTCGTAGAGCAGCTGGGGCAAACCCCTTCAAAAATCTCTATGATGGCTCTATTGTTCTGCTCTGAAGCCCATGCCAAACCCTTGATCAAATTTCTAAAGACGGCACACGTGCCTCAAGAAACTTCTACGAGTCAGTTTTAAGAGTGCGTGGCTAGCCTTACAGCCGACAATGGTCTTGGCTTCTCTGATGCCGATCTGACGTCTAAGGGAAGAAAGCATAATGATGTGCTGCATGTCTCGGTAGAGTGTAGAGGAACTACACTTGCTAATGTGCTGGTTGATACCGGTTCATCTTTAAATGTTCTACCAAAGAAAGCATTGGACAGATTGGACTGTGAAGGTTTGACCCTAAAGCCCAGTAATATCATTGTTAGAGCCTTCGACGGTTCTAAGCGGATGGTTCACGGAGAAGTGGACATCCCAATTAAGGTAGGAACGGAAATTTTCAAATCTACTTTTTATGTGATGGACATCCGTCCTTCATATTCATGCTTGTTGGGAAGACCATGGATCCACAATGCTGGGGCAGTCACTTCTTCTCTACACCAAATGCTAAAGTACCCAGTCCAGGGTAAGATCATAACAGTTCATGGTGAGGAGGAGTATATGATAAGTCACCTTAACTCTTTCCGCTACGTGGAGTTAGATGGTGAATTCATATAAACACCTTTCCAACACTTTGAAGAGGTTTCTCCTGAAGTCGCGGTAGCCAAGACAATGACTGATGTTCCCATCATTACCAAGCCTGTGTCCCGGATGTCATCCCTTAAAGACGCGGAGGCTGTAATCAAGGAAGGGGGGAGTATAGTGTGGGGTCAACTTCCAGATTTTCCTTACAAGTCAGATAAGTACGGATTGGGTTTCACTGTTGCTAGCCAAAAAGTTGTGCGTCACTCCCGGGTTGGAGGACCACCACTGAGAATCACTCATCATGGAGTTCATGCTTTAGAAGATGATGAAGAAAGAAGCAATTTTGAAGACTGGATCTTTCCAACCATCGAAGAAGGACTAAACAACTGGGAGGCGAAAGACTTCGTTCCCATTACTTTCATCAATCAGTAATTTATCTTTTGAACATTTCCTATTTGGTCCGTAATAACTTTTAAATAATTTGTACACTCTTTTTGCCTTATGCCTTACCCGGGGCGTATAGGTCCATTTGTAATGGTTTTGATTCTTCATTTTCATATGCCATTTTTAATGAATCATGGATGTTTTCATCTATAAACTTTTATGTTCATTTTCTTTCTTTTACATTTTATTTTGTTTAAAGGTGGCTATCCCTTACACACACCCACACTCACAAAATGCAAGTACCCATCCACTCCGGATTCCATGGGTAACAATTCTTTTATGGCCTTCAGTGACCCTGAAGATCTGGTCAATCATGCCGAGTACGAAGGTGGTGAAGACTGAAGTGCCTGGAGAGCTGGCTAGACTTTTGCAACAAGAAGAAAGGGCTATTCTGCCCCATGAAGAGTTGTTAGAGACTATCAATTTGGGTACTGCCGAAGACATAAAAGAGGTTAAAGTGGGTGCCAACCTGGAGCCAAGTGTCAAGGAGCGCTTAGTTCAGCTGTTAAATGAGTATGTTGAGATCTTTGCCTGGTCATATGAAGACATGCCGGGACTGGATACAGATATTGTGGTTCACCGTCTCCCTACAAGAGAAGACTGTCCACCAATTAAACAGAAAGTCCTCCGAATGAGGCCCGATATGTCTGAAAAGATCAAAGCTGAAGTGATGAAACAGTTCAATGTTGGCTTTCTTGTTGTTACTTCCTATCCACAATGGGTTGCTAACATTGTGTCCGTGCCTAAGAAGGACGGCAAAGTCAGAATGTGTGTGGACTACAGAGACTTAAACAGGGCTAGCCCTAAAGATGATTTTCCACTGCCACACATTGACATCTTGGTTGACAACACAGCTCAACACAAGGTATTCTCTTTCATGGACGGATTTTCAGGGTACAACCAGATCAAGATGGCCCCCGAAGACATGGAGAAGACTACTTTTGTTACGCAGTGGGGTACCATCTTCTATAAAGTGATGCCATTCAGACTGAAGAATGCCGGGGCAACCTATCAGCGAGCCATGGTAGCTTTGTTTCATGACATGATACATCATGAGATTGAAGTCTACGTAGATGACATGATAGCCCGTTCACAAACAGAAGAAGAACACCTCGACCATGTGCAAAAGTTGTTTGTCAAGTTGAAGGAATATAAGCTCAGACTGAACCCTAGCAAGTGCACTTTCGGAGTCAGGTCCGGTAAACTTTTGGGATTTATCGTCAGTAACAAAGGCATCGAGGTTGATCCTGCCAAAGTCAAAGCTATACAAGAAATGCCTGCCCCCCGCACTGAGAAGGAGGTTAGAGGTTTCTTGGGACGCCTAAACTATATTGCAAGGTTCATCTCTCACCTAACATCTACCTGTGAGCCAATCTTCAAGTTGTTGAAGAAGGATCGGGTGGTTGAATGGAACAATGATTGTCAAGTTGCTTTTGATAAAATTAAGGAGTATTTGTTGGAACCTCCTATCTTGATGCCACCCGTTGAAGGAAAGCCTTTAATCATGTATCTGACTGTTTTGGATAACTCAATGCGGTGCGTATTGGGCCAACATGACGAGTCTGGCCGAAAAGAGCATGCCATTTATTACCTTAGCAAAAAGTTTACCGACTGTGAGACTCGCTACTCACTGCTCGAGAAAACTTGCTACGCTTTGGTATGGGCTGCTCGTCGGATAAGGAAGTATATGTTGACACATACCACTCTGCTGATTTCTAAAATGGATCCGATCAAGTACATCTTCGAGAAGCCTGCTTTATCCGGAAGAATCGCTAGATGGCAGATGATCTTGACTGAGTATGATATCCAGTACACAACCCAAAAAGCTATAAAGGGGAGTATATTAGCTGACCATCTAGCTCATCAAGCCGTCGAAGATTACCAATCTATGAGGTTCGACTTCCCTGACGAGGATATTATGACATTGGACAACATTAAAGATAACGGACCGTATGACGGACCTGAACAAGGATCCCGATGGACCCTGTACTTTGATGGTGCTTCAAATGCACTTGGCAACGGTATATGCGCAATACTTATCTCTCCAGAAGGTTGCCATACATCTTTCACTGCTAGACTCTGCTTCAGCTGCACCAACAACATGGCCAAGTACGAAGCTTGTATCTTGGGTCTCAAGGCTGCTATTGACTTGGAAATCAAATCTCTGGTTGTATTTGGGGACTCAGCTTTGGTTATCAGTCAAATCAAAGGAGAGTGGGATACTAAACACCCTAACCTCATCCCTTACAAAGAACATGTCTTGACATTGTTACCGCATTTCGAGCAGATCATCTTCGAGCATTTCCCGCGAGAAGAAAATCAGCTAGCAGATGCTCTAGCTACAATGTCATCCATGTTTAAACTTAATTGGGATAATGAGGCACCTCAAATCACCATTGAACGAATGGACGAACCTGCACATTGTCACGAGATTAACACCGAAGAGGTGGTGGATCGACCTTGGTTTCATGACGTCAAAAGGTATCTCGAAGCACAAGGCTACCCTGAAGGAGCTTCAGTTAACGATAAAAAGTTCTTAAGGAGGTTCGCTGCCAAGTTCTTTCTGAGCAATGGTACCTTATACAAGCGCAATCTTGATTGTGTCCTACTCCGTTGTGTGGACAAGATTGAAGCTGAGCAGATCATGGCTGAACTACATAATGGCACCTTTGGCACCCACTCAAGCGGTCATACGATGGCTAAGAAGATTCTACAGGCAGGCTACTACTGGTCTACCATGGAAGCTGATTGTCATCAACATTCCTGTACTTGTCATAAATGCCAAATCTATGCTGACAAGGTACATATTCCCCAAGTTCCTCTCAATGTCTTAATAGCTCCTTGGCCATTCGCGATGTGGGGAATCGACATGATTGGAGAGATCAAGCCTACAGCATCCAATGGACACTGTTTCATCCTGGTGGCCATTGATTACTTTACCAAGTGGGTCGAAGCAGCTTCCTTCGCATCTGTTACAAAGAATGTGGTTGCCCGCTTCATCAAGCAGAACCTCATATGACGATATGGTATCCTCGACAGGATCATTACGGACAACGGTACAAATTTGAACAATACTATGATCACCGCTCTGTGCGAGCAGTTCAAGATTCAACATCACAATTCATCTCCCTATCGGCCGAAGATGAACGGTACTGTCGAAGCTGCGAACAAAAATATCAAGAAGATCATTCAAAAAATGACAGTCACCTACAAGGACTGGCATGAGATGTTACCGTTTGCTCTGCACGGGTACCGTACCACGGCACGCACTTCAACTGGGGCAACACCCTTTTCTTTGGTATACGGCATGGAGGATGTTTTACCTATGGAGGTTCAGATTCCTTACCTGAGAATCATGAAGGACGCTGGTTTGAGTGAAGACGATTGGATTCACACCCGGCTTGATCAACTTAACTTGATTGACGAGAAACGACTTACTGCTGTTTGCCATGGTCAGGCGTATCAGAAACGTATGATCAAGGCCTTCAACAAGAAAGTCAAGAGGCAAGTATATCAAGTCGGGGACCTTGTAATCAAGCGTATCATCTTGCCGCAAAGTGATCCCAGGGGCAAATGGACTCCTATTTACGAAGGACCATTTATGATCAAAAACATCTTTTCTAGTGGGGCAATGATCTTGACCACCATGGACGGCGATGACCTGCTGCACCCTGCGAACACAGACATAGTCAAAAGATACTACGCATAAAACGACCCGACAAGTTGAAAACCCGAAAGGGCGACTTGGGAAAAAATGGGCATCCCGGTGAATCGAAAACCCGAAAGGGCGGTTCAGGCAAAAATTAGGGATAAATAAAAAAAGTTTGTACACCCGGCAAGTTGAAAACCCGAAAGGGTGACTTGGGCAAAAAAGGGTTTCCCGGTGGATCGAAAACCCGAAAGGGCGGTCCAGGCAAAAGTTAGGGAATTAAAGCGTATGATTATGTCTCGTCGGATCACTTTAAGGACAATCTCTTCACGGACAAACTCCAGGCTTCTGATCAATCCAATCATCTGCGGACGAAGCAACGAATGGACAAGATACTCAGAGTTGTGAAGGCTATAGCAGAATGGGAACCCCGTGGAATTGTTACACATAGCCATCTTTCTTTGTATAAAATTTTTCTCAATTTTACGACAACATTCTCTTACTAGGATGTCTGTCTCCTTTGTACAAAATACTTACACAAAGTTAATACAAAGATACTTCACAGTGCAGGAATTTGCTTGCCTTTTCTTTCTTTTTACACTTGTGTTTTATTTGAAAACATCCAATGATTTATTAAAATAAGCATATGCATTTAAATATAATCATTGCTTACAAATAAAATGAAATGGTAAATAATAATTACTGATAGGTTGAAAGTATAGGAAAATGTCTTTAAGCTCTTCCAGAGGAAATCCCCTGCAGTACATCATCCAGATCCTCAACAGGGTTGAAGCTTTGAAATACATATCCCCAGCGGAGTTAAGTTTCGAAACCCCCATCAGAACTAAGTTTCCAAACTCCCAATCCCCAGCGGAGCCAGAGAACTTTGAACTACAAACCCTCAACAAAGATAAGACTTTCTTCCCCAACGGAGTCCAGAGCTTCAAATCTTAAGCTCCAGTGGAGTACCATCCAATTTCCTCCATAAATCCCCAGTAGATTGGCCTACAACCCAAGCTCTTGAGAACTCTTCGACAGAATAAGCATTCTCCCCATAGAGTTATTCCCTAGCAGAACGAAGATTCTTGTTCTCATTTCTCCAGTTGAAGCCTCTCAGGTTTTAATTCACCAGTAGAGATCGTCGGAGTTGTTCTTATTTCCCCAGGAAGGTCATGAAGGATTCTCATTTCCCCACAGGTCACCAAGGATTTTCAATCCTTAGCAGTAGTCCAAAGGACGTTCTCAGTCTCAACAATCAAGGGTTTATTTTACCAAGCAGCAGTCAAAGATTTCATTATCTCCAGTTATCAAGGATTTATTTTCCTCAGCAAGACAGCTAATCAGCTTACATGCGCATCCATTACATTCATATATCATAAATATTGATATAACACATTTTATTGCATCATACATGTCATGCAACATAACTTTGTGTTTTAGCTAACATTTTACCCTTTTCGGGATAAGATTAAAAGCTACCTTTAACAAATGTTCAAAGATTTCAGATACAGTACAGATACACCCCAGACATGGTGGTCATTCTACTACTCGTTCAGGCTTCAGCAATCAGATACAGACTAGATACGCTCCAGACACAGAAGCCATTCTATTTCTCATTCAGATTCAACTATCAACTTAAAGTTCAGATACACTCCAGACACGAAAGTCATTTTGTCACTTGTCCAGATCCCAGTTACAGTACGGATACACTCCAGACACAGAAGTCATTCTTTTGCTCATACAAATCTTAACTTCAGATACAGTCCAGATACGCACCAGACACGGTTGCCATTCTGTCACTCATTCGGAATTTATCCCCATCCCGGAGATGCTCCATACACAGATGTTTCTCTGTCGCCCATTCAGAATTCAAATATAATACGGATACACTCCAGACACGGCAGTCATTCTGATATTCATTCAAGAATCAAATACGGTTACAGCTCGGATACGCTCTAGACACAGACGCCATTCTTTTTCTCATACAAATCCAATCTCCAGATGTAACTCAGATACATTCCAGATACGGATACCATTCTGATAATCATTCTCCTAATTTTCAACAAACAAGTCTTGGATGGAATCTTTAAGTCCATCTCCAGCAAGATTCTACCATCTCCAAGTGGCATCTTTAAGCCCATTCCCTCATCTACATTTTGACGAGTGCAAATTTACGGACACTCTAGTGTCCAATCCTCTTTTACCTTCGAGTCACGAAAGGCAAACTCGCCAATCTAACTCTCCAGGTTCAAGAAGATTGAACAGGGGCAGCTGTTGTACCCCAAAATTTTCCCTCTCATTTTATCAAGATTTCCCCTCACAAGACTCCTTGAACTCCAAACAGGATTAGGGTTTTGCACTACTCAAGGCATCTCCTTGCACTGATGACCTAAATTAGGGTTTGAATTTGCAGAGATTTTTGGACTTTCAAATACTCAAAGTTACTTTCATACTTCATGTTGGACTCATAAGTTTGTCCATACCAAGTTTCAAGCCTTGAATCAAATTTTTACCCAGTCAATTGGACAGTTGACCTAGAAATCAGTTGTATTGGGGAAAAAGTCAACTGTGGCCAATTTACAGTCAAACCTCACAATTTTTGATCCACATCAACATTATAAACTCATATGAACCATTTGATCTAGTTTTGACCACAACTCCACAAGAAATTTGATCAGATCACCAAAAGGGCAAAATAGTCATTTTTAGGGTTTTGACTGCACAAGGGCAATTTCTGACTTTTGACCTAGCCAAATGGAAAATTGGGCTCAAGCATAGATTCAAGGACTCAATGGCATCATCTTGACCTATTCACAAAGTTCAAAAGATCTAAAATGCATTGGATTGACAGATGAATTTTTCAGTCAACTGATCAAAATTGGACTGTACACTGAAAAGTCAAACTTTGACTTTTTGGTCAAAATCAAGTGCCAAGGGTCATTTTTCATCAAGATGTGTCAAAACATGAAACTTGTTCATCAAGAAACCCATTTTTGCAAATTAGGGTTTAAAGTTGAAAATTTTCATAACTTAGAATTTTTCAAAGTTATGAAATTTTCTTTATTTTTCCTAACTTTGCCCAACATTTTCACCATGATGCAATTGGATTCAAACAAAACTTATAACATGAAAGTTGTAGTCCTCCACAAAGTCTACAACGTTTATTCACAAAGTTTTCCCAAAATAAGCTTGGATCTCAAGTTATGATTTTTAGAACAAGGGTCCATGAAATTTTTAACTTAGTGAAATTTTGCCCTAGTTTAGGCAGGATTTTGACCTATCTTCATGGCCATTTTTCACATGGTTCCACTTCGAATATCAAATTGCATTTCAAATATGGATTGTATAGCATGTTGCAAGCTTTCCAAAATGTCCCAGAACTCTCCAAACTCATTTGTGGTTAGGGAGAATCGAAGGCTTGAAGTTGGCAAAAACTCACTTTTCATCCATGGCATGTTCATATTGATCAAGTTGCAAATTCAAATCAGCTTGATTTGCACTAGATTACAGGCCTTAAAACCATTCTACACTCAATAATTAAATGCAAATCCATTGGTCTAAGGCATTGTTTTGGTCATTAGGGAATTGCATACAAGATTAATCCCTAAATGGTAAAAGGTACATTACCATTTTTGCCAAAGTTTGTTTTATGTCAAAACCAGAATCCTTGAGCATAGAGCAAAATCTTGTGCAGCAAATCAGATCCACAAACTTGAGGGGCTAAGGGCAAAGTGTGCAAGCTGATGGATAGCCTGTACAGGCCTGCTTCACATCACTTCTCATACTTTGCTTCATAACCAAGAAATTTGTCAAAAACACTAGAACTGGAACATCAGCAAAAACTAACTTGTGCAAGCTTTTGAGACAACTTTCTCACATCCCCTTAAGCCAAAAACACGACCCTTCGAGCCTTCAAACCTCCCATAGCATAAAATCACATCTCATTGGCAAAACAGGGCACTCCCTGCAGTTTGATTCCCACAACTCAAATCCCTCGTGCGTTTTGTCTCAAATTGGTTCAAACACATCCCACACAACATATCCAAGCTATCCCAACCCTTAAATACCAACTGTAACTCCATTTACAGGGTTTTCCATTTTTAATTTCAGCTTGTGCAGGTTGAGTTCTGTAGGCTTGTTCAAGCACATTCAAGGCAAGCTAGACATTGGAGAAGGTCAAGTGAAGTTCAAGCGAGCTCTCAAACATCTCAGGCCTTGTTGAAAAGCTCCATATTGCCATACACGAAGTCAGCTGAAATAGGTTTTTATCAACTTCCTATCTCTCTATTTATGAACATTTAGACTTAGGTTTGTGAATAAGAAATGTAGTATTCATAGCCATGAAGATATACATATGCTCAGTTTTCATTTTAATTAAGCGTGCTAAGAGAATTTGGTCCATGAACATCCTGAAAAAATTAGGTTAGATTTTAGGGCCAGAGAAATTCTCTCTGGTCTTTGAGAGTTAGGACAAGTTTTTTATATGGTTGGATTCGTCTTGAAAAACTCTACAACTTTGATGTTATATGTTTTTGCATTAGAGCACGTATGCAGGATCTGACATTTTGTACAGGGCGCGTGTTTTTGTTTGAACAAGAGGTTGAAGATGAAGTCAGTGGGTTGGGCTTGGTTCTGGCCTTGCTTTTGATACCCCCTTTTGCTGAATGCACCCCCCTGGCCCAATTTCCTTATATTTTATATTTTTGTATTTTAATTTTCATTTCTGATTTTATTTTATTATTTCCAAATATAAAAAATACTCAAAAATATTTTTATAAATTTTTCACATTTATTTTGCATTTTATTTTTATTTTTCTAACATAAAAAGCAATTTAATTAGAAAATACTTTATTTATTGAAAACTTGAAAATAAATATATAATAACCATTATACTTTTATTTTATTATTTTATTTACACTAAAAAATATTATTCTAAATATATTTTTATTTCTTATATATATTTTTATTTTTTATTGTACATATTTAATATGATTAATATTATATATACATACTTTTATTTTATTTAATAAATACTTTGGAATAAAAACATAAAAATACTATACTTTATTTTTATTATTATTTATACTTAAATAATACTTTTTTCTAAACATATTTTATTTCTTGTATATATACTATTTTATTTTATTATATATAAATAATATATTTAATATGTTGGTATTCTTAAAAGAAATTAGGGTTTACCCTTAATAAAAAAATATAATAATCTTTTTTTTATTTATTATTATTCCTTCCTTTTTACATTAAATATTTTTACATACATAAAAAATAAACAAAACCTTTTTTGAATATTCATGTGATTTTAAATATTTATTTAATTTGTTTAAATATTATTCATTTGTTATTTATGCCATTTGATTCAATTTGGATGTAATAGTAAAACTGGGATTTTAATTTCTTGTCAAATAATCCCTATTCAAAAATTGTATCCCCATCCCTATAATCATGTTGTAATAGTGGTAGATTTATTTTACGCATTTACGCTTTCAATTATGCCATGATTAGAGATTAGGGTTTGTATGCAAAAATCCAAAATAAACAAGTAGCTTGACCTAATACAAGATCTAAATGCATGAAAATGACAAACACAATGCACACTTGCACCCCTAGGGTTATATCCACTTGTTGCCTTAAAAATGGGCCATGTTATGCATGTTGGGTACTTTGGCAAAACAAAAACAAAACAAAAGATCATAGTCCCTCGATGATGCTATTTTGGTTGCCTAAACAAAATGATCAAGTCCCTCAAAAATTTGCTAAAGATACTTGACACAATTGCTATCATGGTCTATACGATGACCCGCGCCTGTCCCGTTTAACATCCTAATACATGGTTGTTTACCAAATGCAATGGTAAAACAACACTGTCAAAAAGGTTAAAAACATATAGGAAAGATCTTTGAGTAAAATAGGGTAGATAACTCTTAGTTACTTGATCAAAACTTGCAAAACATCCTTGTTATTTTTCAAACACACCTCACAAACACAATTTCAAAACATTTCCCAAATCAAACTTTTAAACATTGAAATCTTTTCAAAAGACAATATACCTTTGTATACATTCAAACAAGAATCATTACAAAGGTTGCCACAACGATGGCCTCTTTTCAAAACATCTTTCAAAACCACACACAAAGCACTATTTCAAACAATTGAAAAGCAAAAGCAAGTGATCTAAACAAGTAACTAAGAGCTCATGGATAACCATGGATGAAAAGGGTGCTTGCACCTTCCCTTTTCTTAATCTACTCCCCGAACCCAAGAAAACATCTCAAAGGTCTTTCCTGTGCTTTTTGACCTTTCCTTAGGATAAAATAAAATGTCGGTGGCGACTCTTGCTAAACCGAAACATTTGCGAATGCAAAACACAAAATCCCAAGTCAGTTCTCCCACCGTATCACATAACGGTATTCAAAAGGCCTTCATTTTTGCTCAGAGTGCGTGTGACGCGCCGAAAAATCCTGAATTCTGAATATTATTTCATATGGGTCGAAACTTCGAAAATTCATAACTCGGTCAATTTTTATCGGATCGGGCCCATCTTTTTACACAAGGTCACTGACTCAGAGATCTACAACTTTGCTTCAAAAGTCGAGACCAAATTACTCTCCGATCAATACTAGTTTTTTATTAAAGAACGTGTCAGAGTCGACACTGGAGTCCAAAATAAGTTTGTCTGTGCTGAAACTTCAAAAATTCATAACTAATTCACCATTTATCCGATTGAGCCCATTTTCGGACAGGAGTTAGTTCTCGATGTCGGCTACATTTTGTTTTCACATTTCAACTTCAAAAATTTCACTTAAGCCCCTGTGGTTTTGCCTAAAACGTGACGGACTCAAGTGAACATTGGAGGCCCAATTGCACATTCAAAGCCCATTTTTTTCTCTAATTTCTATTATATAATCCCATTCTTTTCACACAAACAAGGGAGGAGAAAAAAAAGCTTTTGCCACAATGCTGTTAAAATATCGAATTCTTTCAAGAACCCTAAAACCTTGAAATCCTTATTACAAATCCCCATCTCACTACAAACAAGACATCCCTGTTACAAACAAACATCTCACTACTTCTCCAGTAAGGGTAAGGCTGGCTTGATCTCCATGATCAAAAGGGCATAAAAGCATTCATATCACTACTTCTCCAGTAAGGGTAAGGCTGATTTAATCTCCATGATCAAAAGGGTATAATCATTCATACATGCCATATCGGTTTTAACATTAAATTTTTTCATATATTGGCTTTATTTGTATTTCATAATATATAGTAATTTATTTAATATGTTCATGAGATTCAACACTGCAGATTTAGACAGGATCCCATGCAGGTTCATTATAGAACGTTGAGTCCAAAACACAAATGGCCAAAATAGAACAACTTACACATGATACCAATACGTGGCGAGACAGACATCTTGAGAAGGTTAAGGAACGTTGAGGCCAAAACACAAATGGCCAAAATAGAACAGCTTACACATGACACCAATAAATGGCGAGGCAGACATCTTGAGAAGGTTAAGGGCATGGGTTCAACAACCACCCCTATAGGTTTTGATTTTCTTCCTTTCTATTTATCCGTTTACCTATTTTCATTCTTTCTGTTTAAAATTTTTTTTTCATAAAACTTAACATTTTTCACAAACCTTTAATTTTTTATAATAAACTCGAATAATTAGTTTTAGGTTTTAATTTAATTTTAGGTAACTTTAATTGTTTTGTAAATAACTTAAAAATAATTAGAATAAATAGGTTTTATTACTAACTTAATTATATTTCATCTTTTTCCTAAAATAATCAAAAACCAAAAATAGGGCATGTAATTATTTTTATTAATTAATTTAATTAACTAATTAATTTTTTTATACTTAAATTAGAAAACTTATTTCTTTTATTAAAAACAAAACCAAAAAAAAAACATTTTCTTCTCTTAATTAGGTTAGAAGGGTCAAAACCCTATTTTCTCGTCGATCTAATTTTCATCGTGCGCTTTATTCTTTTTTATCCCAATTATTGTATTTGCTCACAGTTTGTAATAGTTAATTAGGACTTTATTTACTTTTATCGCTTTATTTTCAAAGGGTTTGTTTTTGGCTATATAAATACCCGAAGCCTTGTAATAGCGTAGTTTAATTTCCGCATTTTAAATTCCGCAAATTATTAACTGTTAGATGTATGATAATAGAATGCATGACAAGAATGTATGACTAATTTTAAAACAGTTAGATCACCCTAAATGTGCAAAGATAAATAATCTGAAATTGAATCACTCGCACATGCGCACTCCTAGAGTACTCTCCCACTTGGTTGCCTTCAGTAAACGGTCATTGAGTATAGGATGCTTTAGTGGTCGTCCTTTTGTCCAAAGATCAAGTTGCCTTGGAAAGGTTGCCTCGGATATTGTTGCCTCGGATAAATGATCTAAGACATTAGGGTTACTACTAAGACGTCCTAACATTGCTTTAGTGACCGTACGTCCCTTTCGAATTGACCCTCAAGCTCCAACGACGGTGCTACCTACTCACTAATAGTGGGATAGCGTTGTCTAAAGGAAACAAACATAGAACGATTCTTTTTTCGAGTAGGTAGATTAGTTCTTAAGTACTTGCTCAATCCAAACAAAAATTTTCACAATTACACTCTTTTACAAACAAAGTTTTCAAAAACACTTCATTACACTCTTGAAGACAGAAGCAAGAGTTAAATCGAAGTTCAAACAAAAACTTTTCAAAGCCCACAAACACAAAGAAAACAATTTTTGAAAATAATGAGCAAGTACCTAAGAGCCCGTAGATAACTACGGATATAAAGGGTGCTAATACCTTCCCTTTCTATAATCTATCCCCCGTACTCTGAAATATCTCGAAAAAGAAATTTTTCTGTACTTTTTTCCTTTCCTTGTTGGATAAAATAAAAGACGATAGCGACTCTTGCTTACCGCGACATTTTGCAAACACAAACGCAAAACGCGAACCAGCAAAATTTCCTTAACAAAATAGGGAAACCACATCCCGGTTCTGGCCACCGTATCACAGAACTGGCGAATCTGCTGGGGACTAATATAAGTGGGGTGTACCTTAGGATTAGTTCATCATATTGTTTTCAATTGTTTGATTTGTTTGCTTTATATTTTGTGGGTTTTGTGTCGGAGTTACTATAGATCCTAACCCGGATCTGGGGGATAACTTTTAGGTAAGTAGCAATAGACTGTAAGGGAACTGTACGGCATAGACCAATACGGTTGAAGCAGTAGCTACATTGGTGTGACACATTAGTTGGTACCGATATCCCTTGTGGAGGAACAAGGAGAGTATGGGGCTGCTAATGGGTCATTAAGCATTAACTGACCTTAGAACCTATAATTGACCAACTTGGCCATAGAAAAGTAGCAGTATGCTACACTCATTGAGACCATACTCTCGCGGTGATTCCGGCCGCAAGAAAAGGTTGCTAAACTGGAATTATGACCGATCGAGGATGGTCAGTGATATTGAGAACCTCTAGAACCCGGTTACTATTACTAGGACAGGTTGAACCAACTAAACTGAAAGAAGGTAATACTTAAACCCCATGCAAGCCTAAACCTAAGGCTATTTGTGTGACTCGTGTGCTTTCAACTTGAACTACTTGCACATTTTTGTTATCTAACAACTTGAGTTTCTTGCAGGTTTTGTTTACAGTCCTTATCCAATACGTTGGATTTCTTGTCGAATTTACTTGTTTACATTACCTTGCACTTTTGCTTAAACGCATAGCATACACGTCATAACATCATACCATAACATTTCCTTAACCATTTCAAGGATCTCAAGGGTTTGTGATGCAGGTTATGGTAAATCAAACGTCTAGCAAGGAGGAAAGGGGATTTATTTTCCTCTAGCCAATGTCGTCTAGAGATCAAAACACGATAACTTGAGTCGAGGGCTATGACTCACTCGATATGATGAGCCTAACTCTTGAAGAAGGATTCTTAATGATACGAAGTTTCTTCAATCAAGCTGCAACCAAATTCTAACAGTTTCTTGTTTACCCCGCGAGATCCTTGAAAACATTGCATACATATATCATACATATCATTGCATAACAGGTCTTCCAGTACAGGTCTCTCATGTCCTCGCGGTTTATTTCAGCAATGACTCTCAAACAAGACAACAAAGATCTTCATACTCAAGAAGCACAGTTCATGGAAATCTTCCTAAACCTATCCAAGGGGCAGGAAGAGTTGAAAACACTCCTCGTTGGGAACTTGGTCAAGAAAAGTCCTGAAGACAATAAGGACGAGCGGCTGAAACAACTACAAGCTGAGGTAGATGCAATAAGAATCCAGATACTGGGGAAGATGGCTCTTATCCAAGGCTTATCCCAGGAACAAGAAGAGCTGAGAACCATTATCAACCAGCTTCATCAAGACAGATACAACAGTATGAAGCAAACAGTCGAGGCTGGGGACCAAGTCATTGATCAACCCCTAAGAAGACAAAAGGTTGGTTTGGTGAAGAGCGAACCTTTCTAAATTGCTACTACATCACGGGTCCAACAACAACCTTGCCAAAAACAACGGGTTGATCAGAGTAAGCCAAATATGCCCAAAAGGTAGTTTACCAAAATCAACATGTCATTGGCTCAAGCATTGCAATGCCTGTTGAAGGCCAAGTTGGTTATGTTAAGGGAACCTCCTTAGAATCCCAACATAGCCTCCCCGGACTACAATCCTGATGCAAGGTGTGCATATCATTCCAATAGCTCGGGGCATGATACTGGTGACTGTTGGGCATTGAAAAACAAAATTCAAGACCTGATCAATAAAGGAGCATTGGAATTCACACAAAATGGTCAACTGGAATGTTTTTGTCAATCCTCCAAGGCTCACCATTTGAAGTGACAAGTTCTAACAAGAGAGGTTTTTGTTCATTGGAATTTTCAAGTTGTAATTTTCTTTTGATTGTTCAAACATTTATTCATGTCAAACTTTGTTACTTTATCAATGCATTGCATATGTCTGATTTGAATCAATCCATTCGTATTCACTATATTCAAATTGCTTCCATTTTTGTGATGTTCAACTCTCGATTAAACATTCTAAGCCTTTAGAGGGAGGATGACGGAATAATATCAAAATCTCTACAGTATGCTTTTGAACAGACCCCGCTGACGATGTACAGGCATTGTTTCAAATCCTAAACAATGGAGTTATAAGGAAGATAATCCCTCGTCAACCCCTTTGAGCCAAAGAAGTAGGAGTTTTTTTCTTTTTACACGAATTAAAACCCTTAAATCACAACCCGGGGCAGGGTAGTTTTCTCAGTTAATTCGGGTGCCCAATGAATGGCATCAAAGAGGTCCTTCCAAAACAGAAGACGGTGATGGTTCCCTATAATCGTCAAGACAAGCAGTCATTATCTATCAAAAATAAAAGCCCATTAAGTAAAAACCTATGAAGGAGACTTAAGAAAAAAACGGGGGCATCCCGCTGACTGTAATCACAAAAAGAAGCAGTTCAGGCAAAAGGCAGGGATAACGAAATCAAAAAGAAAGAGGTCCTACAAACTCTCAACAAAATGACTGCCTGTTCAAAATAATCTGTTAGTATCCGAACCATCACTGGAATATCATATCAAAGACTCAAAACGGGGTCTAAATGCATAATTAGTTGAGTTTAGGATCGAAGAACATCACGAAGAACGGGTGGGCACAAATAAAAATTTGAGCTTTTATCATTTGTTTCTTGAACCGTGAACCAAACCACGTCATAACCCTTAAAAGTCCTAGCTGAGGCATGGGTTAGTTTGAAAGCATATTGTTACAAAAGGTATTCTGACTCCTGTAGGGCTTGCTGTAAATCCTGAGTTGACATCACATTTTACAAAAAATTCGCTTGTTTTCTTGAAAACTGCATTTTCAAAGAACTTCAAAACAGACATAAGCTTTGCATTCTTAAAATAATATTGTTTGCATATGACTATTTGTTCAACAGCAGAGAAATTCGCACGACGAATATCTAGTGAACCAAAACCTTTTCAATAAAAAGGGTCACCTCAAGTGGAAAAAACACTTCCAACCAAGGGGCACGGCATGAGCATTGTCTACCATCTGGGGAAGTCAAGTCAAGATTCAAGGAGTCTATCAAAGATGCCAAATAGCCAGGGACAGATCTCCATCTGAATCACTTGGGGCATTGGACATGAATTCCAACAACGAATCTTGTATGATCAAACGAACATCTTCTGGTAGTATGGCAACACAACATTACCGACAATGACAATTCCCTACACCCTGAGAGCGTGGACATAGTCAGAAAATACTGCACATGAACAAAGACCCGCTAGGTTGACAGGCCTAGGCAAAAATAAGGGCATCCTGATGAACCAAAAGGGTTTGGGCAAAAATTAGGGATAAAAACAAAAAAGATATGTACAACTGGCAAGCCGAAAACCTGAAAAGGCGGCTTGGGCAAAAAAGGGTATCCCGGTGGACTGAAAATCTGAAAAGACAGTCCAGGCAAAATTTAGGGATTAAAGCGTACGACTATGTCCCATCATCTCGTCACTTTCCTACCAGAAGAAGATTTGTCTTTTCAATCGGAAGTTACCAAGCACCTCATAGTTTAGGATAATACTCGATCCACAAGGCCTCCACAAGCACCTTCTCCCACAAAAATAGGGACAGAAAAGTCTCGATGCAAAGTCATCGTCATATCCTCAGCATGCGTCCCAATAACATTCACTCCCTGCAGAGTAAGAGAAAGATAGTGGTGTTAGCTCTCCCCAGCTGAGACTCGCAACTGTGAATGAATCAGTAATAAAGCAGAGTTTATCTACCATCAGCACTAAAAAGTCTTATCATTCCCAGCGGAGTATAAAAATATCCCCAGTGGAGTTTGAAGAATTGTTCCCAGTAGACTCTGGAAGATTATCCCCAGTAGAGTCTAAAAGATTATTCCCCGTGAAGTCGCAACTGGAAAATCATCCCCAGTGGAGTTCTTGCCTTTCACAAAACAGGAATTCAATCCCCAACAGGTTTCATTATCACCAGCAACGGTAATTCATCCCCGGCTGAATTTATCAGCGGAATCCTCAACAGAGCATCTCTTCCCCTCAGAGGCATTCTCTCGTCAGCTTATTCACCAACGAAGTTATCCTCTCCTGCAGGTTTATTCTCACAATCATCTTCATCCACTATCCCCAGTGAAAACGAAGCATTCAATTCTTTTCTCCAACAGTAATCCGGGATTTATTTTCCCCCAGCTAAAAACATCACATTTCTATACATCATGACATGCATATACGCATCATACAACACAATCTCATTTATTTTGAGAACATCATTGCTTGATACATATCATGCATTACATACAGCTAACCTTTACCTTTCAGGAAAGATTCTCACAAAATTCAAGCTATGAAGCTTTTTCCTCAGTTGAATTACGGACAAGCTCCTAAATCTCAACAAAAATATTTCCTCAGTTGAATTACGGTCGAGTTCCTAAATCTCAGCAGAGATGTTACCTCAGTTGAATTACGGACGAGTTCCAAAATCTCAGCAGAGATGTTTCCTCAGTTGAATTACAGACGAATTCCTAAATCTCAGCAGAGATGTTTCCTCGGTTGAATTACGGATGAGTTCCTAAATCTCAGCAAAGATGTTTCCTCAGTTGAATTATGGATGAGTTCCTAAATCTCAGCAGAGATGTTTCCTTAGTTGAATTACGGACAAGTTCCTAAATCTCAGCAGAGATGTTTCCTCAATTGAATTACGGACGAGTTCCTAAATCTCAGCAGAGATGTTTCCTCAGTTGAATTACGGACGAGTTCCTAAATCTCAACAGAGATGTTTCCTCAGCTGAATTACGGAAGAGTTCCTAAATCTCAGTAGAGATGTTTCCTCAGTTGAATTACGGACGAGTTTCTAAATCTCAACAGAGATGTTTCCTCAGTTGAATTACGGACGAGTTCCTAAATCTCAGTAGAGATGTTTCCTCAGTTGAATTATGGACGAGTTCCTAAATCTCAGCAGAGATGTTTCCTCAGTTGAATTATGGACGAGTTCCTAAATCTCAACAGAGATGTTTCCTCAGTTGAATTATGGATGAGTTCCTAAATCTCAGCATAGATGATTCCTCAATTTAATTATGGACGAGTTCCTAAATCTCAGTAGAGATGTTTCCTCAGTTTAATTACGGACGAGTTCCTAAATCTCAGCAGAGATGTTTCCTCAGTTGAATTACGGACGAGTTCCTAAATCTCAGCAGAGATGATTCCTCAGTTGAATTACGGACGAGTTCCTAAATATCAGCAAAAATGTTTCGTCAGTTGAGTACGGACGATCGAAGTTCCTAAATATCAACAGAGATGACTCACCAGCAGAATAGCAGACAACCGAAGCTCCTAAAATTCTAATTCTCTCAACGGAGATCAGCATTCCCCAACGGGATCTTCCTCAACGACAAGTATACAAGCTCTCGCTAAGGAATCTCTTATGCAATTGACACTCCTTCGGATGGCATCTTTAAGCCCATCTCCTGTCATCTCCTCCAAATGGAATCTGTAAGCCCATTCCTGATACTACCTACATAGTCAAGCATCATTACAGACGAGTGCAAATTTCTGGGCACTCTAGTGTTCAATCATCTTCTACCTTCAGATCACGAAAGGCAGACGAGCCAATCTAAATCTTCAGGTTTAAGAAGATTGAACAGGGGCAGCTGTTGTACCCCAAAATTTGCCCTCTTTTCATACACGCATATTATTGGTTTTATGGTTATGGAATAAAGGTATATTTATCAAGCTTCTTCAGGTTACAAGTGACGTTTATTTCGTCAATGGATATTCTCAGAGTATTTTCCATGCTGAAGATCGGTTCGCTGTTTTGCAACGGTTCGGGGTTCAAAGATTCACAAGTCCAACTCGGCGCGTCATATTCAGGTGTTCTTTCGCCAAGATATCTCTGATAACATATTCTCAAATTCAGGTTCGGCTCAAGAGTCAATTCTTTAAAGAAGGTATCTGAATGTGTGAGTTTTCTCGAAGAAATATGGTGAAAAGTGTGCTGAAAATGCAGTTTTTACGCGCTAAAAAATTCATAACTTGAAGATCGTGGCTCATTTTGAACCCATTCCAGTGGCCAAAATTCCATATTGACGTTATCTACGTTTTCATCTCTCATGGATGGAAGCCAATTTCGATCAGAAGGTCTTCAAAAATGCAGATTTATCAAGTATTTTCATACAGAAAATTTGTGACAGAAATTTATCTGTGTCATGTTCAGAAAATTATAACTTGGTCGATTTTCATCGTATCGAGCTGGTTCTGGCGCCCAAATTTCACAAATTGAGTTGGCTATGTTTTCACAGGAGGCATCGAGTTCGAACGGTATTCAAAAGACCTTTAATTTTTGCTCAGAGTATGTGTGACGCGTCGAAAATCCTGAATGTTGAATATTATTTCATATGGGCCGAAACATCGAAAATTTATAACTCGGTCAATTTTTATCGGATCGGGCCCATCTTTTTACACAAGGTCACTGACTCAGAGATCTACAACTTTGCTTTAAATGTCGAGACCGAATTATGCTCCGATCAATACCAGTTTTTTATTGAAGAACGTGTCAGAGTCGACACTGGAGCCCAAAATAAGTTTGTCTGAGCTGAAACTTCAAAAATTCATAACTAATTCACCTTTTATCCGATTGAGCGCATTTTCGGACAGGAGTTAGTTCTCAATGTCAGCTACATTTTTCTTTTACATTTCAACTTCAAAAATTGTTTTAAGCCCCTGCGATTTTTCCTAGAACGTGACGGACTCAAGTGAACATTAGAGGCCCAATTGCACATTCAAAGCCCATTTTTTTCTCTCTAATTTCTATTATATAATCCCATTATTTTCACACAAACAAGGGAGGAGAAAAAAAAAGTTTTTGCCACAACACTGTCAAAATATCAAATTCTTTCAAGAACCCTAAAACCTTGAAATCCTTATTACAAATCTCCATCTCACTACAAACAAGTCATCCATGTTACAAACCAACATCTCACTACTTCTCCAGTAAGGGTAAGGTTGGCTTGATCTCCATGATCAAAAGGGAATAAAAGCATTCATATCACTACTTCTCCAGTAAGGGTAAGGTTGATTTGATCTCCATGATCAAAAGGGTATAATCATTCATACATGTCATATCGGTTTTAACATTAAATTTGTTCATATATTGGCTTTATTTGTATTTCATAATATATAGTAATTTATTTAATGTGTTCATGAGATTTAACACTGCAGATTTAGACAGGATCCCATGCAGGTTCATTACAGAACGTTGAGGCCAAAACACAAATGGCCAAAACAGAACAACTTACACATGATACCAATACGTGGCGAGACAAACATCCTCAGAAGGTTAAGGAACGTTGAGGCCAAAACACAAATGGCCAAAACAGAACAGCTTACACATGACGCCAACACATGGCGAGGCAGACATCCTGAGAAGGTTAAGGGAGTGGGTTCAACAACCACCCCTATTGGTTTTAATTTTCTTCCTTTCTATTTATCCGTTTACCTATTTTTATTCTTTCTGTTTAAAAATTTTTTTTATAAAACTTAACATTTTTCACAAACCTTTGATTTTTTATAATAAACTCGAATAATTAATTTTAAGTTTTAATTTAATTTTAGGTAACTTTAATTGTTTTGTAAATAACTTAAAAATAATTAGAATAAATAGGTTTTATTACTAACTTAATTATATTTCATCTTTTTCCTAAAATAATCAAAAACCAAAAATAGGTCATGTAATTATTTTTATTAATTAATTTAATTAAATAATTAATTTTTTTATACTTAAATTATAAAACTTATTTATTTTATTAAAAACAAAACCAAAAAAAACATTTTCTTCTCTTAATTAGGTTAGAAGGGTCAAAACCCTATTTTCTCGTTGATCTAATTTTCATCGTGGGCTTTATTCTTTTTTATCCCAATTATTGTATCTGCTCACAGTTTGTAATAGTTAATTAGGACTTTATTTACTTTTATCGCTTTATTTTCAAAGTGTTTGTTTTTGGCTATGTAAATACCCGAAGCCTTGTAATAGCGTAGTTTAATTTCCGCATTTTAAATTTCGCAAATTATTAACTGTTAGATGTATGATAATAGGATGCATGACAAGAATGTATGACTAATCTTAAAACAGTTAGATCACCCTAAATATACAAAGATAAATAATCTGAAATTGAATCACTCGCACATGCGCACTCCTAGAGTACTCTCCCACTTGGTTGCCTTCGGTAAACGGTCATGAGTATAGGATACTTTAGTGGTCGTTGTGATACGGTGGGAGAACTGACTAGTGTTTTGCGTTCGTATTCGCACTTGTGCGGTTGAGCAAGAGTCGCCACCGACTTTTTATTTTATCCTAAAGGAAAGGTTAAAAAAGCACAGCAAAAACCTTTTGAGATATTTCGTGGGTTCGGGGGGTAGATTATGAAAAGGGAAGGTATTAGCACCCTTTCCATCCATGGTTATCCATGGGCTTTTAGTTACTTGGTTTTTTAGATCACTTGCCTTGTTTTTCGATTGCTTTGAAAATGGTGCGTGTGTGGGTGCTTTTTGAAAATGTTTTGGAAAAAGATGCCTTGTCTTAGGCAACTAATGTATTTGACTCGTGATTGAGTGTTTTACAAAAGTGTGGATCTTTTCGAAAAGATGTTTCAAATGTTTTTTGAGAGTTTGTTTGAAAGTGTTGTGGATTGTGATTTTTGAAAAGAAGGCAAGTGTTTTTGCAAATTAATCTCAAGTAACTAAGAGTTTTGTCTACCCTATTGTACTCAAAGGTTTTTGTTATGATTTAACCCCTTTTAACAATTTTGTTCTACCATTGAAATTGGTAGACAATCTTGCGTTTAGGAAGTTTATTCGGGACGGGCGCGGGTCATCGTATGAACCATGAATGCAATGATGCCAAGTGTCTTTGGCAATTTGCTTTGAAGGGACTATGATCATTCCGTTTAGGCAACACTTAGAGGGACTTATGATCATTTTGATTTTATTTTGCCAAAGATACTCGACGTGCAAGCATGGCCCATTTTGGAAGGCAACATATGGGATTACCCTAGAGGGTGCAAGTGTGATTGTGTATTGATTACATGTATTTGTCTTGTATTAGGTTATCTAGCGTTTGATATTATGTACATACAAACCCTAGGTCTAACCATGGTATAATTGGAAAACTGTAAATTGCGGAAATGTAAAATCTACGCTATTACAGAATGGTATCCGGGAGTGGGGGTATGAATGTACAAAAGGGGATGAGACTTATAGTACCCAATAAGTTACAACCAAATCGAATGTGCGATCAAATGTAAATATCGAATATACAAATATAAGATAAACAAATGTGTATATGGCAATGTGAATGTATTTGTGTAAGTGTACATGTATATGAGTATGTGTAATTATTTACAAGTGCGAAATGTGAAATTGAAGCGTATTAGGGCTTTTGACCTAGATAGGTATTTTAATGAATGTTTGATTTGTATATTTAATTATGTATAAAAGAAAAATATTTTAACTCAAATGTTCAAGTTTTAATTAAGAAATGTATCTTTATTTGTTTATATACAAAAAGGTATTTTAATCAAATGTTTGTGAATTTTAATATTAGAGAAATGTATTTAAATTATTATGTACAAAGTATATTTTAATTAAAAGAATAAAAAGAAGTATTTTCAATTTTTTAATTATATGATAAAAATGTAAGATATGTACCAATTATAAAAAAATTATGTACAAATATATATTTTTTTAATAAAAATCATGGATTAAATTAAAAGAAAGAAAAAAAGTATTTGTTTGTAAAAAGTATTTTAATAATAAAGAAAGTTTAACATTCTAATTTTTTTGTATTAATATATTGATGTATTATTGTATTATTTAACTATATTAGTATACAAAAGGTTTTTTTTTTATTAGTGTAAAGAAAGAAATGAAATAAAGTTAGTATTATGTAAAAAAAGTGATTAATTTGTGAAATATTAATTTAGGTTAGTGAGAAATAAATGGTTGATATTGATGTTTTTTTTTGTTAAAAAGGGAAAGAAGCGTTTAGTGGGCTTCAGAGAGAATGAAACGGGTCGGGCCCATGTTAAACTTGAAACGAATTTAGGGTTTAGAAATGTTATTCAGTTTGAAATGCTTTAGGGTTTGGGACGGCGCCGTTCACTGAGTTCCGTTCATCGTTATTCTTCATCCTTGCAAGCTTCCTGAGCAACTCATCCCTCCGGCCACCAGCGTCACCCTCAAACCTCTCTTCCCTCCGTGGCGTGAACTCAGCGTCCTCTTGATACAAGGTTTGTTTCAACGTTTATGTTCTTATGAATTTGCGTGTGTTATTTTAATTTGAGTTTTGATTCGTAAATCTGTGCTATTGTGAGGTGGTGAAGAAGAAAGGGGGAGAAGATTGGCTACCTTCGCTCTTGGGAGATGGAGGAGAGGCGGAGTGGAGGCACTGAGGACGGCCGGAACAATGAGGGAAACGTGACGCTTGCTCTTGGTGACCCTGGTATCTTTTATCTGATTGATATTTTTCTAGGGTTTGATGATGATCTTAACTGAGAAACCCTATTGAATTTGCCCTTTTCTTCTTCTTCTATATGTTGCCTTTGAACATTTATACGCTTTGGAATATGCTTCCTTGCCTATGATGAAGCTTGCTTCTGAGGCTCTCTTTCCTCTTCTCTTGAACGCTGTATACTTGTTTGTGTTGCCCTGTGATGATCTTAGAGGTCTGAGGGCCTAGGTTGCCTTGGAATATATGTTGCTGGCCCTCTGAGATAGATATACTTTGTTGAAAATGCTTCTTTCTTCTTCTTCTGTCCCTTTTGCCTTTGGATGTGTTTATCGCCTATGATGAGGAAACTCTGAGGCCTAGGAGTTGATTTTGAATGCTTTGAGGTTTGGATGTGCTTGAGGGATTTGGATATGTTTGAGAGATTGTGTGTTTTTTTGGTTGAGGGGTTATGTTGGTTATTGAAAGAGGTCTTGGTAGTTCGGTTTCAGTTTATGTGTTTTTGGTTTGAACTGGACAGTAGGCAGGTTTAGGGCATTAGCAGGTTGATGGATTTTTTTGAGTTTGTATCAGCTTGCAGGTTTTGATGTATGGTTCTGTTTTTTACTGATGCAAGTTTGAAGCTTCAGCATGTTTATGGCTTGAGTTTTGGTTTAATATTTGACAGTAGGTTGGGTTATGGTTTGACAGGGGTTTTACAGGTTTTAAGGCTAGGCCAGGTTTGGAAGTCTTTTTATAAGTTTGTATGTGTTTTGGTTAAGCTGATATGGTGAGGTTGGATGGTTTTTTTGTGTGAACTGGACAGATTTGTAATCTTTGTTGTGCTTGATGGCTTTGAAGGTGAAGCTTCAGGTTTTGGAGGCAGGGCTTTGTATATTTTTTTGAACTCTTTGAACTGTGTCGTATCGGCTTGGTTTTATCTGTTTGCAGGTTATATTTGTGATGTTGGTGCTTTTGGCTCAATCAGGTTTTTAGCTCAGTATATTTTATTTTGTTCTTTTGTCCTCTTTCTCTTGGTCTTTGGCGCCTAATATTTATTCAAACCTTGGTCTTTTCCTTGATCCAAGTTGCTGTGTAATTTTACAAAGTTTCTTGGCACTTTTCTATTTTTGGTAATTGCCTCTGCTGTGTACTTCTGCCCAGTTTTGAGTAATGCTGAACTGATGCTTCTTTTAACTTTTGCCTTACTGTCTAAGCCTGAAAAAACCTGCTTCTATCTCTCTTTTTTCTCTCTTTGTACAGTAGGACATTTAAATATGATTTATTCTGTACTTTGTTCTGAAGGGGCCCTGGGAAATGATGATACAGAGCTTGCATAACACATTTTTCTCTGCATCTTTTTCTTTCTTTTGACAGCTTTGTGTGCTTTTGTATTTTGACAGTAAATTACCTTTTTGCTTTTGATAGAAAGTTGGAATTGGATTTTAGTTTGACTTGAATTTGAACTATGCAGCTTGAACTTTGGATTTTATGCATTTGACATTTTGCATTTATGAATAAAAATGAAATTCTTTCCTCTTTGTGAACCGGGAGAAATCCCGTGATTTGCAGAGAGGGTTAACTGATCCCAATCAGTGGCCCCTAATGATGAGCAAATTTTATCAGTCTTCTTTAATTCAAATGCTTTCTGACTTTCTTCTTCTTGTTGCAGATAAAAAATGGAGCACCGGAGCGAAGTGAAGAATGAAGAATATTAGAAATAGGATAGAATTTTATTTTCAATTTAATTTTTGTACACTATTATTATTTTAAATACTTTGTAATAAATACTCGTATCCAAATAATAACAATTGTAACAACTATTAAATATGAAATAAAAATTCCATTTAATTCTTTTCAATTCTTTTTATTTACTTGTTATTTATAATTCCTTAAATTAAATAAAATGAAAGTTTAAATTTCAAATATTTAATTCTTAGAACCATAAATAATCAACTAAACAATTGTTGATCAAAAATAAATGAATTCGACGTTTCCAACATTCAAAGCAACACGCAGTCGAACACAAAAAACTGATCACACGCAATCCTCTTTTTCACTGATTCTTTTGCCAAGCATTGTAATTCCACACTGCACACATCCTTTTTGACTGGTGAATTCAAACCAACTGCCTCCTCTTACTGATTAAATTATAAATAATGCAAATTCAACCCGAATCTCGGAATAAACCACAAAGTACTGTGGAATTTTAGTTTTGCTGAAAATATGCCCATGAAACCTTAATTCCTGATTAAATGCCAAATAACATTCGCCTGATCAGAAATGCGCCAGAATCAACCACAACCCTAAGCCAACTGTGAAATAATCCAAGGTCCTAAAAAAAATCAGTAAAAACCCTGATTTTGCTTGACTGTCAAGAAAAAGTCCGTTTGTCCGATTCTTGAGCCAGTTTGAAAAGTCAGGAAATGTCTGAAGCTGAGATTGCTTGGGGAAAAATGCGAGGGCAAATTTTGGGGTACAACAGTTGCCCCTGTTCAATCTTCTTAGACCTGAAGAGTTAGATTGGCAAGTTTGCCTTTCGCGACTTGAAGGTAAAAGAAGATTGGACACTAGAGTGCCCGGAAATTTGCACTCGCATGTTGAAGTATCAGCAATGTGATGTCGGGAATGGGCTTATAGATGCCATTTGGAGAGATGGCGGATAGGTGGATGGGCTTATAGATGCCATCTGAAGACACGACAGAACCTTGTCGGGAATGGGCTTATAGATGCCATTTGGAAGTGTTTATCGCATAAGAGATTCCTTAACGAGAACTTGTGTATTTTGAGAACGGAAGATGTTTTCCTGGCTTGTTACAGGTATTTGATCTTCAATCTCCTGATGTAGATATGCCTTGGCTAGATACAGGAATCGAATCTGGGAATGTGATAATTGATAGATATGCCCTGGCTGGATACAGGAGTCGAATCTTCAAACCCTTCAGACATGCCCTGGCTAGATACAGGAATCGAATCTGGAAATGTGATAATTGATAGATATGCCCTGGCTGGATACAGGAGTCGAATCTTCAAACCCTTCAGACATGCCCTGGCTAGATACAGGAATCGAATCTGGAAATGTGATAGTTGATAGATATGCCCTGGCTGGATACAGGAATCGAATCTGGAAATGTGATAGTTGATAGATATGCCCTGGCTGGATACAGGAGTCGAATCTTCAAACTCTTCAGACATGCCCTGGCTAGATATAGGAATCGAATCTGGAAATGTGATAATTGATAGATATGCCCTGGCTGGATACAGGAGTCGAATCTTCAAACCCTTCGGACATGCCCTGGCTAGATACAGGAATCGAATCTGGAAATGTGATAGTTGATAGATATGCCCTGGCTGGATACAGGAGTCGAATCTTCAAACTCTTCAGACATGCCCTGGCTAGATACATGAATCGAATCTGGAAATGTGACAGTTGATAGATATGCCCTGGCTGGATACAGGAGTCGAATCTTCAAACTCTTCAGACATGCCCTGGCTAGATACAGGAATCGAATCTGGAAATGTGACAGTTGAGGGTAATTGTCTTTGGGATTGTCTTTTACCCTGAAAAGGCAAAACATAAGTTGTATGTAATGTCATGATGTATGATATGCATGGTGTCATGATGTTTAACATGAGATAGTGTCGTATGCGCTTTATCATGTATGTAAACAAGACGTATGAGAATGTGAAATGTTTATGAATGTAATTTTCGTCTTAGGAAAATAAATCCTTGACGACCGGTCGGGGAGTTGCTCTGTGGAAGAGATACTTGGCCGAGGTTTGACAAGAGGCCTGTTGAGGACTTTAATGATGGATTCCTCTGGGGATAACGATGACAAACTCCGCCGGGGGCGAAGGAACTTTGCTGAGGGAGATCTTCTGTGGTTTTTAGCTGAGGATAACCCAGTTATAAGTCCTTGAGAGGAAATAACTTTGAATAAAAACTCGGGAGAGACGTCCGTACTTTGCAGGGGATAAGCTTTCTGCCGGGGAAATGGATTCCACTTTCCTGAGGAACCTTTTGGATTGGACTCTACTGGGGAAATAGGGCATCCCTTGTAAGGCTGATGTAATGCTGAAACTTTATCTTACTCCGTGGGGAATTGAGATAACCTGGTCACATTCTTCAGTTGAACCCATCTTGGTACCTCGGCGGACAAGGCGACCAGACTGCATTAGACAACTCCACATTGCCCCGGTTTCTGACGTCACCTGTAATTAATCTTTCGTTTCATATGTGAACATTTATGAATCAGCAATTTAATGTCAAATGCATATATCAAAAATGAACATTGGACGTTCTTCGCAAGACAAAACAGAAAAAGGAAAACAATGGTAATTTGTATGGACAAGTGAATTTGTATTGATTTGAATTTTGCCTGTGAATAGGCGTTTTTGTACAAGAGGCTGACATCCTAGTAAGAGAATTCCGCCAAATAACATAGAGTTAACAATTTGAAAAAAAGGGAAATCAAAACAGCTATGTGAATGATCCCACTGGGTTCCAACTCGGCTATCGCCTTTATGTCTTCGAATGTCTCATCGCTTTGCTACCTAGTTGAAGATGAAGCTGATTGGTCGATGCCGAAATCTGAGCCAGATAATTGATGCCGAATTCCGGATGCGAAGTGATCCCATGAGACATAGTGTTACGCCTTTATCCCTAACTTTTGCCTGGACCGCCCTTTCGGGTTTTCAGTCCACCGGGATACCCATTTTTGCCCAAGCCGCCTTTTCAGGTTTTCGACTTGCCGGGTACAGGTTTTTATTCATTTCATCCCTTATTTTTGCCCGAACCCTTTTGGTTCGCCGGGAAGCCCTAATTTTTGCCTAGGTATGTCAACCTAGCGGGTCTTTTATTTATGCGTAGTATCTTTTCACTATGTCTGCATTGGCGGGGTGAGGAAGGTCGTCACCATCCATGGTGGTTAGGATCATGGCTCCTCCTGAGAACACACGTTTAACCACAAATGGCCCTTCGTATGTAGGGGTCCATTTGCCCCGGGGATCACTTTGAGGAAGGATGATGCGTTTGATTACCAGGTCCCCAACTTGATACTCTTGCGGTCTGACTTTCTTGTTAAATGCCCTGATCATCCGTTTTTGATACGTTTTACCATGACAGATAGCAGTGAGCCTCTTTTCGTCAATCAGATTTAATTGATCAAGTCGAGTCTGGATCCAATCATCTTCATTCAAGTTTGCATCCTTCATTATCCGGAGAGAGGGTATCTGGACTTCAATTGGCAAGACTGCCTCCATGCCATAGACCAAGGAGAAGGGAGTTTCCCCGGTTGACGTTCTTGCTGAGGTGCGGTACCCATGAAGAGCGAACGGTAACATCTCGTGCCAATCTTTATAGGTCACTGTCATATTCTGCACAATTTTCTTGATATTTTTATTGGCTGCCTCTACAGCCCCATTCATCTTCGGCCGGTAGGGAGAAGAATTGTGGTGCTGTATCTTGAATTGTTCACAGAGTTCAGTGATCATTTTGTTATTGAGATTGGTACCATTGTCCGTAATGATTCTTTCCGGGACGCCGTAACGACAGATCAGATTATGCCGGATGAAACGTGCCACGACGCTCTTGGTTACTGTGGCGTAGAAAGCTGCCTCAACCCATTTCGTGAAATAATCGATCGCCACCAAGATGAAGCGATGCCCATTGGATGCCGTCGGTCGGATCTCACCGATCATATCGATGCCCCACATTGCAAAAGGCCAAGGTGCCGTCAGGACATTCAAAGGAACCGGAGGGATATGCACCTTGTCAGCATAGATCTGGCATTTATGACAAGTTCGGGAGTGTTGGTAACAATCGGCTTCCATTGTAGACCAGAAATATCCTGCCCAAAGGATTTTCTTAGCCATAGTATGTCCACTGGAATGTGTTCCAAACGTACCTTCATGCAGTTCTATCATGATTTTCTCTGCTTCGGCCTTATCCACACAACGTAGCAGAGTTGAATCATAATTCCGTTTGTAGAGAATGCCGTTGCTGAGGAAGAATTTTGCAGCAAACCTCCTCATGAACTTCTTATCATTGACAGACGCACCTTCAGGGTATTCCTGAGCTTCCAAGTACCTCTTCACCTCATGATACCAGGGTTTTTCAATCACCTTCTCAGCCTCGAGCTCGCAGCAGTATGCCGGTTCATCCAACTTTCAGATAATGATTCGGGGAGCCTCATTGTCCCATTTAACTTTGAACATTGAAGACATCGTAGCTAGGGCGTCCGCTAGATGATTCTCCTCTCTGGGGAAGTGTTCGAAAGTTATCTCTTCAAAGTGGGGAAGCAAGGTCGACACATACTCCTTGTAAGGAATAAGATTCGGGTGTTTCGTATCCCACTCGCCTTTGATCTGATTGATCACGAGAGCGGAATCTCCGAAGACACTTAGAAATTTGATCCTTAAGTCGATTGCAGCTTGTAGACCCATGATACATGCCTCATATTCCGCCATATTGTTGGTGCAGCTGAAACATAACCGGGCAGTGAGGGGAGTATGAGTTCCTTTGGGAGATATGATTACAGCACCGACGCCGTTACCCAAAGCATTGGAGGCTCCATCAAAATGCATAGACCAACGGGATCCTTCCTCAGGTCCTTCATCCGGTCCAGGTACTTCACAGTCAGTTACCACCATGATGTCTTCGTCCGGAAAATCAAAGTTCAATGATTGGTAATCGTCCACAGGTTGGTGTGCCAAATGATCTGCCAGTACACTTCCCTTAATTGCTTTCTGAGTTGTATACTGGATGTCATATTCTGTCAAGATCATTTGCCATCTCGCTATTCTTCCAGACAGAGCGGGCTTTTCGAATATGTACTTGATAGGATCCATTTTTGAAATCAATAACGTAGTGTGAGTCAGCATATACTGTCTCAGCCGGCGAGCAGCCCATACAAGAGCGCAGCAAGTTTTCTCAAGCAGTGAGTAACGAGACTCACAATCGGTAAACTTTTTGCTCAAGTAATAAATAGCGTTCTCTTTTCGGCCAGACTCGTCATGCTGTCCCAGCACGCACCCCATTGAATTGTCAAGTACTGTCAAGTATAGTATCAGAGGTCTTCCTTCCACTGGTGGCATAAGAATGGGTGGCTCTTGGAGATATTCCTTTATCTTTTCAAAGGCGGCCTGACATTCATCATTCCAGCGTACTACTTGATCTTTCTTCAGTAATTTGAAGATTGGCTCACAAGTAGCAGTCAGATGTGAGATGAATCGGGCAATGTAATTCAGTCGTCCTAGGAAACCTCTGACTTTCTTTTCTGTTCTTGGAGTCGGCATCTCTTGTATGGCTTTTACCTTGGCAGGGTCCACCTGAATGCCCTTATCACTCACAATGAAACCTAGCAATTTTCCGGACCTCACCCCAAAGGTGCATTTGTTGGGATTCAATCTCAGCTTGTACAACTTGAGTCGGTCAAATAACTTCCTCAGATGGTCAAGGTGCTCCTCCTCAGTTTGAGACCTTGCAATCATGTCATCAACGTATACCTCAATCTCATGATGGATCATATCATGAAATAAAGCAACCATGGCACGTTGATAGGTTGCCCCAGCATTTTTCAATCCGAATGGCATGACCTTATAACAGAAGGTGCCCCACTGAGTCACAAAGGTAGTCTTCTCCATATCTTCTGGAGCCATCTTGATTTGATTATACCCTGAAAAACCATCCATGAAGGAGAACACCTTGTGTTGAGCTGTATTGTCAATAAGGACATCAATGTGAGGTAGGGGGAAGTCATCTTTGGGGCTGGCCCTGTTCAGATCCCTGTAGTCAACACACATTCTGACCTTACCGTCTTTCTTTGGTACCGGCACCACGTTGGCAACCCACTGAGGGTAAGAAGTCACTGCAAGGAACCCGGTATCAAACTGTTTCATAACCTCGGCCTTGATCTTTTCAGACATCTCTGGTCGCATCTGTCGGACTTTTTGCTTTACCGGAGGGCAATCTTCCTTAGTTGGCAAGTGATGGACCACAATATCGGTATCCAACCCGAGCATGTCTTCGTAGGACCAGGCAAAGATCTCCATATAATCATGCAGCATCTGAGTCAATCGTTGCTTCACGCTGAGCTCTAGATTGGCACCAATCTTGACCTCTTTCCTATCTGTCTCAGTACCCAGGTTAATTGTCTCCAACGACTCTTCATGTGGTTGAATAGCTCTCTCTTCCTGAAGTAGCAGTCTTGCGAGCTCACCAGGCACTTCGCAATCATCTTCACCTTCGTCTTCGGCCAAGTTGATCGGATTTTCAAAGTCATAACTGGCGGTAGCAGAGCTGTTACCAGTGAGATCCAGGGTGGATTGAAACCTGTATAAGTGAGTGTGTGTAAATATAGCTGTTTTGCAATATGTATAACACAGAAAGAAAAAGAGCGCAAGATTTGAAATGCAACAAACGTCCAATGTTTTGATTGATGATATATGAAAATGTCATACAAAAAGCCCTCACAAATGGAGCTACGATGCCCCGGGTAGGACACCGAGCCAACAAAGTTTTAACATATTGTTTGTTACAAATTTGGAAATCAAAAGAAATCAATTACTGCGTGACAAATGTGATAGGTGTAAAATCCTTTGCCGTCCAGTTGCTTGGTCCGTTACTGGTAGTCGGGTAGATCCAACTGTCAAACTCTGCTTCCTCTACATCCTCCTCAATAGCATTCACCCTTGAGCTGGAAATAAACACCGGAGCCTTTCTGACCTTCTCCTTGCGCACAGTCCTCTGAGCCTCTGCAGTAAAGCCCAGCCCTAACTTGTCGTTCTTCTGAGTGAAGTCAGGAAGCTGACCCCAGTTTGCACAATTGCCTTTTGAACCACAGCCCAGGCATCCCTTAGGGAAGCCATCTTCAAGGAAACATTCTCTTCGACTGTTGTTTCTGCTGCTGCTGCTGAAATTGGATGTACCTCCTCGAAATGCTGAAAGGGGGTTTCAATGAACTCCCCGTCCATCTCGATGTATCTGAAGGAATTCAAATGGCTCACCATATACTCCTCTTCTCCTTGCACAGTGACGATCTTCCCCCTGACAGGGTACTTCAGCTTCTGGTGCAAGGTAGAGGTTACTGCCCCAGCTTTATGGATCCAAGGTCGACCCAGTAGGCAAGAGTATAATGGACGTATATCCATCACATAAAAAGTAGAGTCGAATACCTGAGATCCCACACGAATAGGGATGTCAACCTCTCCATGAACCATCCTTTTTGAACCGTCAAACGCCCTGACGATGATATTGCTGGGCTTCAGTTCCAGGCCTTCATAATCCAAACGGTCTAAAGCCTTTTTCGGTAGAACATTCAAGGAAGAACCAGTATCCACCAATACATGCGCCAGAGTAGTGCCCCTGCATTCGATAGAGACATGCAGGGCATCATTGTGGTCTCTTCCCTTCGCAGTCAGGTCAGCATCTGAAAAACCCAAGCCATTGTCTGCTGTCAGATTTGCTACGCAATCAGTGAACTGGACTGCAGATGTCTCCTGTGGCACATGGGCCGTCTTGAGAAATGAGATCAAGGCCTTAGCATGGGCCTCGGAGCATAGCAATAAGGAGAGCATGGAGATCTTGGAGGGCGTATGCCCCAGCTGCTCGACAACATTGAAATCACTTTTCTTTATTATTTTCAGGATCTCCTCCATTTCTTGTTGGGAGGCCTCTGCATTTATAGGTATTGGTGCCTCCATCCGGGCAGGCTCTTCTTCAATCCCTTTGCCCCGAGCATTTGATGACTCGGCAGCAGGGGAAACAACTTGATCAGCAGTAGGAACAGGTAAACTTGTAGGTGTTATAAGGAGGGGTCTTCGAGTAGCGGGTGGTGCAATGTCGGGCGAGAAAAGCCTGCCACTGCGGGTGACCTTGGCTGGACCAGTGATATCGCAGATACTGGCGTCAGCGTCGAATTCTTGTTTGATTCCATTTACATACACGTCTGCCCCATAATGTCAGGGGACAGCTTTATCAGATACGTAGGGGAGAGGCCCCGGAACAGTAATAACCACAGGTGCAACAGTCATGATTTGAACAGGCTTCTTCGGGAGAGCCTTGATTGGATTTTTGAAGATGGTAACCACAGAAACTTCTTTTACCGGAACCAACTGAACAACAGACTTCTTAAACAGAATCTCCTTGCTATCCATTAGGTTTTGAATGCCTAACTTCAGCAAGGGACAACCAGATAGGGAAACAACACAGAACAGGCAACCTTCACTGCAACCCGGAAATAAACCGGCCAGCAGTAGGTTCTTCTTGACAGTCAAAAGAGGGGTAACAACTTCATTTACCGAAACAGCATACAATTCTTCCTCAATGGCATTTACTCTATGCTGGGGCATAGGAGCAGTTACAACATTTGGTCTCTCCGGCGCTTCAAACTGAATTTCCTTTGCATCGATCAGATCTTGCACTTTGTTTCTCAAGGCCCAACAATCATCAGTAGTGTGCCCAGGACTATCAGAATGATAAGCGCAACGGGCATTTGGGTTATACTTAGGAGACGCAGTGTTGACGACCTTAGGAGCTTCTCTGAGGGTTACCAGGTTGGTGGATAACAGTTGGGGTAAAATTTGAGATAAGGTCATACTCAGTCGAGTATACTGCCTCTTGGGCCTTTCGCTTCTTTGTTGATTGTACTGCTGAGGAGCAGCAACAGGTTTCGAGATGACCAAAGCATTGACGGCTTGGCGACTTTCGGGCTTGATCTGTCTTCTAGGACCATAGACGGCACTTGCTTCTTTCTTAAACGGCCTCTTATCAGCGCTAGTGGAGGCAGCCTTTTGTATCTTGCCTGACCTGATGCCAGCTTCAATTCTCTCTCCCGTCAATATCAAATCTGTAAACCCGGCGGAGGAGTTACCAACCAAGTGATTGAAAAATGGTCCAGACAACGTCCCTAGGAACATATCAACCAGCTCTCGATCAGTCAATGGAGGCCGCACCCTGCCAGCCAAATCTCTCCATTTTTGTGCGTACTCTTTGAACCCTTCACCCGTTCCTAGAGACATACCCTGAAGTTGGGTACGCGTAGGAGCGAGATCAGAATTGTATTGGTATTGTCTGTAGAATGCGGTTGCCAAATCTTCCCAGTGTCGGATGCTGGTTCCATCTAACTGGTAGAACCATTCAAGTGGTGACCCCGAGAGGCTATCTTGGAAGAAGTGAATCCAGAGGTCCTTATCCGCCGTGTAAGGTTGGATTTTCCTTACGTACGACCTCAGATGCAGCTTTGGGCAGGAGACCCCATCATACTTGGCGAAGGCAGGCGCCTTAAACTTGTGTGGAATTACTACCCCAGAAGATAACCCCAGATCTCCGAAATCCAGTCCCGGCACATTCTGAATTTCCATGGCGCTCAGGCGGTCCTCCAATTGCTTGTATCTGTCAGCAGCAGGCGGGTATTGTTCGTCGTTATAGTCCGTCTCGTTGTCGGAGACTGCGGGACTAGGAGCTCCTCCCCCTTGGGGACTGTTTTTCTCAGCAGAAGAAGTAGTTGGATCAGCTTCATTATGGAGTGTGTTCCCAAATCTGCGTCCGGTGTTGAACAACGCAGTCCTCTTTTTCTTCTTCTTCTTCAGGAGTAGAGTCTTCAACTCTTGCTGACCTTGGGCTAGGCTTAGGACCATCTCTTGAAACTGTGCACTTTGGGCCTGAAGGGCCTTGATTGCTTGCTCACTGGAGGAGTCTGGATTCATGATGACTGTTCAAAATAAACAGCGAAGCAGATTAAGCAACCTGTGAAATAGGGTACCTGCTATGTATATGGTGCAATGGAATGCGTATGTTTTATGTTTTCAAAGACAAACAAGATTTCAACTTTGTAGACAAAAAGGGAAACACACTTCATTAGATTAAAATTTTCAACTTGTTCAACAATTTGCCCTTAGGCATTACAGGAATGAAAAATACTGGAAAGGAAATAAACTATAAAGAGAAATATCCAAAGCCCATCAATGCTCCCATGGCCTCCTCTTTTCAGTGCTGATGTAGTTGTTCAGGACCCGCTCTTCCTCTAATTTCTTAGTCAGCCTTTGGATCTTCCGTTCCTGCTCGTTGAACTTCTCCCGATAGAAATCCCGTTCTTCCTTTAGCTGTGCCCAAGATCTCTTCATTGTGTCAAAATCAGTAGGTATTTGAGGAGGGAGGACAGTTGGAGGAACCCCATCTTCATCAGGAGACTCAAGGATGAGAGGTCTAACAGCTTCGTAGGGCATACCTAATCTTTGAGCACGGATGCGGACCCATTTGCAATAGGGTTTCAATGGCAGGGAAGTATTTGGTCCCAACTCATGTGGGTTGGCTTTGTGGATTCTGTCTCAAGCTTTAATGAATCCCTGGCGTAGTTTGTCACTGTCTGCCTGAAACTCAAAATGGAAATGAGGAACCAGCATTTCATGAGGCCCATCTCCTCTGGCTCTTCCAAACTGACGGAGAGCTAAGCATGGATTGTAGGAGATTCCTCCTTGGATACCGATCAACGGAACATTAGGGTATTCTCCGCAACGGTCAATAACAGCTACCTCATCCAAACCTCTGAGAGTCCAGGTGATGTCATTATCAGTGAGAGACATTAACCTCCGAGCCCAACCTTTTCCTTCTTCATTCTTCAGCACGAACTTAGGAAGGTGCGAAATAAACCACCTTACTAGCAAAGGAGCACAACACCACGGAGTTCCCCGTTTTCGAGCAGTACGAGCATAGAGTTGTTGTAGAATGTCACCCAAAAGAGTGGGTACCGGATTCCGAGACATGAAGATCCTTATGACATGGATACTGATGAAGGTGTCGGGGTTGGGAAACAATACCAGACCATAGATCAAAAGAGCCAGAATATCCTCGTACGCCTTGAAGTCTAAGTCATTCCAGAAATCATTAGCCTTGCCAACCAGAAATTTGACCAAAAAGCCCTTGATCCCATTTCTAGTTTCCCAGTTGGACAATACCTCTTCTTTGGTCAAGGGGAGAATTGCAGCAATCTCTTCAGGCCTAGGAGTCTTTTCCAAACCAGTGAATGGAGTTTGTTCCAAGACAGGGATCCCAAGCAAATAAGAAAATTCTTCCAGGGTAGGAACCAGCTGGAAGTCTTGAAAGGTGAAACAATGATACAGAGGGTCATAAAACTGGGTCAGAACACTCATCAGTTGTTGGTCCCACTTTGCAGTGACCAAGCCAAGGAGAGAACCATGTCTGTTGATGAAAGAAGAAGTGTTTGGAATCCTTCCAACCAAATCCTTGAGTAACACTGGTGGTTGAACAAAGTTGAGCCGGCCAGTATTCCTACGCACGGGCATCATGATGTCCTACAAAACAAAGCAAAGATGAAACCTTTTTTGTCTTTGAAATGGGTTAGTCCTTTATACAGGATGCATGCAATGGTATGATGGCATGATGTTATGATGAAGCACACCACAGATATTCACATAGGCAAATAAGGCACACAAGTCACACAAGACACCCTTAGGTTTCAGGCCAGCATGAGTTTCAGGTATTACCCTCTTTTGGTTTTGTTGGTTAAAACCTGTCCTATCAAAAGTAACCGGGTTCTAGAGGATCTCAAATCATTGGCTACCCTCAATCGGTCATAACTCCAGCATCGCAATCTTTTCTCGCGGCCAGAACCATCTCGAGAGTTTAGCCTCAATGAGTGTAGCATACTGCTACTGTCCTAATAGCCAAGTTGGTCAATTTAGGGTTCTAAGGTTGGTTGGTGCTTAATGACCCCTTAGAAGACCTATATTCTCCCCGTTACAACACAAGGGATATAGGTACAGACTAAGATGCCACACCAACGTAGCCACTGCTTCACCCATGTCGGTCTACGCCGGACAGGTCCCTCACAGATTATGCTACCTAAAAGGGTATTTCCCAGATCCGGGTTAGGATCTATGAATCTCCGATGCAAAGCCCACAAATGTAAAGCAAATAAAGTAATCAATTGAAAACAAAGGTGATCTAAACCCTAAGGTAACCCCACTTTTAGAATTCTCCCCAGCAGAGTCGCCAGTTCTGTGATACGGTGGGAGAACTGACTAGTGTTTTGCGTTCGTATTCGCACTTGTGCGGTTGAGCAAGAGTCGCCACCGACTTTTTATTTTATCCTAAAGGAAAGGTTAAAAAAGCACAGCAAAAACCTTTTGAGATATTTCGTGGGTTCGGGGGGTAGATTATGAAAAGGGAAGGTATTAGCACCCTTTCCATCCATGGTTATCTATGGGCTCTTAGTTACTTGGTTTTTTAGATCACTTGCCTTGTTTTTCGATTGCTTTGAAAATGGTGCGTGTGTGGGTGCTTTTTGAAAATGTTTTGGAAAAAGATGCCTTGTCTTAGGCAACTAATGTATTTGACTCGTGATTGAGTGTTTTACAAAAGTGTGGATCTTTTCGAAAAGATGTTTCAAATGTTTTTTGAGAGTTTGTTTGAAAGTGTTGTGGATTGTGATTTTTGAAAAGAAGGCAAGTGTTTTTGCAAATTGATCTCAAGTAACTAAGAGTTTTGTCTACCCTATTGTACTCAAAGGTTTTTGTTATGATTTAACCCCTTTTAACAATTTTGTTCTACCATTGAAATTGGTAGACAATCTTGCGTTTAGGAAGTTTATTCGGGACGGGCGCGGGTCATCGTATGAACCATGAATGCAATGATGCCAAGTGTCTTTGGCAATTTGCTTTGAAGGGACTATGATCATTCCGTTTAGGCAACACTTAGAGGGACTTATGATCATTTTGATTTTATTTTGCCAAAGATACTCGACGTGCAAGCATGGCCCATTTTGGAAGGCAACATGTGGGATTACCCTAGAGGGTGCAAGTGTGATTGTGTATTGATTACATGTATTTGTCTTGTATTAGGTTATCTAGCGTTTGATTTTATGTACATACAAACCCTAGGTCTAACCATGGTATAATTGGAAAACTGTAAATTGCGGAAATGTAAAATCTACGCTATTACAGAATGGTATCCGGGAGTGGGGGTATGAATGTACAAAAGGGGATGAGACTTATAGTACCCAATAAGTTACAACCAAATCGAATGTGCGATCAAATGTAAATATCGAATATACAAATATAAGATAAACAAATGTGTATAGGGCAATGTGAATGTATTTGTGTAAGTGTACATGTATATGAGTATGTGTAATTATTTACAAGTGCGAAATGTGAAATTGAAGCGTATTAGGGCTTTTGACCTAGATAGGTATTTTAATGAATGTTTGATTTGTATATTTAATTATGTATAAAAGAAAAATATTTTAACTCATATGTTCAAGTTTTAATTAAGAAATGTATATTTATTTGTTTATATACAAAAAGGTATTTTAATCAAATGTTTGTGAATTTTAATATTAGAGAAATGTATTTAAATTATTATGTACAAAGTATATTTTAATTAAAAGAATAAAAATAAGTATTTTCAATTTTTTAATTATATGATAAAAATGTAAGATATGTACCAATTATAAAAAAATTATGTACAAATATATATTTTTTTAATAAAAATCATGGATTAAATTAAAAGAAAGAAAAAAAGTATTTGTTTGTAAAAAGTATTTTAATAATAAAGAAAGTTTAACATTCTAATTTTTTTGTATTAATATATTGATGTATTATTGTATTATTTAACTATATTAGTATACAAAAGGTTTTTTTTTTATTAGTGTAAAGAAAGAAATAAAATAAAGTTAGTATTATGTAAAAAAAGTGATTAATTTGTGAAATATTAATTTAGGTTAGTGAGAAATAAATGGTTGATATTAATGTTTTTTTTTGTTAAAAAGGGAAAGAAACGTTTAGTGGGCTTCAGAGAGAATGAAACGGGTCGGGCCCATGTTAAACTTGAAACGAATTTAGGGTTTAGAAATGTTATTCAGTTTGAAATGCTTTAGGGTTTGGGACGGCGCCGTTCACTGAGTTCCGTTCATCGTTATTCTTCATCCTTGCAAGCTTCCTGAGCAACTCATCCCTCCGGCCACCAGCGTCACCCTCAAACCTCTCTTCCCTCTGTGGCGTGAACTCAGCGTCCTCTTGATACAAGGTTTGTTTCAACGTTTATGTTCTTATGAATTTGCGTGTGTTATTTTAATTTGAGTTTTGATTCGTAAATCTGTGCTATTGTGAGGTGGTGAAGAAGAAAGGGGGAGAAGATTGGCTACCTTCGCTCTTGGGAGATGGAGGAGAGGCGGAGTGGAGGCGCTGAGGACGGCCGGAACAATGAGGGAAACGTGACGCTTGCTCTTGGTGACCCTGGTATCTTTTATCTGATTGATATTTTTCTAGGGTTTGATGATGATCTTAACTGAGAAACCCTATTGAATTTGCCCTTTTCTTCTTCTTCTATATGTTGCCTTTGAACATTTATACGCTTTGGAATATGCTTCCTTGCCTATGATGAAGCTTGCTTCTGAGGCTCTCTTTCCTCTTCTCTTGAACGCTGTATACTTGTTTGTGTTGCCCTGTGATGATCTTAGAGGTCTGAGGGCCTAGGTTGCCTTGGAATATATGTTGCTGGCCCTCTGAGATAGATATACTTTGTTGAAAATGCTTCTTTCTTCTTCTTCTGTCCCTTTTGCCTTTGGATGTGTTTATCGCCTATGATGAGGAAACTATGAGGCCTAGGAGTTGATTTTGAATGCTTTGAGGTTTGGATGTGCTTGAGGGATTTGGATATGTTTGAGAGATTGTGTGTTTTTTTGGTTAAGGGGTTATGTTGGTTATTGAAAGAGGTCTTGGTAGTTCGGTTTCAGTTTATGTGTTTTTGGTTTGAACTGGACAGTAGGCAAGTTTAGGGCATTAGCAGGTTGATGGATCTTTTTGAGTTTGTATCAGCTTGCAGGTTTTGATGTATGGTTCTGTTTTTTACTGATGCAAGTTTGAAGCTTCAGCATGTTTATGGCTTGAGTTTTGGTTTAATATTTGACAGTAGGTTGGGTTATGGTTTGACAGGGGTTTTACAGGTTTTAAGGCTAGGCCAGGTTTGGAAGTCTTTTTATAAGTTTGTATGTGTTTTGGTTAAGTTGATATGGTGAGGTTGGATGGTTTTTTTGTGTGAACTGGACAGATTTGTAATCTTTGTTGTGCTTGATGGCTTTGAGGGTGAAGCTTCAGGTTTTGGAGGCAGGGCTTTGTATATTTTTTTGAACTCTTTGAACTGTGTCGTATCGGCTTGGTTTTATCAGTTTGCAGGTTATATTTGTGATGTTGGTGCTTTTGGCTCAATCAGGTTTTTAGCTCAGTATATTTTCTTTTGTTCTTTTGTCCTCTTTCTCTTGGTCTTTGGCGCCTAATATTTATTCAAACCTTGGTCTTTTCCTTGATCCAAGTTGCTGTGTAATTTTACAAAGTTTCTTGGCACTTTTCTATTTTTGGTAATTGCCTCTGCTGTGTACTTCTGCCCAGTTTTGAGTAATGCTGAACTGATGCTTCTTTTAACTTTTGCCTTACTGTCTAAGCCTGAAAAAACCTGCTTCTATCTCTCTTTTTTCTCTCTCTGTACAGTAGGACATTTAAATATGATTTATTCTGTACTTTGTTCTGAAGGGGCCCTGGGAAATGATGATACAGAGCTTGCATAACACATTTTTCTCTGCATCTTTTTCTTTCTTTTGACAGCTTTGTGTGCTTTTGTATTTTGACAGTAAATTACCTTTTTGCTTTTGATAGAAAGTTGGAATTGGATTTTAGTTTGACTTGAATTTGAACTATGCAGCTTGAACTTTGGATTTTATGCATTTGACATTTTGCATTTATGAATAAAAATGAAATTCTTTCCTCTTTGTGAACCGGGAGAAATCCCGTGATTTGCAGAGAGGGTTAACTGATCCCAATCAGTGGCCCCTAATGATGAGCAAATTTTATCAGTCTTCTTTAATTCAAATGCTTTCTGACTTTCTTCTTCTTGTTGCAGATAAAAAATGAAGCACCGGAGCGAAGTGAAGAATGAAGAATATTAGAAATAGGATAGAATTTTATTTTCAATTTAATTTTTGTACACTATTATTATTTTAAATACTTTGTAATAAATACTCGTATCCAAATAATAACAATTGTAACAACTATTAAATATGAAATAAAAATTTCATTTAATTCTTTTCAATTCTTTTTATTTACTTGTTATTTATAATTCCTTAAATTAAATAAAATGAAAGTTTAAATTTCAAATATTTAATTCTTAGAACCATAAATAATCAACTAAACAATTGTTGATAAAAAATAAATGAATTCGACGTTTCCAATATTCAAAGCAACACGCAGTCGAACACAAAAAACTGATCAGACGCAATCCTCTTTTTCACTGATTCTTTTGCCAAGCATTGTAATTCCACACTGCACACATCCTTTTTGACTGGTGAATTCAAACCAACTGCCTCCTCTTACTGATTAAATTATAAACAATGCAAATTCAACCCGAATCTCGGAATAAACCGCAAAGTACTGTGGAATTTTAGTTTTGCTGAAAATATGCCCATGAAACCTTAATTCCTGATTAAATGCCAAATAACATTCGCCTGATCAGAAATGCGCCAGAATCAACCACAACCCTAAGCCAACTGTGAAATAATCCAAGGTCCTAAAAAAAATCAGTAAAAACCCTGATTTTGCTTGACTGTCAAGAAAAAGTCCGTTTGTCCGATTCTTGAGCCAGTTTGAAAAGTCAGGAAATGTCTGAAGCTGAGATTGCTTGGGGAAAATGCGAGGGCAAATTTTGGGGTACAACAGTCGTCCTTTTGTCCAAATATCAAGTTGTCTCGGAAAGGTTGCCTCGGACATTGTTGCCTCAGATAAATGATCTAAGACATTAGGGTTACTACTAAGACGTCCTAACATTGCTTTAGTGATCGTACGTCCCTTTCGAATTGACCCTCAAACTCTAACGACCGTGCTACCTACTTACTAATAGTGGGATAGCGTTGTCTAAAGGAAACGAACATAGAACGATTCTTTTTTCGAGTAGGTAGATTAGTTCTTAAGTACTTGCTCAATCCAAACAAAAATTTTCACACTTACACTCTTTTACAAACAAAGTTTTCAAAAACACTTCATTACACTCTTGAAGACAGAAGCAAGAGTTAAATCGAAGTTAAAACAAAAAATTTTCAAAGCCCACAAACACAAAGAAAACAATTTTTGAAAATGATGAGCATGTACCTAAGAGCCAGTAGATAACTACGGATAGAAAGGGTGCTAATACCTTCCCTTTCTATAATCTACCCCCCGTACTCAGAAATATCTCGAAAAAGGAATTTTTCTGTGCTTTTTTCCTTTTCTTGTTGGATAAAATAAAAGACGATGGCGACTCTTGCTTACCGCGATATTTTACGAACACAAACGCAAAACGCAAACCAGCAAAATTTACTTAACGAAATAGGGAAACCACGTCCCGGTTCTGACCACCGTATCACACCTACGCTATTACAATATTTAGGGGATGGGGGTACATATTTATGAATGGGGGTTGCAAGTAAAAATAAGTCCTAAGTTACTATTACAACCATATTGAAATGTAAAATATAAGAAAGAAATGGACTTGTTTAGAAAAATTTTTTTTGTCTTAAAAAAAAGAAATAAATTAGTTAATCAAAGAAAATATTTTTAAGTCTTTTTATGTTAATATTAAAAATGATGAAAAGGGAAATAAATGAAAGACACAAACAGTGTGCTACTATAAGTAAAATAAACAAGGATCAAAAGTTCTGAAGCCAGGCGCGTGATGACTCAGAAAGGAATGTCAATGGAATCAGAAGTTCTGGATTCGTATACTCCGAGGTCCTGCAAGAAACGTTAGAGGGAAAACACAGAAATTCTGGGTGGTATTTAGACAGTGGTCCACAAGTCATAAGTTCTGTATTACACTAAAACAGTGAGTAAACTTCAGAAGTTCAGTGTATTTGACATGTAAGGAGAACTCAGAAGTTTTGTGTTGTGTTAACAGTGAGTGAATCATCAAAAGTTTTGTATTGTGCTAAGCCAGTGAGTGAATATCAGCAGTTCAGTGCGTTATCAGCATGTAAGAATCAGAAGTTCAGTGTGTGTTAACAGTGAGAAAAATCATAGAAGTTCTGTATGTTAAAACGGTGAGGAGAACTCAGAAGTTCTATGCCATATTTCAAACTCTTAATCAGCACATCAGCAATTTATTCAGTTCTTTTTTAAACAGCAAATCAGAAGGATAATAGCACAACAGCTTATAGAAGTTCTAATCCTAAATCCGAGTCTAGCCCTAATCAAGAAGTTCTGATCCATAGTTTTTCTACTTATGCAATGATATGAACAACATTAATACTATGATATTTACATGTTAATGATGTTCAGAATGAAAAACAAGCAAAGTCAGAAAGACTTACCTTGAACCTGAAGCGTGCTTGGAGCTTTGAGTTGCTGCCTTTGGATGTTCTGGAATCAGCAAGAGTAACGGAAGAGAAAATGCCAAGTTCTTTGATTCAAAGGGAAGAACAAAGGTTTGGTTTTCTGTTTGGAAAATCTGGATTTTTATGAAGGGTTTCACAGGTTTCTTTTTCTCTTTTGATAGTTCTCTCTTTCCAAAATCCAGCCTCTCCCTCAAAGCCCAGCCCCTTGAAAGTGTGATGGAGCAACTTATTTATAGGTGAATTTGCTGTGATTTTTTTTGGGGGGGGGGGGAACAAATGGGATTTTAAATCAATTTGGCATCCTTCTCCCTTGCTTTTTCATCACTGTCTTCGTATGCTAGTTTAGTGCAATTATGGGATGCAGGCGTAGGCTGAACTAGATGTTGGTTATAGGTCTGCAGCAGGTTGTATAAACAAGGTTTTGGGATTTGGTCAAGTTCTGACCAAAGTGTTGAATATAACCTTCATATGCTAAAGCACTACCTTATTCTTGAAGCAAGCATGGTGGTTGTCAGCAGGAATTAAGGAAAAGCAAAAAGCAAAGCATGGGCCTAGTACCAAAGTTTGTTATCCCAAGACAGTAGAGGTACACATGGTGAAAATCCTTTGGATAAAGACTCAAAAAGTGGTTGTGAGCATTAAATGATGATGAGACTTATCACAACCAGAAATCCTGCAACGTGAGATTCTACACCATATTTTAGTTCTAGATCAGAAGTTCTGCTTCAGCGTAGCATCCAACCTCTGATCCTCTTATCTTCTGGCTCCAGCATGTTCTGAAGGAGCTTTCAGACTTTCTAGAAAGCTTGCAGCACGCTTCTTAACCTTGTTTGAAATACCCTAGCAAACTCTGACTGAACTTTTGTGAAAACTTTCCCATAAGTTCTGACCAAACTCTATCTTGAGAATATACAGAATTTGTTGAGCGTTATGGTGATAATCTGGTCAGAAGTTATGAAATTGTCATATTTCTTAAACACTTAGAAAAAATTCTAAATATTTAGAATTTGACTTTTCCAAAGTAAAATTTGACTTTTGAAATTCTCGATGAAACAAATCTCACATTCCAACATGTCTTGATGAAATATTATTCTTGCAGCTTGATTTTGATCCAAAAGTCAAAGTTTGACTTTTCAGGGTGCAAATGACCATTTTGCCCTTGCGGATGACTTTTCTTGAAAAATTGCAGTTCAAGGCTTGGAATTGGATGAAAGCAAACTTGAGGATCCAGGGTGATTCCTTGAGAAATAAGAGGGTAAATTTTGGGGTACAACAACTGCCCCTATTCAAACTTCTTACACCTGAAGAATTAGATTGGTGATTCTGCCATTCGTGACTTGAAGGTGGAAGATGATTGAACACTAGAGTGCCCAGAAAATTTGCACTCGAAGATGTGTTAGTTGATTATGTGGGGAATGGGCTTAAAGATGCCATTTGGAGAGGTGATAAAATCTTGTTGGAGATGGGCTTGTAGATGCCATCCAAGAATGCTTATTGAATTGTAATTTGTAAGTTGAAAGAATGAGTATCAGAATTGCGTCCATGTCTAGAGCGTATCTGTATTGTATTTGAACGAGTGACAGAATGACATCCGAATCTGGATCGTATCTTGACTGTATTTGAATGAGCGGCAGAATGACATCTGAATCTGGATCGTATCTGGACTGTATTTGAATGAGTGACAGAATGACATCTGAATCTGGATCGTATCTGGACTGTATTTGAATGAGTGACAGAATGACATTTGAATCTGGATCATATCTGGATTGTATTTGAATGAGGGACAAAATTACATCCGAATTTGGATCGTATTTAGACTGTATTTGAATGAGTGAGAGAATTACTTTCAAATCTGGATCGTATCTGGACTGTATTTGAATGAGTGACAGAATTACACCCGAATCTGGATCGTATCTGGACTGTATTTGAATGAGTGACAGAATGACATCCGAATTTGGATTGTATCTGGACTATATTTGAATGAGTGACAGAATGACATCCGAATCTGGATCGTATCTGGACTGTATTTGAATGAGTGACAAAATTACATCTGAATCTGGATCATATCTGGACTGTATTTGAATGAGTGACAGAATTACATCCGAATCTGGATCGTATCTGGACTGTATTTGAATGAGTGACAGAATGACATCTGAATCTGGATCATATCTGGATTGTATTTGAATGAGTGATAGAATGACATCTGAATCTGGATCGTATCTGGATTGTATTTGAATGAGTGATAGAATGACATCTGAATCTGGATCGTATCTGGACTGTATTTGAATGAGTGATAGAATTACATCTGAATCTGTATCATATTTGGACTGTATTTGAATGAGTGACAGAATTACATTTGAATCTGGATCGTATCTAGACTATATTTGAATGAGTGACAGAATGACATCCGAATTTGGATCATATATGGACTGTATTTGAATGAGTAACAGAATGACATCCGAATCTGGATCGTATCTGGACTGTATTTGAATGAGTGACAGAATGACATCTGAATCTGGATCGTATCTGGACTGTATTTGAATGAGTGACAAAATTACATCTGAATCTGGATCGTATATGGACTATATTTGAATGAGTGACAGAATTACATCCGAATCTGGATCGTATCTGGACTGTATTTGAATGAGTGACAGAATTACATCCGAATCTGGATCGTATCTGGACTGTATTTAGAAGTTGAATCTGAATGAGTATCAGGATGACATCCATATCTGGATCGTATCTGAACTGTATCTAAAAGTTGAATCTGAATGAGTATCAGGATGGCATCCGAATTTGGAGTGTATCTGAACTGTATCTGAAAGCTGAATCTGAATGGTTATCAGGATGGCATCTGTATCTGGAGCGTATTTGAACTGTATCTAGAAGCTGAAGTTGAATGAGTATCAGGATGGCATCCGCATCTGGAGCGTATCTGAACTGTATCTAGAAGCTGAATCTGGATGAGTATCAGGATGGCATCTTTATCTGGAGCGTATCTGAACTGTATCTAGAAGCTGAATCTGAATGAGTATCAGGATGGCATCCGTATCTGGAGCGTATCTGAACTGTATCTGAAAGCTGAATCTGAATGAGTATCAGGATGGCATCCATATCTGGAGTGTATCTGAACTATATCTGAAAGCTGAATCTGAATGAGTATCAGGATAGCATCCGTATCTGGAGCGTATCTGAATTGTATCTGAAATCTCAGCAAGATGATGAAGGAATCTTGGACGATTACTACCTCAGTAGGATGATGAAGGAATCTTGGATGATTACTACCTCAGCAGGATGATGAAGGAATCTTGGATAATTACTACTCCAAAAGGATGATGACCTTTATCTGTTGACTGATCTTTCTTGAAAAGGTAAAGAGTTAGTTGTATGCAATGTTATGATGTATGCATTGCGTAATGATGTTCTCAAAATAAATGAGATTGTGTCGTGTGCACTTGTCATGTATGATATATGAAATGTGTGATGTTTATTTGAATGTATCTTTGTTCGAAAAATAAATCCTTGACAAATGCTGGAGAGTCATTAAATCCCAGACTACTGTTGAAGAGTAGGTGAGTCTTCAAACTTTTCTTAGAATATTTCCACCAAGGATTCCTGTTTTGTTGAGGAGAACTCCGCCGGGGAAAGTTGAGAACTCGGTGGAGAGTATTGATTCCTGCTTGGGGGAAAAAGTTCACGAGTCTCGGTTGTATGTTGCTCTACTGGGGAGCCGAAGTTGAACTAATGTATGGTTAGGTCCTGGCTTCACAGTAACTTGTTGGGGATTGTAGAGTAGTCTACTGGGGAAGAGGAGTTGTGGTCCTTTGATTGTAGTAGTCGGAGATGCAAACTCAAGTTGGGGAATCTGTAGTTTGTTGGGGAAATAAACCCTGTCGTCGGCCTGTTGGAGAGGCAGCGACTTCACTGGCAGAAATCCTCGAGGATTCTTGAAGTCGACTCAGTTGGGGAGAGGTTTTCAGAGATTAAACTCTTGCTGGGGAATCATCCTATGAGAAGGATTGTTGGGGAGATTTATCACTGCCCCTAGTAGCGAGCGTTTGTGGTACTGCCACGAAATGTTTAACTGTACGTAACCCTTTGCTGAGATTGGCGTTTAATGCCCCAAGTAATGGAGATGGAGACCTGCCCCTGGTTATTCTGTACTTCTTGAGAGATTTCTTGGAATCTTGATTGGACTGCCCCAAGTGTGCTGGATAGTGACATGTCATACCCCCTTGTCGATAGGAGATTTGTCATTGGAAATGTCATCCCACTTGAAGTGATTTTGTTCACTAAGAGAGCTTTCATTCACTAGATATTCGTTGTGTGAATTTCTCCGCTGTCAAACAAATAGCCGTATGCAAACAATGATATTCAAGTAATGAAAATTTTATGTTTTTCTTGAAGTTTTGAAAAATGTGTTTTTAGCAAGTAAAGAAGTTTGTAATTCAACTTTGGATTTTGAGTAAAGCCTTACAGGAGTCAGGATACCTTTTGTAACAATATGCTTTCGAACTAACCCATGCTTCAATTAGGACTTTTGAAGGGTTGTAGCGTGGCTTGGTTCATGGTTTAAGAAACAAAGGATAAAGGCTCAAAGTGTATTTATACCCACACGTTCTTCGTGACGTTCTTCAGTCCTAAACTCAGTTAATTGTACGTTCGAACTCAAATTGGGTCTGGAATGACGTTTTGGTGATGGTCCAGACAAGTTAAGTTTGTCGGAAGACAGTCATTTTTTGCAACATTTTTCATGTTGTTGAGGATTTGTAGTGACCCTTTTTTTTACTTGATTTGTTATCCCTAATTTTTGCCTGATTGTTCTTGTTTTGAGGTTACAGTCAGCGGGATGCTCCAGTTTTCTTAAGTCTCCTTTGTAGGTTTTGACTTAGTGGGCTTTTCTTTTTGAGAGATAATGATTGCCTATGTGATAGGGAACCATCATCGTCTTTTGATTCCAGAGGAATGTTTCTTGACGTCATTCGTTGTATTACGAGATGAGAGTTTGCGGCTAAACGCGCGTTTGAATTAACTGAGAGACTACCCTGCCCCAGGTTTTGTTTAAAGGTTTTAATTTTATGAAAAAGAAAAACTTCTACTTCTTTGGCTCGAAGGGGTTGACTAGGGATTATCTTCCTTATAACTCCAGTGTTTAGGATTTGAAAGAATTCTTGTACATCATCAGCAAGGTCTGTCCAAAAGCATACTGTATGAGATTATGGCATTGTTTTTGTCATTCTCCCTCTAAAAGCTTGTAACTTTTAGCAAGAGTTAAATGTCATAAGGAGAGTAAAAATCATAGTTTAAATATAGTGAAAACGAATGGATGAATTCAAGACAAACATATGCAATGCATTAATGAAACAAAGTTTGACATTAATAGATAAGTGTTTGAACAAGCAAAAGAAATTACAACTGAAAATTCAAATGAACAAAAGCCTCTTTGTTTGAACTTGTCACTTTAGGTGGTGAGCCTTTGAGGGACGGCAAAAGAATTCAGTCTGGCCATCTTGTGTGAACTCCAGCATTCCTTCGTCGATCAGGTTTTGAATCTTGTACTTCAGCGCCCAACAATCGTTTGTATCATGCCCAGGACTATCGGAATAATAGGCACACCTGGCATCGGCATTGTAGCTGGGAGAAAGAGTTTTGGGATTTGGATGAGGTCTTATTTATTTTAATCAGATTCATCCTCAGCATGTGTTGCAAAGCTTGGGACAGTGGTATGTTGATGTTGGTAAACTGTCTTTTGGGCTCACTTTGCCTTTACTGATTTTCTAGTTGATGTTGACGAAGTCGTTGTTGGGCTCATGATGTGGAAGCAAATTGGGAAGGTCTTCTCTCCCTTAAACCGGCTTCTTGTCTCATGGGAGGCTGAATGATGACTTGATCTCCAATTCTAGATGTTTGCCCCATTTGGTTACATCTGTCTCAACGAAGCTTGTTAATGAGGACTCTCAGCTCTTCTTGTCCCTGAGCCAAGTTTTGGATGAGAGCCATTTGGCCCACCAGTTGTCCCATCATCTGGACTTTTATTACGGCTATCTCGGTTTGTAGCCGCTCTAACTGGTCATTTTTTCTGTCCCAGAATTTCCCATGATCATGCCCCTGGTGAGGAGTGCCTTGCCCTCTTCTTGTCCCTTAGATAGGTTCAAGAACATCTCTTGAAGTTGAGCATTTTGAGCCTGGTGTTGTACCCCAATTTTTGCCCCTAAGATCCCTTCATCATACCACATTGTTTCAATCACCACAAAATCATATTAGGAACTTTAGTTCTTCTCCCTATCTTTAGCTTTGTTCTTTGAGAAGTTACCAAGCACCTTGATTTGTTTGTTGTTGTGATCATAGATATTGTACTTTGATTTTTTCTCTCTAATTAACAAAATGCAATATTGGTTTGTCTTACTTGTTGATAATGTAGGTAAAGGCAATGAGGTCTAGCAAGTTGCATCAAGGGTTCATGAGTTTATTTCCATGCCCTAGTCAAAGCTTGAGAGATTCAAACCTCACCCATGAAGTTGTTCTGAAGTTGGTATGGAAGTGGTTTTGTGGCCATGAGTCTTCATCATCATCCTCAACAATTTTTATTCACAAAGGAAGAGTATTGGCACAAAAAGTTTGTTCAAACTTGGCAAGGTTCCACCAAGCTTTCTCTTGATTTAGAGGCTAGGGTTTTGGACTTCAAAGGGGCATATCTTGCTCATGTTTTGGTATTTTTGAGTGATTCCAAAAACATTATTCTCCTTAAAGAGTTACCAACAAATCACTTCAAAAGTCCCAAGGGGTTTTCATGTGAAAGGAACTTGTTGAAGAAGAAAGATTACAAGTCATCTAGTTGAATCCCTAATTTTCCATATGTAACTTCAAATGGTCATAACTTGGTAAATTTTTATCACCTTGAGCCCATTCTTTTTCCATGATGATCTTAAGGATGTGCTCTTCATGCTTTCTTTTATGTGAAAAGTAAGAAAATGGATGGAAGTTTCCTTAAGAATACAAAAGATTATAGGTCATTTCATGATTTTTGGCCAACTTCAACAAGTCATAACTGGCTCAATTTTTGGAGATTTTGAATGGTTCAAATTGCAAAACGTCATTTAAGAGGTCTACTTCATTCCATCTTTTTGGGTCAAGAGCAAATTCTAGGTGCAAGGCCATGTTTGGAAGCAAGAGATTATAGGTCATTTTTAAAGAAGATTTTGAAATATTTCTAAGTATGGAAAGTCAACTCTTTTTCTCCAACTTTGACTCCATGTAATTTTCAGCTCAAGCCTCCAATTGATTCCATTATTTTTCCATTGCAAAGTTTGTTACCTCATCTTTCCAAAGCATCAAGAATCATGCCTTAAGAATCCCTGAGGTGGAAATGCCATTGTTTCAAAAGTGGTAACTTGGAATTGAAGTTTCCCTGCAAGTCAAAATTTGAATTTCATGTTACAACCTCTAAACCTCAAATTAGCATGCGTTTTTTATCTAAACATGTTTAACCAAGTTGCCAAAGTGGATTAGAACCTTGAAACGCAAGGATTTGATGAGTTTTGATGCAAATCAGATCACACCTTGCTCGTGTATCAGGTTCACACGATTTCCCTCCAATTTGCATCATTCCACACGCTTGAGCATTCCATTTGATTCCCTATAAATAGAGGGTCATCCCCCATTCAATTTCCCAAGCTTAGATAGCCAGAATCACCCTACCAAACTGGCTTCACAACTCAGAATTCAGCTACTTCAAATTCTATTCTCAAGCCTTTTTCAATCCATTTTCTCCATCAATTCACCTTCCTTGATCTTCCCTGAACCTAACCATACCATTACATTCAAGAATCGTGCCCTACATTGCTCCATAGAAGTCCAGTTTCAGAGCTCTGCAACTCAACTTCAATAGGTAGATTCCTTCATTAATTCTTCAAAACTTTGGTATCATTGTGTTGCTCTCATTGCCCTGGTTTTAGTCGCAATAGTTAATTCCTTCTGGAAACACGTTTGGACCATGTATTTTCAAATCCCCTTTCAAAACATTCTTTCCAAATTGTTTGAGTTATAGTTTATATAAAAATGGCGCGAGGGTATGGTTATCTTCGTCTTGAAGAGACGAAACGAATGGCATAGGTCTGAGCTTCTGATTTTACAGTTTGAGAGACCTGCAATTCGTGAGGCTGGAGGTTGAAGATGACCAACGTGTCACCTTCTAACCAATGAAAGCGTGCCATTTGTATTTTTTGAATTTCTGATTTTACATTTGATTCAGTGCTTTACTCAGTAAAGACCATGATATGCACAGCGTGCCAGATCCCTTGGATTTGATTACTAACGCGTTTTGACTCTCATTCAATGGTCCACATCTTTTTCTTTTATTTTCTTTTTCTGATTTTTATATTTTAATTGTTTTAAATTTCAAAAAATCATAGAAAATTCATTTTTAGTCAAAAAAAATCTGAAAAAATTATGAAAAGTATTTTTGATTATTCTCTTTCTGATTTTTATTTTTTCACAATTTATTTTTGTGTTTTGGTATTTTTTTTATGAAATTTACATTTATTTGATTTGTTTAAAATGTTTAAAAATACTTTTGCATATTTTTTAATTCTGAAAAAATTATGGAATGATCCAATGACATTGTGACAAATATTGGTGACTTTATTTTATTTTTGCTTCTGACTTTACTATTTTTTACCATTTTTGTCTATTTTACCCATTTGTTTTTATTTTTAAAAATAGTTTCTGACTTTTAAAAATTCCCAAAATTTTTATAAAAATATTTGAACACATTTCTGATTTTTCTATGGTTTTATTTTTTATTTCTTGATTAATTTGAACATGATTGATATTTTTCTCATTATTCTCTATTTTAAACTTTCTTTTTTTTTTAATCTTTTAAATGTATATATTAATATATTATTATTTTGTGATTATTTTCTGGCTGTCTTGAGTTGATCTTTTGATCATGACTTTATTAACATCATTGGATCTTGGGTGTTGAGTTCAACTCCACCAAAATGGATGAATAATTTTAATAATAGTTTGATTAAATTTTTAATTCAAAAGTGGTTTATTCATCTTTTTACCCAAATCCCTCTTCATCTCATCCCTTCTTCTTGCACTAAATGTTATTGGAGCATGATCCCTATATCATGTATCAAAACAAATGGTGCATAGATTGCTATTGACCGGCCTCAAAATAGGTGCGACTTCTATATAAGTCCACTTACGATTGCTTAACATAGTGCTAAATTTTGTGCCGATTCGAATAAATGATCATTTGTGGCCCAAACTTACGATTGCAAGCCCAAGTATGTTAATTTGATCTCTTTGATCCAATAACCTTGAGATTTATTGTGTGGAGGCTTTGGTTCTACCAATCCTCTAATGGATCTACAACACCTTTGGTCAACGCGGATCACTTAAACATCGTTGATCATTAAATGGTACTTATGAGAATTCCAAAATAGATGATATACTTGACAAAAAGCAAATGCAACTTATTGTGTGGAGGCTTTGGTTCTACCAATCCTCTAATGAGTTTCAAATGCAAGTTTCAAGATGGTCATCCAACTAACTACTAATTATTAACTTGCTTTATTTTTTTATGCTTTTTATTCTTTTATGCTTTATGAACTATTTACTTTTGGCATTTTACATTTCATGTCATTTTCATCTTTGCTCACTTGAGCATTTATTTTCTTGTCATTTTCACTTTGCTCACTTGAGCTGTTCTTTTTCCTTTTTCCTAAGATACTTAATAACCAACATAAACCCTAAAAAACTCTTAATGGCACTTGGACTATTTGGTTACTATCCTTGGAATGATGGAGCAGTGGACTTTTTCTTGGACTTAGGATTAGAAACCTTGGCCTATCTTGGATACCTTGTGATCCTATTTGATTATTTTATCTGGAGCTCTTGAGGTTTACCTCAAGACATTGGGTTGCTTGTTTGTTTTTGTGTGCAGGTTTTTTGTGATTACACTCTTGGTTTTGTAATTTGGAATTCACTCGTATACAGCCGTTACTCAGCCCAATTTTTTAGAAGACTTAATACACTTGAAGAGGTCTAGTATCTTTGCTTGCTTGGTTTCAATCCAAAGAATGGGAATTCTATCTTGGCTCATAATGTCAAGTTTTGGCTTCTTGTTGGTTAGATGGTCCTTATCCTTAACTTTTACCTTATGCTTTAGGATAGCCTCTTCTTCTCCTCCCATTTTCTTTAATTTTAAAAATCTTCTCCCTCCTTTTGAAAACCCTTCTTATTTCTAAACTTTAACCACTTTCATAATAAACTTGGACCTAGGTACATGCATTTTCAAAACATTTTCATCAATAAACTTCAATCAATTTAATAATACCTTGACATTTTTGTGAAAAGGCTAAAAGTCAATTAATCTCATTTTAAACCATTTTGCCACTTTGGCTTTTATCTTTAAACTTATCAAAAAAAGATTAGACTCTTGTCAATCCTTGTAGTGATGCAAACAAACTATACTTCTACATTATGTAGTGAAGAGAGATATTTTCCACTTGGTTGTTGAGGGAGGCATTGTTGATTTTAAAATCCAAGCCATATCCTCCACTTTGAGATGATGCAAATTCTCCTTTCTCATGATTGTGGGTAGTAAGTATGTTTTCCACACGGACAATGACGATGATGTCTTATCTCTTAAAATTAACCAATACACTTGTGTTTCAAACTTTTAAAAGAGGAACTACGTGTACCCTGATCCCCTATTGCACGAAAGGTGGTACGTAGGCACTAAAGGTTCGCAACCGCGGCGGGTGCAAAAATCATAAAATAATATATTTCTTTTCTCACCTCCACCATCCATTTTATATATAACACTTTTTTATATAGCCAAAATATACAGATTTTACAAAGAGGCTCCTGCAGAGTACCGTAGATGTTTAGGGTGCTAATACCTTCCCTTTGCATAACCAACCCCCTTACCTTGAATCTTTCCCCCTTTTTTTGGGTTATTCGCTCTTTTCCCATTCCTTTGGAAACAATAAAGCGCGGTGGCGATTTTAATTTTAATTTGTATAAAGTCTAGTCAATTCAATGGCTTAGTCTTTAACATTTCTACCGCTATAAAAAAATGGCGACTTCACTGGGGAAAGATTGACCTCTTGTTGGTCCATCCCTAAGTCGGTTAAGCCTATCTTTATTTATATATGTATATGTGCTATTGTTGTTTATGTGTTATATGTTATATATATGTTTGTTTAGATTTTCCTGGTTTTCAGGGTGCTTGGTGATTACTCATAAGTCCTATACCCGGACTTGGGAAAACTTTAAGATAGGACGGGTGGTATAATCATGTTAACTTTGAGGGAGTAATCCCAAAAAAGGAGGCATGAGATCCCCCACTCAGTGGAGGCCCCTTTGATTATAGTGTCGTTTACCGAGTAATCGGGAAGACGTACTGCTTTCGACCTGGGAGCCTGCTGAAACTGAGGACCGTAGAATACCAAACCCATCTTGGCCTTTTAGGTGTAGTGCGGAAGCTATGACGGAGTAATCTGGAAATAGTTGTCCCGTAATACTACGCTCGGACGAGTCTTTCTTGAGAATATTACTAATTACCGAGTTAATCGGGAAGTTGGTAATATCCGAAGGAAGGATGTAGACTCTGGGAACCTCTAGAACCTTGTTCGGCAGGTGATAACTTTTTAGACCAACACCTTATGGGTAGTACCTTCGACCTCATGCTCGTGATGTTGAACCTATGAACCCTATATGTGTGATCTTGTGTGTGATTGTTGCATCATGCATCCATGCACTCATAAGCATCTTTTGAAAGAAAACAATATTTCAAGGGATTTAAAGGTTGGCTATTTGTGAATATCTCAGGTACTTTTAACCATGGATTCTGGAAAGAGAAAGACCGGGAAATACAGTTTCAAGGATCCCAAGATAGATGAGCTGATCAATCTGATTCCAGAGATTGAGTGTCTTGCAGACTTTCGGAAGAAGTGTGGGTCCATTATTCCTCTCATGAAGTTGAAGATGAAGGAGGGTTTTCTCTTGACCTTGGTCCAGTTCTATGATCTGGTGTATCACTGCTTTACTTTTCCTGATTATCAGTTGATGCCTACACTGGAGGAGTATTCTTATCTATTGGATTTACCTGTTACCGATCGTGTTCCTTTTACTGGTTTGGAGGGTGAGCCAAAACCACATGAGATTCCTGCTTTGATTCATCTAGGGAAGTATGAGGTGGAAGCCCATATGACTACTAAAGGAGGGGTTAGAGGATTATCAGCTCAGTTCTTATTGGAGAAAGCTCGTTACTTTGCCAGAATGAAGAGTATGGTTGCTTTTGAGGCCATATTTGCTTTACTTGCTTATGGATTATTCTTATTTCCTAATATGGACAAGTTTGTTGACATTAACGATATCAGGATTTTCATGATTGGAAACCCAGTTCCTACACTGTTGGGTGATGCTTATTACTCTGTTCATCTTCGGAGTTCTTATCATGGAGGAACGATTATCTGTTGCACGCCTTTGTTATACCGTTGGTTCATCTCTCATATGCCCCAGTCTGATGCTTTTTGGGATATCAAGAAGGAACCTCGTTGGGCTCCTAAGATCATGGCACTTACTCACTCGAATATTGATTGGTATCATCGAGCTTATCAGGATGTAGAGATTATTGATAGTTGTGGTAGTTTCCATAATGTACCTCTTCTTGGTACAAAGGGAGGAATTAACTATAACCATGTTCTTGCACAGCGCCAGCTTGGTTATCCAATGAGGGATAAGATTGTGAAGGCCTAGCGTCACATTCATAAGAAAGGTAGGAAAGATTTGGGACCTAGAGGTGTTGTCTCTTTGGAGCCATATCTTCAGTGGGTCCGATCGAGAGCCATTCAGTTGAAGATGCCGTATACTCGGGAGACACCCATGCCTGGTCTACTTGTGAAGACTACTCCTCCCTTATTAGATTATCTAGAGGATCTGCAGCTTGCTTTGGTTAGGATTCAACAAGAAAGGGATGCTTGGAAGAACAAGTTCCAGACTTTGGAGAGTTCCTATATAGCAGACTTGAAGGAGAAAGATGATTTGATCGAGGTCCTTGAGAGTCGAGCGGTGGAGTCTATGGAGAGGCAAGGGGATTTATTTTCCCCTAAGCCTCAAATAGGTACTGGTCGTTCACTTCTTGATTCAGATGATTGGAAGGAGGTTGCCATCAGACATGTGGAAGAAAACCAGAGGTTGAGAGCTCAGATTGCCAGGCTCACATGGAAGCGCCAGCGTACAGATTGATCTCCATCAGTTCTTTCTCTCAGGATTTTTAGATTGTATCTTCATCTTGTACTTGGGATCATTGAAACTTGTAATCCATTTTGGAGTTATTATAATAATAAAAAATTCAGTATTTCAAATGCGTTATTATTTTGATGTTTGCGATATGTCTATAAATCTTAAATCCCTTGAAATATTAAAATGATGGAATAAAAATAATCATGTGCATTGCATGACATGCATCATATTGCACATATTTCTTGCATTTATTATGCATACCCAGGTTTCTTACCCAGCTTTTTGCTTCGTTCAACAAGCTGACTCATCACTACAACACTCGGGCTAACTTCAAAAAGAAGATCGACAATTTGGAACAGCAAAATTGCGAGCTGCACGAAGAAGTTTCTACTCTGAAGGATGGCTTGGCCAATTTGACTAATCTGATGGAAGCTCTGGTGGCTGCTCAGAATCAGCCATCGAGTGTTCAACCTCAACCAACAAGGGCAAATGCTGAAGTTCCTGCAATTCCCGTATCCACTACTCCGACTGTTGTTCAGAACCGTATGCCTCAGGGTTATCCATGGAGAATGCCGGAGAATTATGCACTTGAAGGTTTCAATTTGGGCCCCCAAGATGCTCCAGTGGTTCCAAATGTTGTTACTCCAGCACCTCTTGTGGTGCATACTGTTCCTGCTGCACCTCCTTCGGTGAATTTGGTTCCGTTTGTTAACGAAGATGTGTGTCTTCCTTTCCCTCCGCCGAGTGAAGACTTGGGTCTTTATGACAAGATGGATGATTTCCAAGAGCAGTTTGATAGAATGCAAAGAGAGATGAAGGCTCTTAGGGGAAAACAGTTATTTGGGCAGAACGTGAATGAGTTGTGTTTGGTCCCTAATGTCAAAGTGCCTGTTAAGTTCAAGGTCCCGGAGTTTGAGAAGTACAAGGGCAACACTTTCCCTTGTGCTCATTTGGTGATGTATGTAAGGAAAATGTCTACCCACACTGATGATCAGCGTCTGCTGATTCACTTTTTCCAGGATAGTCTAACCGGCGCAGCGTTAAAATGGTACATGAGTTTAGACAGCGCCAACATCCATACCTTTAATGATTTGGGAGAAGCATTTATAAAATAATATAAGTACAATGTGGACATGGCACCCGATCGTGACCAGCTTAGGGCCATGGTTCAGAAAGACAGAGAATCATTCAAATAGTATGTGCAGAGATGGCGCGAAGTGGCAACACAAGTGATTCCTCCTATGGAGTAGAAGGAAATGACTAAAAATTTTCTAAAGACGCTAGGCGCTTTCTACTACGAAAGAATGGTAGCAAGTGCCCCGAGTGATTTTACAGAGATGGTAGGGATGGGTGTCCGCCTAGAAGAGGCAGTAAGAGAAGGCCGTTTGACAAACGGAGAAGGATCCAGAGGTGCGAAGAAGCCATCTTATGGGTTTACCAAGAAGAAAGAGGGGGATACTGTGATCGGTGGATCTGGAACTGACTGTTTAACGCTGGTTTGCGAAATGTCGCGGAAGCAAGAGTCGCCACCGTCTTTTATTTTCTCCAACATGGACAGGACAAAAGCACAACAAAATTCCTTATGAGATAGTTTCTCGGTTCGGGAGGTAGATTTATAGAAAGGGAAGGTGTTAGCACCCTTTCTATCCATGGTTATCCATGGGCTCTTAGATACTTTCTCATTGTGTTTTCAAAATTTGTTTGCTTTTCAAAGTGTGAGTGGGTTTGAAAAAGTTTCATTGAAAGATTTCTGAATAACTCTTGTATCTATCCTCAAGAGTGTTTGAAAAATTGTTTTGAAAGCTTTTTGAAAAGTGTCGGTGTGAAAAGATGTTTTGTTTTGTTTTTGAAAAGAGCAAGTATCTATGAGTCATCTACCTACCCTAAGGAATTAGGCTGTGTAAATGTCCTTAAGGTAGTGCTATCACACTATTGAGAGGTAGGTAGCACCACCGTTGGAGGTGTTCGGGTCAATTCATTTGTAGGGACAGTGTGGTCACCAGAGCAACAGTAGGACACCTTAGAAGCTACCCTTATGCCATTGATCCTTTTTAATTCCGAGGCAACCGTTTCGAGGCAACTGGATCATGTCATGGACATAAGGACTTACTAAAACGTCCTATACTCGACGACCACGTTTCGAAGGTAAGGCAACAGTGAGGCGTACCCTAAGAGTGGTGTGTGAATTTGTGCGTTATTTTCATGTTAAGTTTATCTTTGACCATGGCATGGTGAGCTACGCTTGTTTTTAATTGGCATGCATTCTTTCATACAAGTTAACAGTTAAGGGGGTGCGGAAAGTAAATTGCGGAAATGTAAATCCTACGCTATTACAAGGCGCGGGTCTATACATCGCCAAAAATTACAAAGACCCGTTTTTTAGTAAATGAGTACGGAAAATAAAAAAACAGTAAAAGTCCTATTTACTATTACATGTCCGGAGCAATTACATAATAATCGAACAAATTAAATGCGCGCGAATAAATTAATCGTGAATGTCTAAGGGTGTTGACCCTTTTAAGAAAAGAAATGAATTTTTTGTCCTTTTTTGGTAATTAAATGAGATTAAAAACTAATTAATTATTTTAATTAAAAGAAAATATTTTTTTGTTTTTTATGTTTTTATGAAATAAAATTCTAGGTTAACCTAAATCTAAATCTATTTTAATTATTAAAAAGAAGGTTAAAATGGCCTAATTAAAAACTAATTCAATTATGGTTTATTTACAAAATAAAAATAATAATAATGAAAATTGTAGTTGTTTAGTTATTGGCATGCATTTTTGGTAAAACCAGGTGTGTGAATGAATGTCATGACTGATGTCATAACATTCTAGTTTATTAGGTACTGATTCATTAGATACCTTTGCAGAAAAATATTGTCATACAGGTGCTGCTGTTTATGAGTGTGTATCTGAGCATTTTGCAAAAAGATCACATTTACCAAAATCAGTAGACAGGAATTCAGATGTCATAACAAATGTTAAGACATCCTGCTCTGAACTAACAGTTATGCAGTTTGGGTAATTCTGAGTTTTTTCAGGAAAATGACTCAGTCTTTCCAGAACAGAAAATCTCGTGGACTTGGGGTTAACCTAGCTCAACCCTAACCTGGTTGATAAAGTCCTGTGACCTAGTCTTAAGGTCAAACGGAATTAACCCTAGCTTTTTGTGGAAACCCTAACTGAAGATGCAGCTGCTATATATTCAACAGAGCTGCTGTTTTGGAATCAATCCCTTTTTTGATAGAAGATCATTTAGAAGCTGTATAGTTTTAACTATTGTAATCCAAGCAAGTATCATTGTGATAAGTGACTTGGAATAGGTTTTAATTGTAAGGGTTGTGTACCACTCAAAGCTTTAAAGCAAGAGTGTGTTTGTGTCTCTTGACTAAAGCTTTGAAGCAAAGTCAAGTTAGGTTTGTGTATCACTCAAAGCTGTGAAGCAAGAGTGTTTGTGTTGCTTGATTAAAAAGCTGTGAAGCATAATCAAGTGTATGTTTTGAAGAGTGTCTTCATCAATTCATTAGTCAAATTGTTTTAAGTATCACTGCTGTGATTGAGGGGGAGTGAGTAGGAACTCAGGTTTAAGTTGTACTTAGATTGAAGTTGCATTGGGTAGGTCTTAAGTGAAGGAGATAAACTGGTTGGTTTATTCCTGAATTAATATCTCTTATAGTGGATTTCCTCCCTGGCTTGGTAGCCCCCAGAGTAGGTGTTGTTGCACACTGAACTGGGTAAACAATTGACTGTGTTCTTTACTGTTTTTTTGTATTTACTATCTTATAGAAAGTCAGATACGGTGTCATAACATTGAACGTGACATTGAGTATCTGCAGCCAGAATTTCAATTGGCATCAGAGCAGGCACCCTGCCTATATTACTGGGTGAGATCTAGGGATATCACTTTCTGGAACTATGGACAAAGAAGGAGTTTTTGGAAATAGACCACCCATTCTGGATGGAACAAATTATGACTACTGGAAACCTCGTATGATAGCCTTCTTAAAATCTCTGGACAAAAAGGCTTGGAGAGCTGCTGACAAAGGATGGAACCATCCCACCATAACTGAGAAAGATGGGACAATCAGTCTGAAGCCTGAGGAAGATTGGAGTAAAGAAGAAGATGAGTTAGCCCTGGGAAATTCCAAAGCTTTAAATTCCTTGTTCAATGGAATTGATAGAAACATTTTCAGACTAGTACATCAATATGAACTGGCCAAGGAAGTTTGGGACACTCTCAAAACTACTCATGAGGGAACTTCCAAAGTGAAAATGTCAAGGCTTCAGATGTTGACTACCAAGTTTGAGAATCTAAAAATGATGGAAGATGAAACCATTCATGAGTTTCACATGAACATCTTGGAGATTGCCAACACCTCAGGAGCACTGGGAGAAAAGATGTCAGAAGAAAAATTGGTGAGAAAGATTCTCAGATCCTTGCCTAAAAGATTTGCTATGAAGGTAACTGCCATAGAGGAAGCCCAGGACATCAGCAAGTTGAAAGTGGATGAACTAATTGGGTCTCTTCAGACTTTTGAGATGGGGATCACTGATAATGGTGACAAGAAGAACAAGAGCATAGCACTTGTATCCAACACTGATGTTGAAAACAAGGAGGATGAAGAAGAAAATATTTCAGAAGCTATAGCCATGCTTGGAAGACAATTCAACAAACTCATCAAAAGAATAGATCCAAAGTCAAGGTCTAATGTTCATAACATTCCCTCTGACATTGACAGTTCCAGCAGAAGACCAAGGTCGGAAGAGAAGGGAAATCAAGGCAGAGGAATTCAATGCCATGGTTGTGAAGGATATGGGCATATTCGAGCTGAATGTCCTACCTTTCTTAAGAAACAAAAGAAAGGAATGACTGTTACTTGGTCTGACTGTGATTCAGAAAGTAATTCTGAAGAAGAATCTGCCAAACTAGTTACTGCTCTAACTGGTGTTTGTACCTCTGAAAGTGACACTAGTGATGAAGAAGTGACATTTGAAGAACTGGCTGATACTTACAAGAAATTGTGTATCATAAGTGCTGAAGTCTGTGTGCAGAATGAGAAACAATCAAAACTCATCATAAAGCTGGAGGCTGAAAAAAGGGCAGACCTTGAAACTATAAGTCATCTAGAAGGGGAAGTTCAATTGCTGAACTCACAACTGAACCAAATGACCAAATCTGTCAAGATGCTGACTAATGGAACAGACAAATTGGAAGAGATTCTTCAAGTTGGACAAAATGTGGGAAACAAATCTGGACTAGGATTTGTGGAAGCTAAGAAATCTGGTGCAGACAAGAAGATCAGGCCTGTTAAACAAATGTCAAAGCAGATGTCTCAACACAACTCTCAACATCAGAAACAAAGATATATGAAGAAAAAGTACCAAAGATGGAGATGTCATCATTGTGGGAGGTATGGCCACATAAAGCCTTTCTGCTTCAAATTGCATGGATACCCTAATCAAAACTCAGGTGTTAAACCTAAGTCAAAAAGGGTACCACATACTCCTCAATGGAAGAAAAAGGCTACTGCCCTGATAGCCCACACTTCCCTGAGAGTCTCTGCAAGGGAAGGCTGGTACTTTGACAGTGGGTGCTCTAAACACATGACTGGAATAAAGAACATTCTCAATCATGTTAAACCTCACAACACTAGTTATGTGACCTTTGGAGATGGCGCTAAAGGTGAAATCAAAGGAGTTGGTAATTTGGACTGCCCTGAAGTTTCAAATCTAAATGAAGTACTATTGGTAAAAGGCCTGACTGCTAATCTCATTAGTATCAGTCAATTGTGTGATCTAGGATTCAAGGTCAACTTCTCAAAATTTGAATGTCTAGTAATTAATGAAAAACTAGAAGTGGTAATGAAAGGAATCAGATCTAAAGATAACTGTTACTTGTGGCAGCCTGAGAACACTAATAACTCCACTATGTGTTCAATTACCAAAGAAGAAAAAGAGATGAAACTGTGGCACCATAAGCTTGGCCATCTTCGTCTAAGAAGAATGAAAAGAACTATCTCTATGGAAGCAGTCAGAAGGATTCCAAGACTGCAAATTGATAAAAGGAGGGTTTATGGTGAACTTCAAATTGAAAGGCTTGGTAAAAAGAGACATGTCTATGATGTGGTGAATAAACTTGAAGAAGGATGTGCTGTCAGAACCAGAAGTAATCATGAAAAGGAATTTGGAAACAACAAGTCTAATAAATTCTGTTTCCCAGAAGAAATGAGTCATGAAGTCTCTTCTCCTATAACTCACCATCAAAATGGAGTTGACAAAAAGAAAAATAAGATCATACAGGAATCTGCCAGAGCTATGATTCATGTCAAAAGAATGCATTCCCAACTATGTGCTGAAATAGTTGCAGCTGGTAGTAGCTGCTCTCAAAATATCTGGAAAAAACAGATGCTCACTGAGTATAATGTCTCACAAGATGTTGTGACATTGTATTGTGACAATCTGAATACAATCAATATTTCCATGAACCCTATTCAGCATAGCAGGACCAAGCACATTGACCTTGTAGAGAAGAAGTCAATTAAAGTGGAACATGGTATCATTAAGCTTCAGCTGGCTGATTCTTCTACCAAGGCTCTTGTTGGAAATCAACTTGAAAACTTGAGGGGCAAGATGGGTATTTGCCAACGTGAGAAATTATAGCAATTAATTTTGCTTAAAACAAGGGTTGAAGGAGTTATTTGTGTTAAGTCTATTTTTAGTGGGTTAATCATATGTCTTTCCAATTCTTTCAAAATTATTAAGAAGTTGAATAGACTCTCAATTGCCTCCTACCTCTCTCGTCTTTGCAACCTATTCCTTTCTCTCAATCAAAATTTTCTCTCAAATTGCTACTGGTGCTCTAAGTCAATCAAAATGTCTCAAACATCATCTTCAACCAAGGCGACCACTTCATCTTCATCATCTGACCAAGATTCTCGAGCAATCACCACATGCATAGATTCTGAAGTCCTGGAGATCACTCCTCTCAGAGAAATGGCAACTGACCCCTCCAAAGTCAAAAAACTGAGAACTAGGCATGCAGGAAGAGCTCAAGCTACTGCTTCTGGTAATCCTTCTCATCCTTCTTCCTCTGTACCAAATAGGGAAGGATCAGCTCAAGTACATCAAGCAATTGCTAGGCTTGTTACAAGAATACTAAGCAGAAACCAATCTGTACCGGGGATTTCTGTCCCATTAAATCAAGAATCAGCAAGCCCAAATATGGATGTCTCTGAGAATGTAGATGTCTCTGAGAATGTTGTGACACAAAATGACAACATTCAGAACCCTTCAGAGAAGACTGTTGATCCACCTATCATTGATGTGGATGAGGAATACTCAGACAATGATCTGATTGCCAATGTAAACCCTAGCATAGCTAGGAGAATGATGAAAACAAAGGGTAATCAGAATGCTGCAAAATGTATGACCAAAGATAAACCTGCTAATAAGAAATCCAAGGTTGAAGGCAAGGCTGGGGTAGAATCTGTGAAAACTGGTCATTCCAAAGGGAAGGTGAAAGCCCAGGTGCATACTGGTAGACAACCAATTACAAAGAAGAGAAAAGAACCTGAATCTTCTGATTCTGTTGAGGAATCAGAGTTTGAGATTGATGCTGAAGAAATTCCTATCAGAAGGAAACTCCCCTCCAGCAAAATTGCTAGAGTTCCTGAAGTCCCAACAAACAACATCTCTTTTCACCATCCTGACAATGCAAACAGATGGAAGTATGTTTGCTTGAAGAGAATAGCTTTAGAAAGAGAGCTAAACAATGATGCCATGGAGTGCAAGGACATCATGGACCTGATTAAAACTGCTGGACTGATGAAGACTGTGGTAAAATTTACCAAGTGCTATGAAAATCTGGTCAAGGAGTTCATAGTTAACTTGTCTGATGAATGTGCTGATGGAAGGTCAGCTGACTTTGAAAGTGTTTATGTTAGAGGAAGAAGGGTTAATTTCTCTCCATCAGAAATTAACAAATTTCTTGGAAGATCAAATGAGGATTGCCCTGAACTGGAAGTCACTGACAATGAAGTTTGTCAAACCATCACAGCAAGACAAGTCAAGTGTTGGCCCTTGAAAGGCAAGCTGAATGCCAGCAAACTTAGCATGAAATTTGCCATCCTGCACAAGATTGGTGCAGCCAACTGGGTCCCTACAAACCATAAATCAACTATCTCCACAGGATTGGGGAGATTTATTTATGCTGTGGGAACCAAGACTGTTTTTGACTATGGCAGGTATATTTTTGAACAAACTTTAAAACATGCTGGTAGTTATGCTGTCAAAGGCCCAATTGCCTTTCCCTCCCTCCTTTGTGGAATTATCCTTGCACAATACCCTGATATCCTGGTGGCAAGAGACACTGCTTGCAAAAGAGCTCCTGCTCTTGGGTTACACTACAAGCTGTTTCAGGGATCTCATGCTCCTGATATTGTCATAACATCAGCTGAGACATCATCTGTAAAGACTCATTCCAAAACATCTGATGTTATAACTGTATTGAAAGAGACCTGCAAAGAGCTGGAAGCTAGGAAAAAGACCCTAGAAAACCTAATTGCCAGGTTAGAAAAGGAGGAAGCTGAAGGAAACAGAAGGGAAGAGGGTGCAGAAGCTGAAGATCAACTCAATACTGAAGAAACTAGCTCCTCTGAAGGGGACAGTGCTTGAAGGTTGGTGGAGTTGATGCTGATTCCTGGTGGAGTTTGCAAGTGTGTTCAATTTTTAGTTGTTGTTTTCTAGATGACTGTATAATCTTTTAAGAACATATTTCTTTGGCCCATTTGTGGCTAAAGAGGGGGAGATATATTTTGGTATACTTTATTAGACATTCTATTTTTCTGCAGTCATATTTATTCTGCTGCTATCTATCTCTGATTGCTTAGGGTCTTTAGCCAAAAATCTGCCAAAGGGGGAGTTTGTAGTTGTTTAGTTATTGGCATGCATTTTTGGTAAAACCAGGTGTGTGAATGAATGTCATGACTGATGTCATAACATTCTAGTTTATTAGGTACCGATTCATTAGATACCTTTGCAGAAAAATATTGTCATACAGGTGTTGTTGTTTATGAGTGTGTATCTGAGCATTTTGCAAAAAGATCACATTTACCAAAATCAGTAGACAGGAATTCAGATGTCATAACAAATGTTAAGACATCCTGCTCTGAACTAACAGTTATGCAGTTTGGGTAATTCTGAGTTTTTTCAGGAAAATGACTCAGTCTTTCCAGAACAGAAAATCTCGTGGACTTGGGGTTAACCTAGCTCAACCCTAACCTGGTTGATAAAGTCTTGTGACCTAGTCTTAAGGTCAAACGGAATTAACCCTAGCTTTTTATGGAAACCCTAACTGAAGATGCAGCTGCTATATATTCAACAGAGCTGCTGTTTTGGAATCAATCCCTTTTTTGATAGAAGATCATTTAGAAGCTGTATAGTTTTAACTATTGTAATCCAAGCAAGTATCATTGTGATAAGTGACTTGGAATAGGTTTTAATTGTAAGGGTTGTGTACCACTCAAAGCTTTAAAGCAAGAGTGTGTTTGTGTCTCTTGACTAAAGCTTTGAAGCAAAGTCAAGTTAGGTTTGTGTATCACTCAAAGCTGTGAAGCAAGAGTGTTTGTGTTGCTTGATTAAAAAGCTGTGAAGCATAATCAAGTGTATGTTTTGAAGAGTGTCTTCATCAATTCATTAGTCAAATTGTTTTAAGTATCACTGCTGTGATTGAGGGGGAGTGAGTAGGAACTCAGGTTTAAGTTGTACTTAGATTGAAGTTGCATTGGGTAGGTCTTAAGTGAAGGAGATAAACTGGTTGGTTTATTCCTGAATTAATATCTCTTATAGTGGATTTCCTCCCTGGCTTGGTAGCCCCCAGAGTAGGTGTTGTTGCACACTGAACTGGGTAAACAATTGACTGTGTTCTTTACTATTTTTTTGTATTTACTGTCTTATAGAAAGTCAGATACGGTGTCATAACATTGAACGTGACATTGAGTATCTGCAGCCAGAATTTCAAAAATGTTAATTCTATTTTTTTGGGTTTTTTTATGAAAATGGTTAATTGATTAATTACTAATAATAAAATAAAAAAAGTGTTAGAAATTAAATTAAAAAAATAAAATGAAAAGAAAATAATAAACCAAATGGAGGGGGTGTTGGGCCAGGAATGGGGGTGTGATGTTGAATCTTGGCCCATTGAGGCAAAGGCCTCGTTGACTTTTCCTGATCATGTGCTTGCTTGCTGACTAGGGTGCATCATGGACTTCGTTCTGTGGCCACTGGATGAGAGCTGGGGACACATGGCACACTGATGTATGAGGATGCATGGTGGAGTTCTGGGCATATGCTGCATGAGATTGTGTTAGAAAAAATATTATGAATTATATGGGGGACCTGGGAATCGAACTCAGGTCCCAGCGTTTACCAAACCACCTTCCCACCATCTGATCCATTGCACGCGTTTGTAACAATAGTGGAAAACAAACAATATGTAAGAAATAGTGTTAATGATATAAAACAAAAAAAATTACGTGCGCGGTTTGAATCTTCCACTCACGCCTGGACACCTCAGCCTTCTTCTCCGTTTGTACCTGTAACATGAATGAGATAGCGGGGGTTTTAAACCCCCACTAAGTGACATAGCGAAAAATAGCGATTAGGAGAGGAAGCAACATAAATTGAGCGCGAGGGGTTCTTTTGATTCGTCTTGTCCTTCTCAATTCAACCATGGGTGTTTGGAACCTTGATTTTTCAGTGTGGGGAAACCCCCAATTTCAAAACTTGAAAACCCTAAAATACTTTAATGGTAAATCAAGATTTAGCACGTTAGAATGCAATTGGATTATCTTATTAGCCTCAGAAAGCCCCTAACAATATAAAACAATCAAAAAAATGGATCAAATGCTTATGGAATGTGATATACAGTTTCGAGAAATGGAGCAAACCGAATGAGGTCTTTGGCACGATTTCTTGAGTTATTGTGCTTGGTTCTGATTGCTAAAGGTTCCTAGGGATCCCAGGAATGTGTTTTGATTGAAATGGAGGTTTAAAACGTGCTGCAAAGAGGTTTACAGTTTTGCTTTTTCTCTTGGAAACTTGAAATGTGTTTGGCCGTTTTGGGTGTTTCTTAGGTCGTGAATTCCTCCCAAGAATGCTTGCATATAGGTTATGTAAAGGATATCAATCAGAATTATGGCCATTAACCTTATGCATTCATGTTTGAGATTTGCCATAACCTCAATTGAAACACTTTCCATTTTTGTGTCAAAATTTGAATTTCTTGCTTGATTTAGGCCTTGTACGAATTTGGGATGTAAATGATGGTGATTCAAAGCTATTCAACACAAAATATACCCTTTATTTAATTTTCTTGATTTTTATTTGATTTTAAAAGATTTAAAATGAATTAAATCAAATAAAATTAAATAAAAATGGAAAAATTAATTTTAAATCTTGAAATAATTTGTGGGACAAGTGGGAAGCATGGCCAAGCTGAAACAAGTGGAAAAAGTGGGCCCCTTTTGTCAAAAATGAAGTTTCAGGGATAATTGACTTTGGCCATTTCACAAAAATTTCCCAACTTCTCCAATGCACATCTTGCTCAATTTTGAAGCTATGAACATGTTCTTGGACATTTTGGAAAGGTCTTGAAGTCCTCTAACCAATGTTGTTGGTCCCATGTCATTTTGATTTACCAATCTCAAGTTATGGTCTTTGACTTAAAATGCCTTTTTGTTGACTTTTGAAAATGACCTATAATGTTGAAATTGATAACTTTTTGTGAGAGCATTTCTTGGACTTGGAATGTGAATATGAGTTGTAGGAAATGTCTTCCCCTTCAATATGAGCATTGGATGGGATTTTTCTGATGAGCCATGAAAAAGTTATGCCTTGGTCAAGTTACAGTTGACTTTTCAACTGTCCAAAAATAGAAACTTTTGCATCTTGATGATTTTTGAGCCATTCTTGTGAAATCATGATCAAGACTTGATAAAATGATGATTGTGGCTTCAAAATAAGATGTTGACCAAAAATTTTGACTTTTTACTGCCAAATGACCATTTTGCCCCTACAGCTGACTGTGAGGCAATTAGGGTTTTTGACTGTGCAACTTGACCTTGTGAGCCTTGAAACTTGACATGTAGGTGCTTGACAATGTGTATGAGCATATGGGACTTGATTGAGCCCTTTAAAACTTCAACTTCCTTGCAAGAACCAAAACCCTAATTTGACTGGCTTTAGGAGAATGGTTGACTGTGTAGCCCTTGAGTAGACTTTGAACCATTTGAAGTGATGCTTGGCAAAACTTTGAAGATTATGGTAGGGAAAATTTTGGGGTACAACAGTTTCCCCTGTTCAATCTTCTTAGACCTGAGGATGTAGATTGGCTTGTGTGCCTTTCGTGATCCGAAGGTGGAAGATGATTGAACACTAGAGTGACCAGAAATTTGCACTCACATAGTTGAGTATCAGCAGTGTGATGGCGGGAATGGGCTTACAGATGCCATTTGGAAAGATGATGGATAGGGGGATGGGATTATAGATGCCATCCGGGTGTCGATCGCGTAAGAGATTCCTTAGCGAGAACTTGCGTACATGAGAAAGAAAATAATTACCTGGCCTGTTACAGGAGTTGATCTTCAAACTCTTTATGTAGATGTGCCCTGGCTGGATACAGGAATCAAATCTTTAAACTCTTCAGACGTGCCCTGGCAGGATACAGGAATCGAGTCTGGAATCAGTCGTCAACAGATACACCCTGGCAAGATACAAGAATCGGATCTTCGAACTCTTCAGACGTGCCCTGGAAAGATACAGGAATCGAGTCTGGTAATGTAGCCGTCAACAGATACACCCTGGCAAGATACAGGAATCGGATCTTCGAACTCTTCAGACGTGCCCTGGCAGGATACAGGAATCGAGTCTGGTAATGTAGTCGTCAACAGATACACCTTGGCAAGATACAGGAATCGGATCTTCGAACTCTTCAGACGTGCCCTGGCAGGATACAGGAATCGAGTCTGGTAATGTAGTCGTCAACAGATACACCCTGGCAAGATACAGGAATCGGATCTTCGAACTCTTCAGACGTGCCCTGGCAAGATACAGGAATCGAGTCTGGTAATGTAGTCGTCAACAGATACACCCTGGCAAGATACAGGAATCGGATCTTCGAACTCTTCAGACGTGCCCTGGCAAGATACAGGAATCGAGTCTGGTAATGTAGTCGTCAACAGATACACCCTGGCAAGATACAGGAATCGGATCTTCGAACTCTTCAGACGTGCCCTGGCAAGATACAGGAATCGAGTCTGGTAATGTAGTCGTCAACAGATACACCCTGGCAAGATACAGGAATCGGATCTTCGAACTCTTCAGACGTGCCCTGGCAGGATACAGGAATCGAGTTTGGTAATGTAGTCGTCAACAGATACACCCTGGCTGGATACAGGAATCGGATCTTCGAACTCTTCAGACATGCCCTGGCAAGATACAGGAATCGAGTCTGGTAATGTAGTCGTCAACAGATACACCCTGGCAAGATACAGGAATCGGATCTTCGAACTCTTCAGACGTGCCCTGGCAGGATACAGGAATCGAGTCTGGTAATGTAGTTGTCAACAGATACACCCTGGCTGGATACAGGAATCGGATCTTCGAACTCTTCAGATGTGCCCTGGCAAGATACAGGAATCGAGTCTGGTAATGTAACCGTCAACAGATACACCCTGGCAAGATACAGGAATCGGATCTTCGAACTCTTCAGACGTGCCCTGGCAAGATACAGGAATCGAGTCTGGTAATGTAGTCGTCAACAGATACACCCTGACAAGATACAGGAATCGGATCTTTGAACTCTTCAGACGTGCCCTAGCAAGATATAGGAATCGAGTCTGGAATATAGTCGTCAACAGATACACCCTGGCAAGATACAGGAATCGGATCTTCGAACTCTTCAGACGTGCCCTGGCAAGATACAGGAATCGAGTCTGGTAATGTAGTCGTCAACAGATACACCCTGGCAAGATACAGGAATCGGATCTTCGAACTCTTCAGACGTGCCCTGGCAAGATACTAGAATCGAGTCTGGTAATGTAGTCGTCAACAGATACACCCTGGCAAGATACAGGAATCGGATCCTCGAACTCTTCAGACGTGCCCTGGCAAGATACAGGAATCGAGTCTGGAATATAGTCGTCAACAGATACACCCTGGCAAGATACAGGAATCGGATCTTCGAACTCTTCAGACGTGCCCTGGCAAGATACAGGAATCAAGTCTGGTAATGTAGTCGTCAACAGATACACCCTGGTAAGATACAGGAATCGGATCTTCGAACTCTTCAGACGTGCCCTGGCAAGATACAGGAATCGAGTCTAGAATATAGTCGTCAACAGATACACCCTGGCAAGATACAGGAATCGGATCTGGAATCACGACCGTTGATAGCAATTATCTTTGTATTGATCTTTGTCCTGAAAAGACAAAATGTTAGTTGTATGCAATGTCATGATGTATGACATGCGTGATGTTCTCGAAATAAATGAGATTGTATGTTCATGATGCGTATGTGCATGTTATAATGTATGAAGATGTGATGTTCATGAATGTATGTTTTGTCTAGGAAAGTAAATCCTTGACGGGTGCCGGGAAGTTGAATCCTGGGCTGATATTGAGGAATAGAGCTTCGTTGTTTCCGCTGGGGATGATGATTGCAAGAACACCGGTAGGAGAAGATGACTCTGTTGGGGAATAAACTTGGCGAATAGATTACTCTGCGGGGAGTGAACTCTGTGGGGAGAGAGAGACACTTTGCTGAGGTTGATGATAACTCCGCTGGGGATACCATTGATGAGCTTTGTTGAGGGAATTGATGAACTCCGCTGGGGGATAGGAAGACCTTGCCGGGGACGATCTTTCCGTGGCAATTGGCTGAAGATAACCCAGTTATATCCTGGTGGGGAAATATCCTTTAAATAAAAAGTCCGGGAGACGCGTTCGTGCTCTGCGAGGGATAAGCTTCCAGAATCTACTGGGGATAAGCTTACTACTGGGGAGATTGATTGGACTCTCCTGGGGGAACCTTTCAGCTTGGACTGGGGAATGGCTCCATTGGATGTCTGTATACCTCCGGGGAACAATCTTAGATCAAGACTGTCGGAGATGCTTGTTAAGAATGTTTGTATATTGTGTTGGGGAATGTTGAGATCTGCTGGGGATACCCAACTTCCTTAAGGCTGATGGAGTAGGCTAACTCTGCTTGGGGAGAGTATTGTTGACTTGCTGGCTCACTCTCTGGGGAATTAAGGTATCTTGGTTACATTCTTCAGCCGAACTTACCTTGGTACCTGCATGGACATAGCAATTAGATCGCTTGGACAACTCATTATTGCCCCTGTTTCTAATGTCACCTGTAATTAATCCTTTGTTTTGCATGCAAATATTTATGAGTTAGCAATTAGTGTCAAATGCATATATCAAAAATTGAACATTGGACGTTCTTCGCAAAACAAAACAGAAAAAGGAAAAAACAATTGGCAATTGGTCTGAACTGTGAATTTGTATTGATTTTTGAATTTGCCTGTGAATAGGCGTTTATGTACAAGAGGCTGACGTCCTAGTAGGAGAACGCTGCCGAACAACAGAGTTTATACAATTTTGTACAAAGGGAAAACAAAACAGCTATGTGAAAAGAACAATCCCATTGGGTTCCAACTCTGCTATCGCCTTTATATCTTCGAGCGTCTCATCACTTTGCTGCTCGGTTGAAGATGAAGCTGATTGATCGATGCCGTCTGAACTTGACAATTGATACTGGATTTTGGATGCAAAGTGATCCAATGAGACATAGTATTACGCTTTAATCCCTAACTTTTTCCTGGACCGCCCTTTCGGGTTTTCAGTCCACCGGGATACCCATTTTTGCCCAAGCCGCCTTTTCAGGTTTTCGACTTGCCGGGTGTACAGATTTTTTTTCATTTCATCCCTCATTTTGCCCGAACCCTTTTGGTTCACCGGGAAGCCCTAATTTTTGCCTAGGTATGTCAACCTAGCGGGTCTTTTATCATGCGTAGTATCTTTTTACTATGTCTGCATTGGCGGGGTGAGGAAGGTCGTCACCATCCATGATGGTTAGGATCATGGCTCCTCCTGAGAACACATGTTTAACCACAAATGGCCCTTCGTACGTAGGGGTCCATTTGCCCCTGGGATCACTTTGAGGAAGAATGATGCGTTTGATTACCAGGTCCCCGACTTGATACTCTTGTGGTCTGACTTTCTTGTTAAATGCCCTGATCATCCGTTTTTGGTACGTTTGACCATGACAAATAGCAGTGAGTCTCTTTTCGTCAATTAGGTTTAATTGATCAAGTCGAGTCTGGATCTAGTCATCTTCGCTCAAGCCTGCATCCTTCATTATCCGGAGAGAGGGTATCTGAATTTCAATCGGCAAGACTGCCTCCATGCCATAGACCAAGGAAAAGGGAGTTGCCCCGGTTGACGTTCTCGCTGAGGTACGGTACCCATGAAGAGCGAACGGTAACATCTCGTGCCAATCTTTATAGGTCACTGTCATCTTCTGCACAATCTTTTTGATATTCTTATTCGCTGCTTCTACATCCCCATTCATCTTCGGCCGGTAAGGAGAAGAGTTGTGGTGCTGTATCTTGAATTGTTCGCAGAGCTCAGTGATCATCTTGTTATTAAGATTGGTACCGTTGTCCGTAATGATCCTTTCCGGGACGCCGTATCGACAGATCAGGTTATGCCGAATGAACCGTGCCACAACGTTCTTGGTTACAGTAGCATAAGAAGCTGCTTCAACCCACTTTGTAAAGTAATCGATCGCCACCAGGATGAAGCGATCCCCGTTGGATGCCGTAGGTCTGATCTCGCCGATCATATCAATACCCTACATTGCAAAAGGCCAAGGTGCTATCAAGACATTCAGAGGAACTGGAGGAACGTTCACCTTATCTGCGTAAATCTGGAACTTATGACATGTCCGAGAATGTTGGTAACAATCGGCTTCCATTGTGGACCAGAAATATCCTGCCCGAAGGATTTTCTTTGCCATGGTGTGTCCACTGGAATGCGTTCCGAAGGTACCTTCATGCAATTCTGCCATGATCCTTTCTGCTTCAGTCTTATCCACACAACGCAGTAAGGTCGAATCATGGTTTCGCTTGTACAGAATGCCGTTGCTCAGGAAGAACTTTGCCACGAACCTTCTCAGAAACTTTTTGTCATTGGTGGATGCACCTTCAGGGTATTCTTGGGCTTCCAGATACCTTTTCACCTCATGATACCAAGGTTTTTCAGTTACTATCTCAGCCTCAAGATCACAACAATATGCCGGTTCGTCCAGTTTCCAGATAATGATCCGGGGAGCCTCATTGTCCCACTTGACTTTGAACATGGAAGACATCGTAGCTAACGCGTCCGCCAACTGATTCTCCTCTCTTGGGAAATGTTCAAAAGTTATCTCTATGAAATGGGGGATCAATGTCAACACACATTCTTTGTAAGGAATAAGATTTGGGTGTTTCGTATCCCACTCGCCTTTGATCTGATTGATCACGAGAGCGGAATCTCCGAAGACACTCAGAAACTTGATCCTTAAGTCAATCGCAGCTTGAAGACCCATGATGCATGCCTCATACTCCGCCATGTTGTTGGTGCAGTTGAAACATAGCCGGGCAGTGAGTGGAGTATGAGTGCCTTGAGGGGATATGATCACAGCGCCGATACCGTTTCCCAAAGCGTTGGAGGCTCCGTCAAAGTGCATAGACCATCGGGATCCTTCCTCAGGTCCTTCATCTAGTCCAGGTACTTCACAGTCAGTCACAATCATGATACTCTCGTCAGGAAACTCAAAGTTCATTGATTGGTAGTCATCCACTGCCTGGTGTGCCAAATGGTCTACCAATACACTTCCTTTGATAGCTTTCTGAGTCGTGTACTGGATGTCGTATTCTGTCAAGATCATTTGCCATCTTGCTATTCTCCCAGACAGAGCAGGCTTTTCAAATATGTACTTGATCGGATCTATTTTTGAAATCAACAGAGTAGTGTCAGTCAGCATATACTGTCTCAGCCGACAAGCAGCCCATACCAAAGCGCAGCAAGTTTTCTCGAGCAGTGAGTATCGGGTCTCACAGTCGGTAAACTTTTTGCTAAGCTAATAAATGGCGTGCTCTTTTCGGCCAGACTCGTCATGCTGCCCCAGCACACACCCCATTGAGTTGTCAAGTACTGTCAAGTATAGTATTAGAGGTCTCCCTTCAACCGGTGGCATAAGAATGGGTGGTTCTTGGAGATACTCTTTGATTCTGTCAAAAGCGGCCTGACATTCATCATTCCAACGTACTACCTGATCTTTCTTCAGCAGCTTGAAGATTGGTTCACAGGTGGCAGTTAGATGCAAGATGAATCGGGCAATGTAATTCAGACGTCCTAGAAAGCCTCTGACTTCTTTCTCTGTCTTGGGAACTGGCATCTCTTGTATGGCTTTAACCTTGGCAGGGTCCACTTGAATACCTTTGTCACTTACGACGAAGCCTAGTAACTTTCCAGATCTTACCCCAAATGTGCACTTATTTGGATTCAACCTCAGCTTGTATAACTTCAGACGGTCAAACAGCTTTTGCAGATGGTCAAGGTGTTCCTCCTCAGTTTGAGACCTTGCAATTATATCGTTGACATATACTTCTATCTCATGATGGATCATGTCATGAAATAAAGCAACCATGGCACGTTGGTAGGTTGCCCCAGCATTTTTCAACCCGAATGGCATGACCTTGTAGCAGAAGGTGCCCCATTGAGTAACAAAGGTAGTCTTTTCCATATCTTCAGGAGCCATCTTGATCTGATTATAACCTGAAAAGCCGTCCATGAAGGAGAACACTTCATGCTGCGCAATATTGTCAACCAGAACGTCGATGTGAGGTAGGGGAAGTCATCCTTGGGGCTGGCCCGGTTCAGATCCCTGTAATCGACACACATTCTGACCTTACCATCCTTCTTTGGCACTGGAACCACGTTGGCAATCCACTGAGGGTAAGAAGTCACTGCAAGAAAACCGGCATCAAATTGCTTCATAACCTCAGCCTTGATTTTCTCGGACATCTCTGGGCGCATACGGCGGACCTTTTGTTTAACCGGAGGGAAGTCTTCCTTGGTGGGCAAATGATGAACTACGATGTCGTATCCAACCCAGGCATGTCTTCGTAAGACCAGGCAAAGATTTCCATGTAGTCATGCAACATCTGAATCAACCATTGTTTCACGCTGAGCTCTAGATTGGAACCAATCTTGACTTCCTTTCTATCAGTCTCAGTACCCAGATTCACCGTTTCCACTGGCTCTTCATGTGGCTGAATGGCCCTCTCTTCCTAGAGTAACAGTCTTGCAATCTCACCCGGCACTTCGCAATCATCTTCACCTTCGTCTTCGGCTAAGTTGATCGGATTTTCGAAGTCATAACTGGCAGTAGCAGAGTCGTTACCAGTGAGATCCAGAGTGGATTGAAACCTGTATGGGTGAGTGTGTGTAAATACAGCTGTTTTGCAATATATAAAGAAAGAAAGGGAGCGCAAGATTTGAAATGTGAAAAATGTCCAATGCTTTTATTCATGATATATGAAAATGACAAATAAAAGCCCTCACAAATAAAACCACGGTGCCCCGGGTAAGACACCGGGCCATAAAGTTTAGAATTATTGTTTATTACAAATCCAAAACAAAGAAGTTCATTACTGGGTGACAAAAGTAATAGGTGTAAAGTCCTTTGCAGTCCAGTTGCTAGGTCCACCGTTAGTCGTTGGGTAGATCCAGCTGTCGAACTCGGATTCTTCCACTTCGTCTTTATCCCCAATAGCATTCACTCCTGGATTGGTGATGAGCACAGGAGGTCTTCCAATCCTTGCCTTGCGCACAGCCTTCTGAGCTTCTGAAGTGAAACCCAAGCCAAATTTGTCAGTCTTTGGAGTAAAATCAGGGAGCCTGCCCCAGTTTGCACATTCACCTTTTTCAATCACAGCCCGGGCGTCCTTTAAGGAGGCCATCTTCAAAGGAGAACCCTCTTCAGTCACTGCTTCTACTGTTGCCAATGTTTGTGGCACCTCTTCAAAATGTTGAAAGGGGGTCTCAATGAACTCCCCGTCCATTTCCACGTACCTGAAAGAGTTGAGGTGGCTGACCATGTATTCCTCTTCCCCTTGCACTGTTACAATCTTCCCCCTGACCGGGTATTTGAGCTTCTGATGTAAAGTTGAAGTTACAGCTCCAGCCTTGTGGATCCACGGGCGACCCAGCAAACAAGAATAGGATGGACGGATGTCCATCACATAGAATTTTGAATCAAATACCTGCGAACCAACCCTGATCGGGATGTCAACCTCACCATGTACCATCCTTTTGGACCCGTCAAAGGCCCGGACAATAATGTTACTTGGTTTGAGCTCTAAACCCTCACAGTCCAGCCTGTCTAGAGCCTTCTTGGGTAGCACGTTTAGTGAAGAACCAGTGTCAACCAGCACATGAGCAAGGGTAGTGCCCCTTCATTCAATGGAGACATGCAGGGCATCATTATGGTTCTTCCCCTTCACCGTCAGATCAGCATCAGAGAAACCCAGGCCATTATCAGCGGTTAAGTTGGCCACACAGTCGGTGAATTGATCAGCAGACGTCTCTTGAGGCACGTGGGCCGTTTTCAGGAAAGCAATCAGGGCCTTGGCATGGGCCTCTGAACACAGCAACAGTGATAGCATGGAGATTTTGGAGGGGGTGTGCCCCAGCTGTTCAACGATGTTGAAATCACTTTTCTTTATAATCTTGAGGATCTCTTCCATCTCTTGCTTGGAAGCCTCAACAATGGTCTTTGGTGCCTCCGTCCGGGCAGGCATATCAGCAGCAATCCCCTTGCCCCGAGCGTCAGATGACTCGGCAGCAGGGGTGGAAACTTGATTAGAGGGGAAACAGGCACACTGGCAGGTGTGATGACCAGAGGCCTTTGAATTGCTGGAGGAGCGATGTCTGGTGAGAACAGTCTTCCACTACGAGTGACCTTAGCAGGCCCAGTGATGTTGGTGACACTGGTACCAGCGTTGAACTCTTACTTTACTCCCAGAACATAAACATCTGCCCCATAGTGCCACGGGACAGCTTTATCAGACTTGTAGGGGATGGGCCCCGAAACAGTAATGGTGATGGGAGAAATCTTGTGAACAGGAAAAATTTGGGCAGGCTTCTTTGAAGGAGCCTTGGAAGGGTTATTGAAAATGGTAACAATTGAAACTTCTTCAACAGGGGCAGCAGGAACGGCAGTCTTCTTGAACAAGATCTCTTTACTATCCATTAGGTTTTGGACGCCTGATTTCAGCAAAGAACAACCAGCAGGGGAATCAGCACATAAAGGGCAACCTTTGCTACATCCCAGAAATAAACCGGCTAGCAACAGGTTCCCCTTGACAGTCAGCAGCAGAGTAGCAACATCATCCACAGAAGTTACATACAAATCCTCCTCAACAGCATTCACTCCATGCTGGGGCATGGGAGCGGTCACAACATTTGGCCTCTCGGGCGCCTCGAAATGTATCTCCTTGGAATCAATAAGGTCCTGAACCTTATTCCTCAGGGCCCAGCAATCATCAGTAGAATGTCCCGGGCTATCAGAGTGATACGCGCAACGAGCGTTGGGGTTGTATTTCGGAGATGTTGTGTTTACCATCTTCGGAGCCTCTTTGACAGTTACTAGGCTAGTTGACAGTAGTTGCGGCAGGATCTGAGAGAGAGTCATGTTGAGCCGAGTATACTGCCGTTTGGGCCTCTCAGCTCTGGGTTGGTTGTACTGTTGTGGAGCAGCAGCAGGCTTAGAAATAACCACCACGTTGACAGTTTGGCGGCGTTCAGGTTTGTTCTACTTTCTTGGACCATACACAGCACTGGCCTCCTTCTTGAAGGGCTTCTTTTCAGTACTTGAGGAGGCGCCCTTCTGTATCTTCCCTGATTTTATACCAGCTTCGATCCTTTCACCAGTCAGGATCAGATCAGTAAACCCAACAGAGGAATTACCAATGAGATGATTGAAGAATGGACCAGATAAGGTCCCCAAGAATATGTCCACTAGCTCACGATCTGTCAATGGTGGCTGCACCCTGCCATCCAGATCTCTCCACTTCTGTGCGTACTCCTTAAAACCTTCACCCGATCCTAGCGACATGCCCTGGAGTTGGGTACGCGTGGGAGCGAGGTCGGAATTATATTGATACTGCTTGTAGAAAGCAGTGGCCAAATCTTCCCAGTTACGAATGTTGGTTCCATCCAGCTGATAGAACCATTCGAGGTGAGTCCCTGAAAGACTCTCCTGGAAGAAGTGGATCCATAAGTTCTTGTCTGCTGTGTAAGGTTGGATCTTCCTTACATAAGAACGGAGGTGCATCTTGGGACAGGAATCCCCGTCATACTTCACAAAGGCAGGCGCCTTGAACTTGTGTGGGATCACCACCCCAGAAGATAAACCCAAGTCTCCGAAATCCAACCTAGACACATGTTGAATCTCCATAGCATTTAACCTGTCCTCCAGTTGTTTGTATCGGTCCTCATCAGGAGGGTACTGTTCATCGTTGAAGTCTGTCTCAGTGTCAGAGACCACAGGACTAGGTGTAGCGATAAAAAATGTAGCGGGGTAAATCGGAGATCGAATTATTGATTAATTCGTCTCACAAAAGCAAGAGTCGCCACCGCGCTTTATTGTTTCCAAAGGAAAAGGGAAAAGAGCGAAATAAAACCCTAAATATGCAATGTAACTAAAAATACAAATTCAAAGTGTTTTTGAAAAGAGATCTTGTGGTTCGGGGGTTGGTTATACAATGGGAAGGTATTAGCACCCAATGCATCTATAGTACTCTATAGGAACCTTTTGAAATATCTGTTTTATTTAAAATTGATTGCTTGATTGAAAATAAATCGTTTTGGCCGAAAGAGGGATACGGACGGGTTTTTGAAAATACGACGACCTAATGTCGAAGTTTTTGCTTAAAAGGTATAAGTCTTGAAAAGGTTGAAATTTTGAAGAAAGGTGAATATTTGAGGAAAATTAACCTAAGTTTTTAATGAATGAGAGTATTCGCTCGATCATTTTTGAGGACATGAAGTCAACAAAAAATTAGACAATTCCCTTTGGATTGACGCAAACAGAATAATCAAGTAAATGCGAGATATTTAAACAGAAAATGATACACAACAATTAAATGTGAACATGCATTTTATATGATTTTGTTTAATAGGCGAAAAGAAAAAGTTTTAATTGGTTTTCATTTTTTACGCTTTTTTAATGATAAAAGGTAACGAGAATTAATAGAAATGTTTTTAATGTTTTTATAGATTTCTATTTTTTATGTCTTTTTGTATATTGGTATTTAATCAAAATGAGGGGAATAAAATAAAATGTAAAATGTCTTTTAGTTTTTCTCATTTTTTTACTTTCACATGTTTTTTAAAGATATTAAATATTCTTCAAATTAAGTAAAACTTATAAATCAAATATCTAATTAAAATAAGGAAGACTAAAGTTATTAAAATAACCTAAACTTAGATTAAATAAGATTTAGGTAAAGTGTTATAATTATCTATTTAAAAAAAATATGTTATCCCTAAGAAAACTAACTAGTATAAATTAATATAAGTTAAGAAAAGAATTAAACTAAGAGTAAATAAAAGATGGGCTTAAGCAAAAAGGAAACGAACTGGGTTTAAGGGAGATGGGCCGGGTCAGGTCGTGGGCTTAAGGGTCCAAGGGATTAAATCACAATTAGGGTTGTGTTTTGTTTGATAAAGGGATTTTAGGGTTTGGTTTAAGGCAGAACGGCGCCTCTCTTCACGATCTTCATCTCTCTCGCGCAGCTTCTTCGTTTTCTTTGCCTCCAATGTCGATGTTTCCTTGTTCCGGCCACCCACACCAAGTCTTTCTCTTCCCTCCATTGTTGACGCGGCGGCTTCAAGCGGAGACGGTAATGACCAAAACGTTTTCGTTACTGTTTGGTTTAATTCGCGTATAAGCTTTGCAGATTCGTTGTTGATTTTTACAATTTTCTTAGTTGACTCTGAGGTTTCTTAGTTGATTCTGACTAGTTCTCCATTTTTTACTGTCCATGTCGATTTGAATGATGTTTTAAGGAATAAGAATGAAAGAAAGCGTTACCTAGGTGGAGAAGGAGGAGGAGCTTGGGGGTGATGGAGGCCGGACAGCAGGGAGGCAGCGGGCGCACGCGGTGGTGAACGGTATTTGATTTCCTTCCTTTTGCTTGAATGTTACTGTGTTTGCTATTGTTGGAACCCGTTGAACTGCACTTTGGCTCTTTCTTCTTCTTCTTTTCTGATTTTTGTACAATCCTAGAGTTTTATGATGGACTCTGAGGTTTGGGTATTTGATCTTTAGTTTTGGTTTTATGAGGGGTGATATTGGCTTTTGTGGCTCAATCAAATTCTTTGAGGTTTAGGCCATGTTTACTGGTTTGACAGCAGCAGGCTAACGGTTTTAGCAGTATGTTTTCACTGTTTTTTTGAAAATGGGTTAGGCCATGTGGATAGGCATGGTGTTTATGCTGTAAGCTCTATAGTTTTCTTTTGGTTTAGGTGGATTGTGTTTTGAAGAAGGGCTATAAGGCTTTAGGTTTGTGCAGGTTATTTTGATATGGTGAACTGGTTTTCGGTTAGGTTGGACAGGGCCAAGGTTTTACTGATGTGAGGCCATTGCAGGTTTTTGTTGGTTTGGTGATGGCTATCAGGTTTTGAAAATGGTTCTACAGGTTTTGAAAATGGTTTGAGGGTTGTTTTTTTTGTGTTTTGGTGATGAACAGGTTTATGGTTATGTATGCAAGATGTTTGAAAAAATGGTTTGTATCTTTTTTGTTAACAGCAGTGTTTTTAAGTTTTTAAGGCTTGGAGATTGACTTTTTCTTCTTGTGTTCTCAAGTGATCCTAACGTTATATCACTGCCTCCTTTTGTTACAGGCTGAAGATTGAAATATATTTTTTACCCTCCTCTTGGCCTTCTGCGTCAAACTGTTACATTAGTTTGTCTCTATTCCTCTTTTATGTTTTACTCCCTACTGGCCATATTACTGCAGTTTGTCTTGTATCTCTTCCTGCCTAAACCAAACCTGCAACACCAATTCTCTATCTCTCTTCTCTCTCTTCAATGCAAATTTGATATAAAATGATGTTTGCATTTGCTCTGAAAAAGCACCCCTGCTGGAAAATGATGAAAATAGGAAACAAACATTGCTTGCATATTGGTTAAACTGCATATTCTCTTTTGCATGGTACAGTGGGTTTACGTTGGCATTGGCTTTATTCTTGATGCTGCTGCTACTTTGTGTATGCTGTATGCTCTTTTGAAATAGGCATTTGGATTTTTTGAAAATGCAATTACTTTCAAATATGCAGTTTTGAAAAATGAAAAAAAAATGAGTTTGTGCATGTTTTAAATTGCATTCATTTATGAAATAAAATTCCTCCCTTTTTGTGAACCGGGAGAAATCCCGTGATTTGCAAAAAAGGTAAACTGATTCCGGCCCGTGCTTTTAATGATGAGCATTAAATAATTTTCTGCATTTAATTATTTATTTGAATTCTAATTCTTTTCTTTTAATTGTGCAGGTAAAATTAAATGAGCGGACACGCATTGGATTGGAAGCTTTAGAATTAAGATAGACTAGTTTATTTCATTTCATTTTAATTTTGTCAATTCATTATTGTAATTTACTGTAATATATACAATATTTACAAAATAACTTGTACCAAAAAATGAATAAAAGAAACTATTTGTCTATTAATTCTTCTTCTTTATTTATTTATCGTTTATTATTTCTCCGAACGAATAATAATTGAAAACAAATTTCCAATTACCTACATTCAAAATAATAAGCAGATAAATAATAAATACCATTGATCAACTAATATCTTCGGTTATTTAATTCCTCATTCCCAACTAAATTATAATAATTAAAACAGGGTTTCAATTATTTAACTTAGAACGGCGAGTGATTAAACAATCGTTATTGACCAATGAATTCTTCGAATGCTTATTATATTATTCATAACTTTTAAATTATGTAATAACTAAAAAATAAATTCTAGTTACTTAAATTTAAAATAATGAGTAATAAATAAATACTATCCACACAGTTAATGCGTTTCTTCTCTGATGTTCATTTTATTATCCATACATCTTTAAACTAAATAATAATCAAAATGAATTTCAATTATTTAAGTTTTAGATAATAGATAATTAATAAACATCTTTTTTTTGCACGAATCGGTTAAATGATTTAATGTTCAGCATAAATAGCTCTTGGCCTGGAAAAGTCATGAAATTTAAAATCGATGGATCAAAACAAATGTAATGTAAAGATGCAGATAGGAGACGACGTCTTAGGTCAAAATTTGGGGTACAACAGCTGCCCCTATTTAAGTTTCTTCTATCCGGAGATATGAAGATTAAAATCTTCGTGTCGACGAGATTGAAGGTACTTAAATACATAACTACGCAAATTTTGTCCTAAGATGCCGTCGTCATGTCTGGTATGAATGCGGCGATCTAACTCACAGAGGAAGATACTGTGAAACGAGACAATGTTGAGGGAATCGAACGTCAACAAAACACAAAGACATGAATTATGCGCTACTGGGAGAACGAGCTATCGACTTCAAACGACAGACTCCTGACAGCGAATAAAACTGAGGGAATACGACCTCTAACCCTAACAAAGAGAGCATCTTGCATAGGCCATAACAGGTTATTGATCCAAATAGTGAATTCGCAACTCAAGGTCGACGGTAGACAGGGAGTATCGAATTGCTGATAACTGGTTACCGACTTCTGGAGGTGTAGATTCGTACCAGACTTCTCTGCGAGATTTTCAGAGATGTACTCATTAATGCTGAGGTGATAAGACTGTAGATACGAAGGTTGTTCAAATAAAGAAAATTGCCAGCTGTTGGCGTCCAAAGAAAATACCGATAACAAACAAGTTGCTCAAATAAAGAAGCCGCCGCTTGCTGTCGTCCAAAGAAAATACCGATAACGAACAAGTTGCTCAAATAAAGAAGCTACCACTTGCTGTCGTCCGACGAAAGTACCGATAACAAACAAGTTGCTCAAATAAAGAGGCTACCACTTGCTGTTTTCCGAAGAATAATAACGTACTGGTAACACGTACTGGTAACACGTACTGGTAACTCATGAAGAGTTTGCTGCTTGTCGCTTTCAAAAAGAGTAAATGACGCACTAGTAGTTCATGAAGAACTGCTGCTCGGCGCTTCCCAAAAAGGATAAAATGACGATGACGCACTAGTAGCTCATGAAGAACTGCTGCTCGGCGCTTTCACAAAGTCATAACCGACGCACTAGTAGCTCATGAAGAACTGCTGCTCGGTGCTTTCCAACGGAATAAAATGACGCACTAGTAGCTCGTGAAGAACTGCTGCTTGGCGCTTTCCGAAAGCTAAAATAACGCACTAGTAGCTCATGAAGAACTACTGCTCGGCGCTTGTCGAAGATAGTAACGTACAAGTTGCTCGTGAAGAGCTACCGCTTGTCGTTTTCCAACATAATTCAGAGGGGAACTGCGATGATATTGGCAGAGAATAAAATCTTCATCAAAGAGAACCCTGAATCAATCCTTCCCGAGGAGATCACATATTTAAACGTGCGAAATAAATGCACCAACCGTCTAGGTCGCAACTTCACTGGGGAAAAACACTGAGGTAGCCTATGCAAGAGGCAACAACTTCATCCAGGAGTAACCAGAGAGAAAACAGTCAAACAAGACTCCTCCCAAATGAGAAAGTAAATCGATTGGGGAAATTATCCTATCGAGGAATGGACAAGGTAAGCTAAATCAAAAATCATCCACGAGGATTAGCTCAGTTGGGGAATTAGAAAGGAGGCGCACTTTATGCTTAAGCTGACACCCTATTTGGAAGGATCAAATACGTTATTTGAAAAGGACACAACTAAGGTGTACGAATTTAATGACATTAACAAATACAACTGTGTGTGCATGATGCAAGTGTGGATGAATAAGTGAATGTCATGTATATGCTGACAAAACAGACAGATGGGATATCTTGGAGATAATAAGGTGTCACAGCAACGTAAACGCTCGGCCACTCTTGAAAAGATGGAAGATAGACGGAATACGAAGCAACGTCGGAAGATGTCACGCTACAAGGCCCAAGTCTTCTGAAGAGACGAACAATCAAATCCAATCTTCTAGCACCAATAAACCACTGGCATAAGACGAAGTGTACCGCACTTCAAAATCTCCCAAATAAAGGTAGCTAAAAACCACACTTAACTGGAACAACTGGGGAATCACCAAGTTTAGCACCACCATAACCAAGCATGTACACAGCCAACACTTCATGATGATTTGGAAAGAAAGCAAATTCATCATGCAAGTATAAATTACTGTACTGTTTTGCATTTCATGGCTTGACCATTTTCGGAACGACTGTTAATATTCCCTTCGTTATTCACGACACATTTTAGAAATAAGAATGTTTTAAGTAAATTTGTTTCAAGTATTTCCATAAAAATTAAAATTTTGCCCACAAAAGGTAAATGCTCAAATTTCATTAATACGATGGTAGTTCGCTAACAATGCGACTCCAACGGTTTACAAAAGTTTGGGGAAATAGTATGTGAAATAAGAGGTCATACAAAACAATGATCACTATTCTCCCTAACAACTTTGAATTCCAGAATATGTTCAGATGCCAAGACTGGTTTGACCAGGAATTTGCCTAAGCGAAATACTTCTTGACTGCATCGGCGTTCAGGGGACGCGGGAGGTCTTCGCCATCCATATTGGCGAGAATCATGGCACCTCCGGAGAAAACTTTCTTAACAACAAACGGTCCTTCATAGTTCGGAGCCCATTTGCCCCTAGAATCGGGTTGGAAAGATAATATCTTCTTGAGCACGAGGTCACCTTCTCTGAACTCGCGCGGCCGAACCTTCTTATCAAAAGCCTTCTTCATTCTTTGCTGATACAACTGACCGTGACACAAAGCCGTTAATCTCTTTTCTTCGATTAAATTCAACTGATCGTACCTACTTTGACACCATTCGGCCTCGGAAAGCTTGGCTTCCATCAACACTCTCAGAGACGGAATCTCAACCTCCACGGGGAGTACTGCTTCCATACCATAAACTAGGGAGAAAGGAGTCACGCCTGTTGAAGTTCGAACTGAAGTACGATACCCGTGTAAAGCAAACGGAAGCATTTCATGCCAGTCCTTATAAGTTACCACCATCTTCTGGACGATCTTCTTGATATTCTTGTTAGCAGCTTCAACAGCCCCATTCATCTTCGGCCTGTAAGGAGAGGAATTATGATGCTCGATTTTGAACTCTTCACAAAGCTCCTTCATCATCTTGTTATTCAAATTCGACCCATTGTCAGTGATGATCTTACTCGGGATACCATACCGACAAATAATCTGATTCTTGATAAATCTGACTACCACCTGTCTGGTTACATTAGCATAAGATGCGGCTTCCACCCACTTAGTAAAATAATCGATCGCTACCAAGATGAAACGATGACCATTTGAAGCTTTGGGTTCAATCATCCCAATCATATCAATGCCCCACATGGAGAAAGGCCAAGGTGAAGATATAACATTGAGGAGGGTCGGCGGTACGTGCATCCTGTCCGCATAAATCTGGCATTTATGACACTTCTTCACATACTTGCAGCAATCAGATTCCATGGTCATCCAGTAGTAACCAGCTCTCAACATCTTTCTAGCCATTGCGTGTCCATTGGCATGAGTGCCAAAGGACCCTTCGTGCACCTCTTGCATCAGCATGTCTGCTTCACGTCTGTCTACACATCTGAGCAAGACCATGTCGTAATTCCTCTTATACAACACTTCTTCATTGAGAAAGAAACTGCTTGCTAATCTTCTCAACGTCTTCCTATCTTTGTTGGATGCCCCTGGCGGGTACTCTCGAGTTTGAAGGACACGTTTGATGTCATAGAACCAAGGTTTGTCGTCGGTGACCTCTTCTATTGCGAACACATGAGCAGGTCGGTCGAGGCGCATAACTCGGATTGTAGGCACGTCGTTCCAATCATTCACTTGAAACATTGAAGACAAAGTAGCCAAAGCATCAGCCATTTGATTCTCATCCCTAGGGATGTGATGTAATTCCACCTTGTTGAAGAAGGTTAACAACCTTCTAGCATAGTCTCTGTACGGGATCAAACCAGGATGACGAGTTTCCCATTCTCCTTTGATTTGATTAATCACCAGTGCCGAATCTCCATAAATATCAAGAATTTTAATCCTCAAGTCCACTGCTTCTTCGAGACCCATAATACACGCTTCATACTCCGCCATGTTGTTCGTACAGTCAAACTTCAGTCTTGCCGTGAACGGGATATGAGTACCTCGGGGAGTGACGATGATTGCCCCAATTCCATTTCCATAGGAATTCACAGCTCCGTCAAATATCAAACCCCAACGGGATTCAGGATCAGGTCCTTCTTCGGGTAACGGCTCTTCACAATCTTTGGCTTTCAAGTACATAACATCTTCATCGGGGAAGTCAAACTTGATGGACTGATAGTCTTCAATTGGTTGGTGAGCCAAATGATCGGCCAAAATACTCCCTTTGATCGCTTTCTGAGTGTGATACTCAATGTCATACTCAGATAACAACATCTGCCAACGGGCTATCCTTCCAGATAAGGCGGGCTTCTCAAAGATATACTTGATTGGGTCCATTTTGGAGATCAACCAAGTAGTGTGATTAATCATATACTGGCGCAGACGGCGAGCAGCCCAGGCTAAAGCACAACAGGTTTTCTCAAGCAATGAGTATCGAGACTCACAGTCTGTGAATTTCTTACTCAGATAATATACAGCATGCTCCTTTCTTCCAGTCTCGTCTTGTTGACCAAGCACACATCCCATGGAATCCTCTAATATGGTCAAATACATAATCAAGGGCCTTCCTTCCACCGGAGGAATCAAAATGGGAGGTTCGAGCAAATATTCCTTGATACTATCGAAAGCTTTCTGACAATCCTCTGTCCACACACATCCTTGGTTCTTGCGGAGAAGCTTGAAAATCGGCCCACAAGTAGCAGTCATGTGAGATATGAACCTAGAAATGTAATTCAATCTCCCAAGGAATCCTCTTACTTGTTTTTCCGTCTTGGGTGCGGGCATTTCCCGAATAGCTTTGACTTTATCGGGATCTACTTCAATACCTTTCTGACTGACAATGAAACCTAAAAGTCTTCCTGAACGAACGCCAAAAGTGCACTTATTGGGATTCAGACGGAGTTTGTACTTTCTCAAACGCTGGAATAGCTTTAACAAATGCTCCAAGTGATCTTCTTCAGTCTGTGATTTGGCAATCATATCATCCACATACACTTCGATCTCCTTATGCATCATGTCGTGGAACAAAGCAGTCATGGCCCTTTGGTACGTTGCACCAGCATTCCTCAAACCAAACGGCATAACTCGATAACAGAAAGTTCCCCACGGTGTAATGAAAGCGGTCTTTTCCATATCTTCCGGTGCCATCTTGATTTGATTGTAACCAGAGAAACCATCCATGAAAGAAAAGACTTTGAACTTGGCAGTACTGTCGACCAATACATCAATATGAGGTAATGGGAAATCATCTTTCGGACTAGCTCTGTTCAGATCTCTGTAGTCTACACACATCCGAACCTTACCATCCTTCTTAGCAACAGGCACGATGTTGGCTAACCACTGAGGATAGACCGACGTCACAAGAAAACCTGCGTTGATCTGCTTCTGAACTTCTTCTTTAATCTTGTCGGCCATGTCAGGACGAGTCCTTCTCAACCTCTGCTTGACCGGTGGACACTCAGGTTTCAACGGTAAACGATGCTCCACAATGTCGTTGTCCAACCCTGGCATATCTTGGTAAGACCACGCAAACACATCAACATACTCTCTGAGAAGCTCCAACATCTTCTCCTTAACTTCCGGGATAAGCAAAGCTCCGACTTTGACTTCCTTTCTATCCTCTTCAACACCCAAGTTGACCAACTCTACAGGTTCTTCAAATGGTTGAATGACCTTCTCATCTTGCTCGATCAAACAGGAAATCTCGACAGGAACCTCTTCATCATCCTCTCCTTCGGCTCTGAACACAGGGAATTCAAAATTGGGAGAGGGCATAGGATCATTGTTTTCGATGGTTAAGTCATGAAGTAATCTGCACACATGATTATGCTTTATTTTTAGAAATCGATTTGTGCAAATAAAACAAAATGCTCTTAATCAATTTTCATTATTATTTCCCGAAAAATGAAAAATAAAACAGCAGTGGACAAAATAACATTTTTATTCATTAAAGAGGAAATACTTGAAACAACAAGCCCAGACATTTCTCTTTTGCCTTGGGCAGAGCAAAAGGAGTTATTTTTCATAGCCCGACACAAAATACGTTTCGCCTTGGGCAGAGCGATTTTTTTTTAAAGAAAAAATGAACAAAACATTACTCGGAGACGTGCATAACCACAGGAATATCAACAGCTATCCAGTTTTGGCAAGCCAATCCAGGCGTCACAAACACGGGCAAATCCTCCTCGGAATCATCATCTATGACAGCATCAACCTCAGGATGTACAAACCCTGCACTCCGAAAGACCTCTTGAATTGGACGAACAACCACCTCTTTCTTGACCCTTGCAGCTATTGGATGAAAACCCAAACCTTCCCCAGACTTGTTCTCGGGTAACGTCAACACCTGGCCCCATCCTTCGGCCGAACCACTCTCCACTACTCGCCGTGCATCCTCAAAAGAAGAGATGGATGCCCCCTGCTTCTTCACGGTATCCTTAGCAACAGATAGGCCCTGAAACTGGGTCCCGACGTCCTCGTCAGCATCAATAAAAGAAAACGATGATAAATGACTCACCACCATGGCCTGCTCTCCCCCAATCATCACTAGTTTCCCATGCCTCACAAATTTTAATCTCTGATGGAGCGTGGAGGTGACTGCCCCGGCATCATGGATCCAGGGACGGCCCAATAAACAACTATAAGCAGCACGGATGTCCATCACTTGGAAAGTGATTTGAAAAGTATGGGGACCAATCACTATGGGAAGATCCACTTCACCGATAACCGTCTTCCTGGAACCGTCAAAGGCTTTAACAATTACCCCGCTAGGCCTCATAGGAGAACCTGGATATGAAAGTCGAGACAACGTGGTCTTGGGCATCACATTCAATGACGAGCCGGTATCCACTAACACGCTTGATAAGGTATCGTTCCCACAACTTACTGAAATGTGCAGAGCCATATTATGGTTTCTCCCCTCCTCCGGGAGTTCTTCATCACTGAAACCCAAGTTGTTACACGAGGTTATATTCCCCACAATCCCGTCAAACTGATCAACTGTCACATCATGGTCTACGAACGCCTGGTCCAACACTTTCATCAAGGCTTCTCTGTGTGCCCCAGAATCTCTCAATAAGGCAAGCAAGGAAATCTTGGAAGGTGTTTGCAGAAGCTGGTCCACAATTTTATACTCGCTTCTTTTGATAAGCTTTAAGATTTCATCTTCTTCAGGGTGAGGGATAGGTTCACTGGATCGACCTACCTCAACCCTTGGTTCATTTCTTACAGGGATCTCCGCCGGCATGGGCCTCCTTACTTGAACTTCTGGTCTTCTTGTCGGTACCGCGGCAAAAACACGCCCGCTTCTTGTCACTCTACTTACATCGGCAATATTAACGAAAGACGGTCTAGTTGGGATGGGGATCTCTACCCCGTTCTCGATCATGGTGGCGTTATACTTGTACGGCACGGCTTGGTCTGAGCTATAAGGCACAGGGCCAGGTGGGTAAATAATCAAAGGCTCAGCAGACGCAGTCTGGCTGTTGTAAGCAATCTCTACTGATTCTGGCAAATTAAACTGTGGGGTTATCACATTCACTTCATCTTCAGGATTTCGGTCATAGGTAATAGTAATAATTCTCTGATCTAGCAACTTCTGAATGTCCTCCTTCACAATAGGACAATCCTCTTCTCTTGAACAAAACTGGCAAACGTCATAGTCATGTTGGTGCCTAACAAAGGCAAGTCTTCTCAAACTTTGGTGTAACCTGATCAATGATTCTCTGATGTGCTCGACTTGGAAAACTCGGAACTTCCCCGGGCAACCCTCCACCATATTCACAGAAGCTGCCCCATGTCGGGGCAAAGGGTTATCTCTGACATTTGGATTCACATCCTTAAAAGACAAGATGCCATGCTTAATTAATCTCTGCACATCCGCCTTCAACGCAAAGCAATTCTCAAGGTTGTGCCCCGGTGACCCTTGATGATATTCACAGAATTGATCCGCCTTATACCACGGGGAAGCACTGTTCGGTGCGACAGGAGGTGGTTTTGTTGTGATGAGATTCTTTCTAATGAGAGCGGGAAACAATTCAGTATACGTCATAGGAATGGCATCAAACTGCGGCTTTCTGGGCGAACGGTTCTGATTGTTGAGCGGATAGGCCTGTTGTCGAGGCTGCTGTTGAAAAGGTCGTTGTTGAGGTGGCGGAATCTGATGAGATGGGGCTACCAAAGCTGGGCGGACAGCCGGAGTGACTGCCGCGACGTGAGAGTAGCCTCTCCTAGGCCTACCTGGAAACAAAGCACTAACATCTTGCTCTTTCCTCTTCGGGAAAACACCTCCGAACTTCTTCACACTGCTGGACGTACTCCCTTCTTTAATCAAACGTCCTTCACGAATTCCTTCCTCTAATCGCATACCCATGCTCACCATTTCGGTAAAGTCACTGGGCGCGCTGGCTATCATCCTCTCATAGTAAAAGGATCCCAAAGTCTTCAAAAATATCTTAGTCATCTCTTTCTCCTCTAGAGGTGGATGGATCTGAGCAGCAATTTCACGCCACCTCTGGGCGTACTCCTTAAAAGATTCTCGGTCTCTTTGCGACATTGCCCGGAGTTGATCCCTGTCCGGCGCCATGTCAACATTATACTTGTACTGATGGACAAAGGCTTCACTGAGATCGTTAAAATTGCGGATTCGAATGCTGTCCAATCCCATATACCACTTCAAGGCAGCACCCGTCAAACTATCTTGAAAATAATGAATCAATAAATCATGATTATCAGAATACGTGGACATCTTCCTCACATACATTGTCAAATGGCTTCTAGGACACGAATCCCCCTTGTATCTTTCAAAGTCTGGTGTTTTGAACTTCGCCGGAATCTTGACATTCGGAACCAGGCAAAGATCATGTGTGCTCTTCCCAAACAGATCCTTCCCCTTCAAGGCTCTAAGCTCTTTCTGCATTTCCTGGAACTGATCCTGAAATTCCTCCATTCTATCAAAAAGGCCCATACTTTCAGCAGGTTCGGCAGGATAAACTGGTTCGTTCAAGTATGGCACTGAGTGGATCACAGGAGCAACGGTCGTCATGACTGGTTGCGGAAAGGGTGTTACAGATGGAATTACTGGCGGCAGTGTAGTCGTCTCCGGTTGAGGAAGAGACAAAGCAGGCTGAAATATAGGTTGGGCGGTAGGCTGACACCCTTCCGGCATAAAGTTGTAAGGCATTCCCCAAGGAAAACCTTTCGGCATCTGATGCTGGATCGGAGAGTTAATTTGAGTTGCGGAGGCAGGAGCGATAACAATCTCGGAAACCACTGGAGTTGAAGTCTGAATCTCGGCAGTCGTAGTCGATGGCTGATTCTGAACAGCCACCAAACTTTCCACCAACGCTGTTAACTTTTCCATCTCGGCACGAAGCGTAGCAACTTCCCCACGAAGCTCTTGATTTTCCTGTTCCAAATCTTCCATTCTTTTCTGACGACTGGCCCGAGTGTCGTGTTGGTGAGACAGCTTGGCAACCTTCGGTGGAAAAAGAACAAGAATGAGACTCTAGAAAACATGTGATGTGGAATGTGAAATGATGCATGATGGTGATGCAAATGATGACTCATTTTAAAAGTTTTTCAAGGAACTTTAGTAACTTTGCATACATCAATAGTAAAGGAATTTGGAATAACAAAAACTTAATCCGTTAATTTACAGCGATAAATTACAACTTACAATTTGGAATAGTAAATTACAACCTTGGAATAACAAATCCACTAATGAAAGCAATAAATTACAACTTACAACCTGAAAACCATAATAAAGTGATAAATTACATTTTAAAACATGAAGCAGTAAATTACAACTTGGAGCATGAAGCCCGAAATAAGACCATAAGTTACAACTTCGGAGCATGAAGCCCTTAAGAAAACAATAAATTACAACTTCGGAGCATGAAGCCCTTTTACATAGTTTTACAAAGTGACATCAATAAAATAAACTAAAGCTAAAGTTCACTCAGAATCCTCAGATGACGGACCAAACACCAGCTGTAGTCGGAGCTTCTTGATCTTTTCTTCATAAAAGTCTTCTAAATCTTTCTTTTCCGCTATCAGTCGATCGATGATTTCTTCTTGTGGATTAGGAACGAGAGCCACGTTTACTGAACATTCCCTTTTTCTCTTCCTTTCACTCGCGTATTTCTTCAACAAAGCATCCTTCTGGCGAAGTTTCTCATCGTGGTCAACGAACCGGCCGTCTTGAATAAGCAACAACTCCTTCTTTTCTTTCAGCTGTCGAGTCAGGACTCGATTCTCGTATTCGGACATATGGTACTTTTCCTTCCAAGCATCCCTCTCGGACTTCATCCTAGCCAGGTTCCCTTGATATTCTCCTACATCTGCGATTGGGATAGCAACTGATGATGGTGCGATGGCAGGGAACAAAGGTTTCTCAAGTTTATATGGCATCTTGAGAGCACAAGCCCTAGCACGGACCCACTGTAGGTAAGGTTCCAAAGAGACGGCACCTCTATGTCCCAGCATATCTCTCCCTTTCTTGTGGATATGGCGCCAAGCTCCTTCAATCTCTCTCCTAGCAGTTTGATGATCTTGTCCTTCCTGAAGAAAGAAACCACTCACATGGATACTGTTCGGCTTATCTCTCATTGGGTACCCGAACTGACGGCGCGCTAGAACAGGGTTGTAGTTGATTCCGCCCCTCGTACCAAGAAGAGGTACATTGGGAAAAGCACCACAGCTGTCAATGATCTCTACGTCATGGTAAGCTCGATTGTACCAGTCAATGTCGAAATGAGTGAGAGCCATAATCTTTGGCGCCCAACGCGGTTCTTTCTCGAGATCCCAGAAAGCATCGGACCCAGGTAAATGCGAGACGTACCACTGATACAGCAACGGCACGCAACAACTAATCATTCCTCCTTGACGAGAGTTTCGAAGATGGATAGAGTAATACGTGTCCCCTAGCAGCGTAGGGACCGGATTTCCAATCAGGAAAACTCTGATGGCATTGACATCCACAAATTTATCAATGTTAGGGAATAAGAAAAGACCATACGCGAGTAAAGCAAACACGTCCTCGAAGGCAACGGTATCCTTTGTATCAGCAAAATGACGAGCTTTCTTCAACAGAAACTGAGCCGGCAAACCCCGGATTCCTCCTTTCGTAGTCATATTCTCTTCTATCTCTGACTTCTTTAGATGAGTGATGACTGCTATCTCATGAGATTTAGGCTCCTCTTCTAATCCAGAAAAAGGAACACGGTCGACGATCGGCAAACCAAGGATATAGGAGTACTCCTCTAAGGTAGGCATCAACTGATAATCCGGGAAGGTGAAACATCGATACAAGGGATCATAGAACTGAACCAAAGTGTTGAGGATGCCCTTCTTCATCTTGCGCTTCATGAGTGGTACGATGGACCCATATTTCTTCTGAAAATCTGTCGGACTCTCTATCTTCGGAATCAAACTCTTCAATTCTTCAATCTCAGGCTCCTTGAAGCTAAAGCTTCGAGTATTTCTCCTTCCAAGTTCCATAGTACCCTAAGACGTTTGCAAAAATCATTCCAAAGTTCCTTGAAAAACGAGTTTTTACAAAGATGTTGATGAATGCATGAATGAATGATAATGCGACAGTCACACACAAATTTGCAAACATGTGGTTTAAAGGTTCAAAGTTCAGCATGGAGTCGAGGGTAAAGCCCACCCAAAGGTATGTACTAATGTTCCGATCACACCTGTAAGACAAGGTTCTAAGAGTTCCCAGAGTCTGCATCCCTCTTTCGGATATTACCAACGTCTTGATTACTCAATAATTAGCAATATTCTCAAGAGAAACTCGTCCGAGCGTAGCATCGCGTAACAACTACTTCCGAATTACTCCGTGATAGTCTCCGCGCTACACCTAAAAAAGCCAAGATGGGTTAGGGTTCTACGGTCCTCAACTTCTCGGGCTCCTAGGTCGAAAATAATAATGTCTTCCCGATTACTCGGTAAACAAATATTAAGTTCAAGAGGGCCTTCCATTGAGTGGGGGATCTCATGCCTCCTTCTTCGGCATTACTCCCTCAAAGTTAACATGACTATACCGCTCGTCCTATTCCTTAAGTGTTACTTAATCCGGGTATAGGATTTGTCCTTCAAAAAAAAACCCAAACAGCCCAATTTAAACACATAATCAAACATATCAAATAATAATAAAACAGATAAGACAAATTAGGCTTAACCCACTTAGGGAGATCCCCAGCAGAGTCGCCAATTCTGTAGCGATAAAAAATGTAGCGGGGTAAATCGGAGATCGAATTATTGATTAATTCGTCTCACAAAAGCAAGAGTCGCCACCGCGCTTTATTGTTTCCAAAGGAAAAGGGAAAAGAGCGAAATAAAACCCTAAATATGCAATGTAACTAAAAATACAAATGCAAAGTGTTTTTGAAAAGAGATCTTGTGGTTCGGGGGTTGGTTATACAATGGGAAGGTATTAGCACCCAATGCATCTATAGTACTCTATAGGAACCTTTTGAAATATCTGTTTTATTTAAAATTGATTGCTTGATTGAAAATAAATCGTTTTGGCCGAAAGAGGGATACGGACGGGTTTTTGAAAATACGACGACCTAATGTCGAAGTTTTTGCTTAAAAGGTATAAGTCTTGAAAAGGTTGAAATTTTGAAGAAAGGTGAATATTTGAGGAAAATTAACCTAAGTTTTTAATGAATGAGAGTATTCGCTCGATCATTTTTGAGGACATGAAGTCAACAAAAAATTAGACAATTCCCTTTGGATTGACGCAAACAGAATAATCAAGTAAATGCGAGATATTTAAACAGAAAATGATACACAACAATTAAATGTGAACATGCATTTTATATGATTTTGTTTAATAGGCGAAAAGAAAAAGTTTTAATTGGTTTTCATTTTTTACGCTTTTTTAATGATAAAAGGTAACGAGAATTAATAGAAATGTTTTTAATGTTTTTATAGATTTCTATTTTTTATGTCTTTTTGTATATTGGTATTTAATCAAAATGAGGGGAATAAAATAAAATGTAAAATGTCTTTTAGTTTTTCTCATTTTTTTACTTTCACATGTTTTTTAAAGATATTAAATATTCTTCAAATTAAGTAAAACTTATAAATCAAATATCTAATTAAAATAAGGAAGACTAAAGTTATTAAAATAACCTAAACTTAGATTAAATAAGATTTAGGTAAAGTGTTATAATTATCTATTTAAAAAAAATATGTTATCCCTAAGAAAACTAACTAGTATAAATTAATATAAGTTAAGAAAAGAATTAAACTAAGAGTAAATAAAAGATGGGCTTAAGCAAAAAGGAAACGAACTGGGTTTAAGGGAGATGGGCCGGGTCAGGTCGTGGGCTTAAGGGTCCAAGGGATTAAATCACAATTAGGGTTGTGTTTTGTTTGATAAAGGGATTTTAGGGTTTGGTTTAAGGCAGAACGGCGCCTCTCTTCACGATCTTCATCTCTCTCGCGCAGCTTCTTCGTTTTCTTTGCCTCCAATGTCGATGTTTCCTTGTTCCGGCCACCCACACCAAGTCTTTCTCTTCCCTCCATTGTTGACGCGGCGGCTTCAAGCGGAGACGGTAATGACCAAAACGTTTTCGTTACTGTTTGGTTTAATTCGCGTATAAGCTTTGCAGATTCGTTGTTGATTTTTACAATTTTCTTAGTTGACTCTGAGGTTTCTTAGTTGATTCTGACTAGTTCTCCATTTTTTACTGTCCATGTCGATTTGAATGATGTTTTAAGGAATAAGAATGAAAGAAAGCGTTACCTAGGTGGAGAAGGAGGAGGAGCTTGGGGGTGATGGAGGCCGGACAGCAGGGAGGCAGCGGGCACACGCGGTGGTGAACGGTATTTGATTTCCTTCCTTTTGCTTGAATGTTACTGTGTTTGCTATTGTTGGAACCCGTTGAACTGCACTTTGGCTCTTTCTTCTTCTTCTTTTCTGATTTTTGTACAATCCTAGAGTTTTATGATGGACTCTGAGGTTTGGGTATTTGATCTTTAGTTTTGGTTTTATGAGGGGTGATATTGGCTTTTGTGGCTCAATCAAATTCTTTGAGGTTTAGGCCATGTTTACTGGTTTGACAGCAGCAGGCTAACGGTTTTAGCAGTATGTTTTCACTGTTTTTTTGAAAATGGGTTAGGCCATGTGGATAGGCATGGTGTTTATGCTGTAAGCTCTATAGTTTTCTTTTGGTTTAGGTGGATTGTGTTTTGAAGAAGGGCTATAAGGCTTTAGGTTTGTGCAGGTTATTTTGATATGGTGAACTGGTTTTCGGTTAGGTTGGACAGGGCCAAGGTTTTACTGATGTGAGGCCATTGCAGGTTTTTGTTGGTTTGGTGATGGCTATCAGGTTTTGAAAATGGTTCTACAGGTTTTGAAAATGGTTTGAGGGTTGTTTTTTTTGTGTTTTGGTGATGAACAGGTTTATGGTTATGTATGCAAGATGTTTGAAAAAATGGTTTGTATCTTTTTTGTTAACAGCAGTGTTTTTAAGTTTTTAAGGCTTGGAGATTGACTTTTTCTTCTTGTGTTCTCAAGTGATCCTAACGTTATATCACTGCCTCCTTTTGTTACAGGCTGAAGATTGAAATATATTTTTTACCCTCCTCTTGGCCTTCTGCGTCAAACTGTTACATTAGTTTGTCTCTATTCCTCTTTTATGTTTTACTCCCTACTGGCCATATTACTGCAGTTTGTCTTGTATCTCTTCCTGCCTAAACCAAACCTGCAACACCAATTCTCTATCTCTCTTCTCTCTCTTCAATGCAAATTTGATATAAAATGATGTTTGCATTTGCTCTGAAAAAGCACCCCTGCTGGAAAATGATGAAAATAGGAAACAAACATTGCTTGCATATTGGTTAAACTGCATATTCTCTTTTGCATGGTACAGTGGGTTTACGTTGGCATTGGCTTTATTCTTGATGCTGCTGCTACTTTGTGTATGCTGTATGCTCTTTTGAAATAGGCATTTGGATTTTTTGAAAATGCAATTACTTTCAAATATGCAGTTTTAAAAAATGAAAAAAAATGAGTTTGTGCATGTTTTAAATTGCATTCATTTATGAAATAAAATTCCTCCCTTTTTGTGAACCGGGAGAAATCCCGTGATTTGCAAAAAAGGTAAACTGATTCCGGCCCGTGCTTTTAATGATGAGCATTAAATAATTTTCTGCATTTAATTATTTATTTGAATTCTAATTCTTTTCTTTTAATTGTGCAGGTAAAATTAAATGAGCGGACACGCATTGGATTGGAAGCTTTAGAATTAAGATAGACTAGTTTATTTCATTTCATTTTAATTTTGTCAATTCATTATTGTAATTTACTGTAATATATACAATATTTACAAAATAACTTGTACCAAAAAATGAATAAAAGAAACTATTTGTCTATTAATTCTTCTTCTTTATTTATTTATCGTTTATTATTTCTCCGAACGAATAATAATTGAAAACAAATTTCCAATTACCTACATTCAAAATAATAAGCAGATAATTAATAAATACCATTGATCAACTAATATCTTCGGTTATTTAATTCCTCATTCCCAACTAAATTATAATAATTAAAACAGGGTTTCAATTATTTAACTTAGAACGGCGAGTGATTAAACAATCGTTATTGACCAATGAATTCTTCGAATGCTTATTATATTATTCATAACTTTTAAATTATGTAATAACTAAAAAATAAATTCTAGTTACTTAAATTTAAAATAATGAGTAATAAATAAATACTATCCACACAGTTAATGCGTTTCTTCTCTGATGTTCATTTTATTATCCATACATCTTTAAACTAAATAATAATCAAAATGAATTTCAATTATTTAAGTTTTAGATAATAGATAATTAATAAACATCTTTTTTTTGCACGAATCGGTTAAATGATTTAATGTTCAGCATAAATAGCTCTTGGCCTGGAAAAGTCATGAAATTTAAAATCGATGGATCAAAACAAATGTAATGTAAAGATGCAGATAGGAGACGACGTCTTAGGTCAAAATTTGGGGTACAACACTAGGGACCTCTCTCCCTTGGTGACTACCTTCCCCCACATATGGAGTAGTCCTCTCAGCTTCATTCTGCAATGTGTTCCCGAGTCTGTGCCCAGTGTTGAATAGCACAGTCCTCTTCTTCTTCTTATTCTTCTTCAGGAGCAAAGCCTTCAGCTCTTGTTGTCCCTGGGCCAAGTTCATGACCATCTCCTGAAATTAGGCATTCTGGGCCTGGAGGGCCTTGATAGCTTGCTCGGTAGTGAGTTCAGGATTCATGATGCTTGAGTGCTGAAATAAACAGCGAAGAAGATTAAGCAACCTGTAGGAAAAGGGTACCTGTAATGCATATGATGAATGAAATGCGTATGAATTATGTTTTCAAAGACAATCGGGAATCAACTTTGTAAACAAGAGGAACACACTTTATTAGATTTAAACTTTTAATTGTTCAACAATTTGCCCTTAGGCGTTACAAGAATGAAAATACTGAAAGGAAATAAAGCTGTAAAAAAAACATCCAAAGTCCATCAGTGCTCCCATGGCCTCCTCTTCTCAGTACGGATATAGTCATTCAGGGTTCGCTCGTTCTCCAATTGCTTGGTCAGCTTATGGATCTTCTGTTCCTGTTCGTTGAACTTTTCCCGATAGTAATCCCGCTCTTCCTGTAGTTGCGCCCAAGACCTCTTTAGTGCATCAACATCAGTGGGTATCTGAGGAGGGAGAATAGTTGGAGGAGCCCCATCTCTATCAGGATACTCAAGAATGATGGGTCTGACAGCTTCATATGGCATACCTAAATTCTGAGCACAGATGCGGACCCATTTGTAGTAGGCCTCCATAGGTAGAGAAGTCTTCGGTCCCAGCTCTTGTGGGTCAGCTTTGTGAATTCTGTCCCAAGCTTTGATGAATCTACGGCGTAGCTCGTCACTATCTTTCTAAAACTCAAAACTGATGTGAGGCACCAGCATCTCATGAGGTCCTGCTCTTATGGCTCTTCCAAACTGACGGAGAGCTAAACATGGATTATAAGAGATTCCGCCCTGAGTGCCAATCAATGGAACATTAGGATATTCTCCGCAGCGATCAATAACAGCCACCTCATCTAAACCTCTGAGAGTCCAAATGATGTCATTATCGGTGAGAGACATTAACCTATGAGCCCAGCCTCTTCCTTCTTGGTTCTTTAGCACGAACTTGGGGAGGGGCGAAATAAACCACCTCACCAATAAAGGAGTACAACACCACAAAGTTCCTCGTCTTCGGGCAGTACGAGCATAGAGTTGTTGCAGGACATCACCCAAGAGAGTGGGTACAGGGTTCCGAGACATGAAGATCCTTATGGCATTGATATTGACAAAGTTATCAGGGTTTAGAAACAACACTAGCCCATAAATTAAGAGAGCCAGAATGTCCTCGTACGCCCTGAAGTCTAAGTCATTCCAGAAACTGTTAGCTTTACCAATCAGAAACTTAGCCAAGAAGCCCTTAACTCCGCTTCTAGTCACCCAGTTGTCCATTACCTCTTGGTTGGTCAAGGGAAGGGCTGCAGCAATCTCCTCGAGCCTAAGAGTCTTTTCCCAACCAGTGAAGGGAGTCTGATCCAAGATAGGGATGCCAAGCAAATCAGAGAACTCTTCCAGGGTAGGGACCAGCTGGAAGTCTTGAAAGGTGAAGCACTGGTACAGAGGGTCATAAAACTGGGTCAGGACACTCATCAGTTGTTGGTCCCACTTTGCCGTGACTAAATTGAGAAGAGAACCATGCCTCTGGATGAAGGAAGTAGTATTTGGAATTCTGCTAACCAATTCTTCAAGCAACTCAGGTGGGTGAACAAAGTTGAACCGGATAGTGTTCCTTCGCATAGGCATCATGATGTCCTACAAAACAGAGCAAAGGTGAAACCCTCTTGTCTTTGAAATGGTCAGTCCTTATGCAGGATGCATGCAATGTTTATGATGGCATGATGTTATGATAAAGCACACCACAAATATTCACAAAGGCAAACATGATAAGGCACACAAGTCACACAAGATAAGCCCTTAGAGTTTAGGCCAGCATGGGGTCTAGGTACTACCCTCTTTCAGTTTGTTGGTTAAGACCTGTCCTATCAGAAGTAACCGGGTTCTAGAGGATCCCAATATCACTGACTACCCTCAATCGGTCATAACTCTAGCATCGCAATCTTTTCTTGCGGCCAGAACCATCGCGAGAGTTTAGCCTCAATGGGTGTAGCATACTGCTACTGTTCTATTGGCCAAGTTGGGTCATTTAAGGTTCTAAGGTCGGTTGGTGCTTAATGACTCCTCAGAAGACCCATATTCTCCTCGTTGCAACACAAGGGATATCAGTACAGACCAAGGTGCCACACCAACGTAGCCACTGCTTCACCCGTGTCGGTCTACACCGACAGGTCCCTCACAGCTTATGCTACCTAACAGGGTATTCCCAGATTCGGGTTAGGATCTATGTAACTCCGATGCAGCCCACAATATTAAAGCAAACAAATCAAGCAATTGAAAACATGATGATGAACTATTCCTAAGGTATACCTCACTTTTATATTCCCCAGCAGAGTCGCCAGTTCTGTGATCGGTGGATCTGGAACTGACTGTTTAACGCTGGTTCGCGAAATGTTGCGGAAGCAAGAGTCACCACCGTCTTTTATTTTCTCCAACATGGACAGGACAAAAGCACAGCAAAATTCCTTATGAGATAGTTTCTCGGTTCGGGAGGTAGATTTATAGAAAGGGAAGGTGTTAGCACCCTTTCTATCCATGGTTATCCATGGGCTCTTAGATACTTGCTCATTGTGTTTTCAAATTTTGTTTGCTTTTCAAAGTGTGAGTGGGTTTGAAAAAGTTTCATTGAAAGATTTCTGAATAACTCTTGTATCTGTCCTCAAGAGTGTTTGAAAAATTGTTTTGAAAGCTTTTTGAAAAGTGTCGGTGTGAAAAGATGTTTTGTTTTGTTTTTGAAAAGAGCAAGTATCTATGAGTCATCTACCTACCCTAAGGAATTAGGTTGTGTAAATGTCCTTAAGGTAGTGCTATCCCACTATTGAGAGGTAGGTAGCACCACCGTTTGAGGTGTTCGGGTCAATTCGTTTGTAGGGACAGTGTGGTCACCAGAGCAACAGTAGGACACCTTAGAAGCTACCCTTATGCCATTGATCCTTTTTAATTCCGAGGAAACCGTTTCGAGGCAACTGGATCATGTCATGGACATAAGGACTTACTAAAACATCCTATACTCGACGACCATGTTTCGAAGGTAAGGCAACAGTGAGGCGTACCCTAAGAGTGGTGTGTGAATTTGTGCGTTATTTTCATGTTAAGTTTATCTTTGACCATGGCATGGTGAGCTACGCTTGTTTTTAATTGGCATGCATTCTTTCATACAAGTTAACAGTTAAGGGGGTGCAGAAAATAAATTGCGAAAATGTAAATCCTACGCTATTACAAGGCGCGGGTCTATACATCGCCAAAAATTACAAAGACCCGTTTTTTAGTAAATGAGTACGGAAAATAAAAAAACAGTAAAAGTCCTATTTACTATTACATGTCCGGAGCAATTACATAATAATCGAACAAATTAAATGCGCGCGAATAAATTAATCGGGAATGTCTAAGGGTGTTGACCCTTTTAAGAAAAGAAATGAATTTTTTGTCCTTTTTTGATAATTAAATGAGATTAAAAACTAATTAATTATTTTAATTAAAAGAAAATATTTTTTTGTTTTTTATGTTTTTATGAAATAAAATAGAAAAAGAAATAAAATTCTAGGTTAACCTAAATCTAAATCTATTTTAATTATTAAAAAGAAGGTTAAAATGGCCTAATTAAAAACTAATTCAATTATGGTTTATTTACAAAATAAAAATAATAATAATGAAAATGTTAATTCTATTTTTTTGGGTTTTTTTATGAAAATGGTTAATTGATTAATTACTAATAATAAAATAAAAAAAGGGTTAGAAATTAAATTAAAAAAATAAAATGAAAAGAAAATAATAAACCAAATGGAGAGGGTGTTGGGCCAGGAATGGGGGTGTGATGTTGAATCTTGGCCCATTGAGGCAAAGGCCTCGTTGACTTTTCTTGATCATGTGCTTGCTTGCTGACTAGGGTGCATCATGGACTTCGTTCTGTGGCCACTGGATGAGAGCTGGGGACACATGGCACACTGATGTATGAGGACGCATGGTGGAGTTCTGGGCATATGCTGCATGAGATTGTGTTAGAAAAAATATTATGAATTATATGGGGGACCTGGGAATCGAACCCAGGTCCCAGCGTTTACCAAACTACCTTCCCACCATTTGATCCATTGCACGCGTTTGTAACAATAGTGGAAAACAAACAATATGTAAGAAATAGTGTTAATGATATAAAACAAAAAAAATTACGCGCGCGGTTTGAATCTTCCACTCACGCCTGGACACCTCAGCCTTCTTCTCCGTTTGTACCTGTAACATGAATGAGATGGCGGGGGTTTTAAACCCCCACTAAGTGACATAGCGAAAAATAGCGATTAGGAGAGGAAGCAACATAAATTGAGCGCGAGGGGTTCTTTTGATTCGTCTTGTCCTTCTCAATTCAACCATGGGTGTTTGGAACCTTGATTTTTCAGTGTGGGGAAACCCCCAATTTCAAACCTTGAAAACCCTAAAATACTTTAATGGTAAATCAAGATTGAGCACGTTAGAATGCAATTGGATTATCTTATTAGCTTCAGAAAGCCCCTAACAATATAAAACAATCAAAAAATGGATCAAATGCTTATGGAATGTGATATACAGTTTTGAGAAATGGAGCAAACCGAATGAGGTCTATGGCACGATTTCTTGAGTGATTGTGCTTGGTTCTGATTGCTAAAGGTTCCTAGGGATCCCAGGAATGTGTTTTGATTGAAATGGAGGTTTAAAACATGCTGCAAAGAGGTTTACAGTTTTGCTTTTTCTCTTGGAAACTTGAAATGTGTTTGGCCGTTTTGGGTGTTTCTTAGGTCGTGAATTCCTCCCAAGAATGCTTGCATATAGGTTATGTAAAGGATATCAATCAGAATTATGGCCATTAACCTTATGCATTCATGTTTGAGATTTGCCATAACCTCCATTGAAACACTTTCCATTTTTGTTTCAAAATTTGAATTTCTTGCTTGATTTAGGCCTTGTACAAATTTGGGATGTAAATGATGGTGATTCAAAGCTATTCAACACAAAATATACCCTTTAATTAATTTTCTTGATTTTTATTTGATTTTAAAAGATTTAAAATGAATTAAATCAAATAAAATTAAATAAAAATGGAAAATTTAATTTTAAATCTTGAAATAATTTGTGGGACACGTGGGAAGCATGGCCAAGCTGAAACAAGTGGAAAAAGTGGGCCCCTTTTGTCAAAAATGAAGTTTCAAGGATAATTGACTTTGGCCATTTCACAAAAATTTCCCAACTTCTCCAATGCACATCTTGCTCAATTTTGAAGCTATGAACATGTTCTTGGAAATTTTGGAAAGGTCTTGAAGTCCTCTAACCAATGTATTTGGTCCCATGTCATTTTGATTTACCAATCTCAAGTTATGGTCTTTGACTTAAAATGCCTTTTTGTTGACTTTTGAAAATGACCTATAATGTTGAAATTGATAACTTTTTGTGAGAGCATTTCTTGGACTTGGAATGTGAAGATGAGTTATAGGAAATGTCTTCCCCTTAAATATGAGCATTGGATGGGATTTTTATGATGAGCCATGAAAAAGTTATGCCTTGGTCAAGTTACAGTTGACTTTTCAGCTGTCCAAAAATAGAAACTTTTGCATCTTGATGATTTTTGAGCCATTCTTGTGAAATCATGATCAAGACTTGATCAAATGATGATTCTGGCTTCAAAATAAGATGTTGACCAAAAATTTTGACTTTTGACTTCCAAATGACCATTTTGCCCCTGCAGCTGACTGTGAGGCAATTAGGGTTTTTGACTGTGCAACTTGACCTTGTGAGCCTTGAAACTTGACATGTAGGTGCTTGACAATGTGTATGAGCATATGGGACTTGATTGAGCCCTTGAAAACTTCAACTTCCTTGCAAGAACCAAAACCCTAATTTGACTGGCTTTAGGAGAATGGTTGACTGTGTAGCCCTTGAGTAGACTTTGAACCATTTGAAGTGATGCTTGGCAAAACTTTGAAGATTATGGGAGGGAAAATTTTGGGGTACAACAGATACCAATGATGTCATACATGAGAAGAGGGTGAACGCTCCCAGAAGGAATTATCAGCGTCACCAGCAAGTTGCTTCAGTCACTCCCGTTATGAATGTCATTCCAACTATCGTTGCTTATCAGAGACAGTCCCAGTAGGGAAACCAGGGGAATAATCAGAGAAGGGAGAACTATGACCCTATTCCCATGAGTTATGCAGAGCTACTACCAGCATTGATCCAGAAGAAGTTGGTCCAGGCATGACCACCTCCAGCAATACCATCTCCATTGCCTTGGTACTACAAAGCAGACTAGACGTGTGCCTTTCATCAGGGAGCACCAGGGCATATTGTTGAAAATTGTTATCCTTTGAAGACTGAAGTGCAAAGGTTGGTGAAGTCTGGAATTTTATCTTTCAAGGACATGGGACCTAATGTGAAAGATAATCCTCTACCCAAGCACAGGGAAGTAAATGCTATAAATGTGGTGGCCGGTTCTCCAGGTGACTTCCGGATTTTTGACATTAATCTGGTTAGAGGAGATCTGGTGAAAATGCACACAGACCTCTGTGAATTTAGTTATTATACGCATGACCATGTCGGTTGTGCTATTTGCACTACAAATATCCAGGGTTGCGAGAAGATAAAGGCTGATTTGCAGGAGATGATGGACGAAGGTTTAATCCATATAATTAGGCCTAGGGCAGAGTATGAAGAGGAAGTGAATATGGTTTCTGGATGTCCTGGTGAATTCATAATTTTCAATGTGGAGTATTTGAATGAAGATCTCGTGCAGTTGCATGCTACCTTTTGCCATACTGCTGGTCAGGTGGAACACCAATATGGATCTTGCATAGTTTGTTGTCAAAACCCCCGAGGATGTTCTATTATGAGAGAGGGTGTTCAACTGCTGTTAGACAATGGAACTATCAAGATCACAGGTCAAGGAGATGATTATCACGAGATTGATATGGTTGAAGTTTTTATGATGGGAGAAGAGTCAGAGGAAGAATATGCCTCTGCGGATGAGTATTTTTCTTCATACGAAGATTTGTTTGCCAAAAATGACCTTTTGAGGGATGATTGTGTTAAGGAAGGTGAAAACGTCATCGTACCTTGTTTTGGTGCACCCGCTCACCTTGAGGTGGAGTACCATAGCAAACTAGTTGTTACCCCATTGGTAATTAGTCTGCCAGGTCCTATTCCCTATAAATCGGATAAGGCGGTGCCTTACAAATACAACGCTACAATCTTGGAAGATGGGGTGGAAGTTCCCATCCAGCCAATGCCAGATGTTGGAAATATAGCTGATAATAGCAGAGTGACCCGTAGTGGCCGTGTGTTTGTGCCGGTTATTCGAAAAGACGTTATTGCTAGAAAGAAAATTGTTGAGAACGATGAGCCTAAGAAGGCTGCAGGAGAGACTAGTGGAGCCACATTAGAGAAAGAAGTGGATGATATCCTGAAGGTAATCAAGATGAGCAACTACAAAATTGTAGATCAGCTATTGCAGACTCCTTCAAATATATCCATCCTGGCATTACTGATGAACTCCTCCGCTCATAGGGAATCATTGATGAGAGTACTAGACCAAGCTTTTATAGAGAATGACATGTTGTTAGATCAATTCAGCAACGTAATTAGAAACATTACATCATGTAACAACTTGAGTTTCTGTGATGATGAGTTACCAGACGAAGGGAGGAATCACAACCTGGCCCTCCACATATCCATGAATTGCAAGAATGATTCGTTGTCCAATGTGCTAATTGATAACGGATCTGCATTGAATGTTATATCAAGAAGTACTCTCATGAAGTTAAAGTATCAGGGAACACCTATGCGCCCGAGTGGCATCATTGTGAAGGCTTTTGATGGGTCGAGAAAATCTATCATCGATGAAGTGGACTTGCCCATTGTTGTACCCCAAAATTTGCCCTCCCATATTCTTCAAGAAATTGCCAAGCCAAGTCACAAAATTCCCCAAGGGTTGTGCAGTGCAACAGTCTCCCATGCAGTCAAAACTAGGGTTTGTGTTCTGATCAAAGAAATGAAGTTTTCAAAGGTCCAATCAAATCTCATATGCCTACAAAGATGGTCAAGTATCCTCATATCAAGTTTCAAGGCATTCAGCTCAAAATTGCACAGTCAAAACCCTAAATTGCACTGCAGTCAACTGTAGGGGCAAAATGGTCATTTGACAGTCAAAAGTTCAAATTTTTGGTAAATATATCATTTTGAAGCCACAAACATCATGTGATCAATGCTTGATCATGATTCTCAAAATTTGGCTCAGAAATCATCAAAGATGCAAAAGTTACTATATTTGGACAGCTGAAAAAGTCAACTGAAATTGACCAGGGAATAACTTTCACATGGATTATCAGAAAAATTCCATCCAAATCTCATTTTGAAGAGAAAGGCATTTCCTACAATTCATCTTCATATTCCAAGTCCAAGAAATGCTCTCACAAAAAGTTATCAATTTCAACATTATAGGTCATTTTCAAAAGTCAACAAAAAGGGACTTTAAGTCAAAGACCATAACTTGAGATTGGTAAATCAAAATGACATGGGACAAAAGGCATTGGTTATAGGACTCAAAGACCTTTCCAAAATGTCCAAGAACATGTGAAAAGCTTAAAAATTGAGCAAGTTATGCCTTGTGGAAGTTGGGAAATTTTTGGGAATTTTGAAAAGTCAACATTGATGCAAATGATCCAAAAATGCTAACGGGCCCATTTTTCTTCCAAGTTTCTTCATGCCAAGCCTATGCACGACCATTAAGCCCAAGGGGAAGTATTTTCTCATTTTTTAATTATTTATTTGAATTTATATTAATATTAATTCATTTAAATTATTTAAATATGTAGAAAATATAAACTTGACCTAAAAAAATCTTTTTATGCACATTCTAGACTCAAGATCTCGTGCACATCCTAATTAGGCAAGTTTTGGTTTGATTTGAGTTGATTGAACAAAAATAACATGAAAAAAGATATGAAAAGATTTTATAAAATCAAATATTGAAAACAATGAATGGAAGAGATTTGATCCAATTTTCTTAACCTAATGCCTTCACTATATGACCAGGAATAAAACCCTAATGCTGAGGGAGATTGAAGCTGCGCAAAGGCTAAGAACAACACTTAGAATTTTCACTAAAAAAGGCAAAACTGAAAAGCATTCTAGAGGTCGATTCAAGGCTCCAAACTTGGTTCAATAGCTTCCTTGACAATCTCTGAACGTGTGCCAATCCCTAACATCAACCAAAACGCAAAGAACTGGTATCTATGATTCAAACTGTAAAGAGAAAAATACAAAATCGTGCATCATGATTTATGCATCCTTTGCACTTTTTGTTTGTTGATTCATGTTTGTTATGAAATTCTGAGACTAACCATTACATTCAATTGCATTTTTGTGCCATATATACGAATCTGCCATGTTTGAATATTAGGGTTACAGGTTTTCAAAATTGGGGTTTTCTACCCAAGACAAAATTAAGGCTCCAGACCCACACCATTACATTCAACGCATCTGGACGAAGAGATTGATGTAGTCGCGATTAATTTATGATTCACATAGCGCTAATCGCTATTTTTCCATAGCCCACTTTCTGCAACGCGTCAAAAACCGTTGCTTAAGGTTTATGTTTCAGAAAAAAAGAAAGAAGATGATGACGTGTGGGGCGAAGAGTGGAGGATTCAAACTTTCGCGCGCTTAGCCACTAACGCGTTTGTGTTTTCTTTTTGTTATTTATTTATCATAATATATTGATTAAAGCGTTGTAGCTCAGCTGGCAGGTGGACGTGCTTGTAACCCTCATGACCTGGGTTCAAGTCCCAGGTCTGGACAAATTCCATATTATTTTGCCATAATAATTCCCATGCAGGCATAATCCTAAGACTCACCATACACCTCCAGATCAGACCATGCACGCATCCTAGAACATCCAGATCCATGGCCAAGAATCAAAGAACACCCTACATCCCAGTCAACATGCCACATCATGCTTGGAAAAGTCAATGAAGCTGAATCTTAATGGGCCAGGCTTTACCATCAAAACCTCCAATTTGGGGCTACCCCCCCTGGTTTGCCTTCACTATTTTATTTATTTTTATTCTTGTTTTAATTGTTATTTTTATTTTAATTATCGTTTATTTAATTAATTATTTTTTAACAAAATACAAAAACATCATAAAATCAAAAAAAAGCAAAAAAATATAATATTTATTTATTTTAATTATTTTTATAAAAAATGCATATAAATAAATTTAGCTTTAGTTAGGATTTTTTACAATTTTAATTCTTTTCATAATAAATATAAAAATGTAGAATTAGGTTAATTAACAATTTTGATTCCTTTTCATATTTTCCCCTTTTTTCACAGTAATAATTATTTATTTATTTATTTTTTATAATTAAATTTGTACATAAATAAATTAGGGTTTAAATTAGGTTAAATTTCAATATATTTCATAATAAACTTAAAAATAATTAGAATTAGGGTTAGTTAATCTTAATTAATCCTCTTTTTCATTAAATCTAAAAAACACTAAAAATACCAAAAAACATTCTTCTTTTAATTTTAATTCTAATTCTCCATTAATTCTAATTAATTAAGTCATGTAATCTAATATTTTGCAAAAGGGTCCAACGCCCATATTTTTAATTTGTTAATTTGCGTATTTATTTTATTGCTTAAGTAATTATGTAATTCTCCCAAAGCTTTGTAACCTTTAATTTTTCGCACTTTTATTCGCTTTCTTTATTTTCTGTCAAATCGGGTCCGGTTTAATTTTGGCGATGTGGACCCGCGCCATTTGTAATAGTTTAAATTTATCTTCCTCGCAATTTATAACTGTTAAAAAGCATGCAAGAATGAATGTCAAAATAAAAATAACGCGTAGATCACAATGACATGACAAAAGACAAATATCAATGAAACTGACACACGAATCGCACACACCACCCCTAGGGTACGCCTCACTGTTGCCTTTTGAAAGGTGATCGTCGAGTAGAGGATGTCTTAGTGAGTCCTCATGATCCAGGAACCTGGCATGGGGGTAGCTTCTAAGGTGTCTTCCCATTGCTCTGGTGATCACCATGTCCCTAAAACTCGAATTGACCCGAACACCTCCAACGGTGGTGCTACCTACCCCTCAATGGTGGGATGGCATTACTTTAAAGGACATTTACACAGACGAATTCCTTAGGGTAGGTAGGTTCTCAAGGATACTTGCTCTAATCTCAAAACAAACTCAAAAAGACTTTTCACACCAACACTTTTCAAAAGCTTTCAAAGCAAATTTTTCAAACACTCTGACGTATGAGTCGAACTGAAATTTTTCAAAGAAACTTTTTTAAACCCACATTGAAAAGCAAACAAAAAATTTTGAAAACACAATGAGCAAGTATCTAAGAGCCCATGGATAACCATGGATAGAAAGGGTGCTAACACCTTCCCTTTCTATAACCTACCTCCCGAACCGAGAGCAATCTCTATAAGGAATTTTTCTGTGCTTTTGTCCTTTCCATTTGGAGAAAATAAAAGACGGTGGCGACTCTTGCTTCCGCGACATTTCGCGAACCAGCTTTAAACAGTCAGTTCCAGATCCACCGATCACAGAACTGGCGACTCTGCTGGGGATCAAACTTAAGGTGAGGTGTACCTTAGGGCTAGCTTATAACTATGTTTTCAATTGTTTTCCTTGTGTGCTTTAAATTGTGGGTTGCTTGGGAGTTCTATAGATCCTGAACCCGGATCTGGGGGATACCTTTCTTAGAAAGTAGCAACAAGGCTGTGAGGGAACTGTGCGGGGTATACCGACATGGTTGAAGCAGTCTGCTACGTTGATGTGGCACTTTGGTGTGTACCGGTAACCCTTGAGTTCAGTCAAGGAGAGTACGGGGCCTCCGCGTGGTGTCGTGAAGCATCAACAGACCTTAGGAACCTTAATTGAACTATCTTGGCCTCTTTAGGGTAGTGAGATAACTGACTTTGGTGCAGTCCGAGGTTGGTTGATACTCGATACTACACTCAATTGAGGGTTGCTTTCCTGGAATATTTCGGTCGCCAGTTCAGTGCCTAAATCGAAACGATGAACAATGAAAGCAATCCCGTGATATTGGGAACCTTAGAACCCGGTTACTTCTAATAGGACAGGTTGAACCCACCAACTTCAAGAGGGTACTACCCAGACCTCATGCTGGCCTAAACTTTAGGGGCTTGCCTTGTGTGACTTGTGTGCCTGTGTACTTGCCTACTTGCGTACTTGTTACCTGACACTTGTTTCTTGCAGGTCTTGTTTATAGTCCTTAATTGGGACTCATAACAGGGTACTAAATTTCTTGCAGGTCTTGTTTATAGTCCTTAACTAGGACTCATGACAGGGTTTACCAAATTTCCTGCAGGTGTTGTTGATAGTCCTTAATTGGGACTCATAACAGGGTTTACTAGATCTCTTGCAGGTTTTGTTTATAGTCCTTAATTAGGGACTCATAACAAAGTATACTGAATTTCTTGCAGGGTCTGTTTATAGTCCTTAATTGGGACTCATAGCAGGGTTTACCTACATCACCCCATGCATAGCATGACATCATACCATTGCATACCATTGCATACATCCTAACCCATTTCAAGGATCTCAAGGGCTTGTGATGCAGGTCATGATGAACCAACTGCCCAGCAAGGGGCAAAGAGGATTTATTTTCCTCTAGCTAAGGTCGTCAGGGGCTATGACCCACTGGATATGGTGAGCCTTTGACCCTTGAGGAAGGACTCTCAACAAAATGAAGTTCTTACAATCAAGCTACCGGTTCCAAATGCTAACAAAGTTTCTCTGTTTACCCCGCGAGGTCCTTGAAATCGTCACATGCATGTCATACATCCCATTGCATTGCAGGTATCCCTTTGACAGGTTGCTTACCCTTCTTCGCTGTCTATTTCAGCCGATCATCATGAATCCTGAATCATCAGCCGAGCAGACTATCAAGGACCTCCAGGCTCAGAACGCCCAGTTCCAAGAGCTGATCATGAATTTGACTCAGGGGCAACAAGATCTTAAGGCTCTGCTCTTGAAGAAGGACAAGAAGAAGAAGAGGACTGTTTTGTTCAGCCCTAGACGCAGATCTGGGAACACACCGCAAATTGAAACTGAGAGGACAACCCCATCTGTGGGAAAAAGCAGTCATCAAGAGGAAAGGGTACCCAGTCCAGAGGTCTCTGACAATGAAACAGATTTCGACGACGAACAATACCCTCCGGCTGAGGACAAGTACAAACAGTTGGAGGATAGGCTGAATGCTATGGAGATCCAACAGGTACCTGGGCTGGATCTGGGAGATTTGGGTTTGTCAACTGGTGTGGTTATTCCTCGGAAGTTCAAAGCACCATCCTTTACTAAGTATGACGGGGCGTCTTGCCCCAAGCTGCATCTAAGGTCCTATGTTCGGAAGATTCAACCATATACGGTGGACAAGAATTTATGGATCCACTTCTTCCAGGAGAGTCTTTCAGGGACTCATCTCGAATGGTTCTATCAGCTGGATGGGACCAAGGTTCGTAACTGGGAGGAGTTGGCTACTGCTTTCTACAAGCAGTATCAATATAATGCCGACCTTGCTCCTACGCGCACCCAACTCCAGGGTATGTCGTTAGGATCAAGTGAAGGTTTTAAAGAATATGCGCAGAAATGGAGGGATCTTGCTGGAAGGGTACAACCACCTCTGACTGATCGGGAACTTGTCGATATGTTCTTGGGGACCCTGTCTGGACCGTTCTACAACCACCTAATTGGGAATTCGTCTGCTGGATTCACAGATCTTATCTTGACTGGAGAGCGAATAGAAGCCGGCATCCGGTCTGGGAAAATTCAGGAGGCTGCACCTCCTGATAAAAAGCCTCATCATGGGAAGAAAGAATCCAATGCTGTGCACGGTAAAAAGAGCCGTCATGAGGCAGGGGCAATCCAGATCTCCAATCCTGGACCTACTCAACAAGGACAGGGGCAGCAGCGCAAGGAGAAACGGCAGTACACCAAACTCAACATGTCGTTGGATCAAGCACTGCAACAAATGTTGAAAGCAGGACTGATCACCTTAAGGGCTCCTCTCCGGAATCCGAACACTTCTGCTCCCAACTATCATCCCAACGATAGGTGCGCATATCATTCAGATAGCCCGGGGCATACTACAGACAACTGCTGGCCTCTCAGGAACAAAATTCAAGACATGATCGACGCCGGGGAGATTCAGTTTGAAGTGCCTGAGACTCCGAACATAATCACTGCTCCGTTACCCAATCGTTGAAGCCTTTGTTTATTTGAATTTTTGAGCTGTATTTTCTTTGCTTATACAAACAATTACTGTCATAGCAAACTCTGTTATTCTATTAATGCATCGCATATGTCTGTTTTGGGAATTAATACAATTATTTTCATTATATTCAAATTTCTTTTCATATTTTTTCTGATGTCAACTCTGGATCTAAATTCTAAGCCTCTTGAGGGAGGATGACGAAAACGATACCAAATCTACAGTATGCTTTTGAACAGACCCAGCTGATGAGGTACAGGCATTGTTTCAAATCCTAAACACTGGAGTTATAAGGAAGATAATCCCTCGTCAACCCCTCTGAGCCAAAGAAGTAGGAGTTTTTATTTTCGAAAATTAAACCCTTAATCATAACCTGGGGCAGGGTAGTCTCTCAGTTGATCCAAGTGCATGACGAATGGCACCGAAGAGATCTTTACAAAACGAACAAAGACAGTGATGGTTCAGAACAATCAAAAGGACAGGCAGTCATCATCAATGAAAAGCCCAAAAAGTCTAAACCTACAAAGGGGACTTATGAAACTGGGGCATCCCGCTGACTGTAAATCCAAAAAAGGAAACAGTTCAGGCAAAAAAAAAAAAAATAAAGATAACACAATCAAAAAGAAAGAGGTCTCACAAACCCACAAAAAAAGAAAATGACTGCCTATTCAGAATAAATCATCAACATCTGAACCATTATTGGAACATCAAAGCAAAGACTCAAGCAAGGTCTAACGCACGATCAACTGAGTTTAGGTTTGGAGAACATCACGAAGAGCGGGTGGGTACAAATGATTTGAGCCTTTATCCTTTGTTTCTTAAACCGTGAACCAGGCCACGTTATAACCCTTAAAAGTCCTAGCTGAAGCATGGGTTAGTCCGAAAGCATATTGTTACGAAAGGTATCCTGACTCCTGAAGGCCTACGGTAAATACGGAGTTGACATCATGTTTTACAAACATTAATTTGTTTTATGAAAAAAGAATGCATTTTCAAAATCTTTGAGACAGACATAAGCTTTGCATTTCTAACATAACTTTGTTTGCATATGACTTTTTGTTTGAACAGCATAGAAATTCGCATGACGAAAGTCTAATGAACAAGAGTATCTCCAATCAAGGGGCATGGCATGATCATGGTCTATCATCTGGGGCAATCCAATCAAGATTCGGAGAATCTCTCAAAGGCCAAATAGCCTGGGGCAAATCTCCGCCTGAGTCACTTGGGGCATTTCAACAACAAACCTTGCCTGATCAAATACCTTCTGGTAATATGGCAACACAAGCAGCCAGGGGCACCTCCCTGCATTCTAAAAACATGGACATAGTCGAAAAGATACTACGCAGAGTCAAAGACCCGCTAGGTTGACACACCTAGGCAAAAATAAGGGCTTCCCGGCGAACCAAAAGGGTTCGGGCAAAATGAAGGGTTGAAATGAAAAATCTGTACACCTGGCAAGTCGAAAACCTGAAAAGGCGGCTTGGGCAAAAATGGGTATCCCGGTGGACTGAAAACCCGAAAGGGCGGTCCAGGCAAAAGTTAGGGATCAAAGCGTACGACTATGTCTTGCCATCCGTCTACCAGAAGAAGGTTTGTCCATCAACAATTATCAGCACCCCACAAGTACCTCCCTCATAGAAATAGGGGCAATAAAGAGCGGTCTAAGCAATCTGATTGTTCTATCCTCCAAGGTATCAGGGTAGGTTCCGTGGAAGAACATAACCAATACAGTTCAAAACTTCCCCAGAGAATCCAATCCAGTTCCCAGGAAAGTGGAATCCATCTCCCCAAGCAGTAAGCTTATCCCCAGTAAATTCTGGAAGCTTATCCCCTCGCAAAACACGAACGCGTCGTCCGGCTTGGTTTAAAGAGTTATTTCCTCAACAGGATATAACTGGGTTATCCTCAGCCAAAAGCCAAGGAAAGATCGTCGTCAACAAAGTCTTCTTACCCCAGCGAAGTCTGTCAGCACTTCCAATACAGCAGAGATATCCTCAGCAAACTATCAACATTCAGCAAAGCATCTCTATCCCCACAGAGTATTGCTTCCCAGCATGGTCGTTAGGGTATCTTTTCTCCCCGCAGAATCTTCCATTTGCCAAGTTTATTCCGCAACGGAGTCATCTTCTCCTACCGGTATACTTGCAACTATCAACCCCAGCGGAAGCAAAAGCTATACTTCCACATCAGCCCAGGATGCGACTTCCCGGCACCCGTCAAGGATTTATTTTCCTACGACGAAAATATACATTCATAAACATCATATCCTCATACATTATAGCCTGCATATGCATCATACTACATGAATCTCATTAATTTTTAAGACATACAGTTCATGCATCATGATTTTGCATACAATTATGTTTTGCCTTTTCAGGAAAAAGATTAATACAAATGACTACTATCAAACTATCGCAATTCTGTCTAGATATAGTTTCAGATATGATCCAGAGATGGTGACATTCTGATGCTGCTTCCAGATTTCCTTCTAGATATAGTTTCAGATATAATCCAGATATGGTGACATTCTGATGCTGCTTCCAGATTTCCTTCTAGATATAGTTTCAGATATAATCCAGATATGGTGACATTCTGATGCTGCTTCCAGATTTCCTTCTAGATATAGTTTCAGATATAATCCAGATATGGTGACATTCTGATGCTGCTTCCAGATTTCCTTCTAGATATAGTTTCAGATATAATCCAGATATGGTGACATTCTGATGCTGCTTCCAGATTTCCTTCTAGATATAGTTTCAGATATAATCCAGATATGGTGACGTTCTGATGCTGCTTCCAGATTTCCTTCCAGATATAGTTTCAGATATAATCCAGATATGGTGACGTTCTGATACTGCTCCCAGAAGTCCTTTTTTCAGATGTTTCCCTCTCCGACGATGAGTGTGAGGTGATAGTCTCCTATGGTCCCCTCTCCGACGATGAGTGTGAGGTGGTAATTCCTTTTTTAGATGTTTCCCTCTCCGACGATGAGTGTGAGGTGATATTCTCCCTATGGTCCCCTCTCCGACGATGAGTGTGAGGTGGTAATTCCTTTTTTAGATGTTTCCCTCTCCGACGATGAGTGTGAGGTGATATTCTCCCTATGGTCCCCTCTCCGACGATGAGTGTGAGGTGGTAATTCCTTTTTTAGATGTTTCCCTCTCCGACGATGAGTGTGAGGTGATATTCTCCTATGGTCCCCTCTCCGGCAAGTGCGTGAGGTGGTAATTCCTTCTTCAGATGTTTCCCTCTCCGACGATGAGTGTGAGGTGATAGTCTTATGGTCCCCTCTCCGACGATGAGTGTGAGGTGGTAATTCCTTTTTTAAGATGTTTCCCTCTCTGACGATGAGTGTGAGGTGATAGTCTTCTATGGTCCCCTCTCCGACAAGTGCGTGAGGTGGTAATTCCTTTTTCAGATGTTTCCCTCTCCGACGATGAGTGTGAGGTGATATTCTCCTATGGTTCCCGCTCCGACGGTGTGTGAGGTAGTAAGTCCTTTTCAGATGATTCCCTCTCCGACGATGAGTGTGAGGTAATAGTCTCTTATGTTTCCCTCTCCGACGGTGTGTGAGGTGACAATTCCTTTTCCTATGATTCCCCGCTCCGACGGCGAGTGAGGTGATTCCCTTTCAGATTATAATGGCTTATGGTTCTCGTTCCGATATTGCAAAGATGGTAATTCCCGCCAAGATTTTTCTCAACGAACGTTGTTGAAGTTAAAGTCACACAAGGTTCTCTTACCATTCATGCTAAGGCAGTAACCATCCCTGGTTCATTCATCAGCATTTGAAGCTCCAGACTCAGCTCCTGTAACCAGTCAGGACGCATCTATACCAAGCATCTAAAATCAGCTCCTGCAGCGTGTCAGGTACTCATTTTTTCTTTTGCAGGTATGCAGGTTCTCGCTAAGGAATCTCCTACGCGATCAACATCCAGATGGCATCTATAATCCCATCATCCTATCCAGCAATCTCCAAATGGCATCTATAAGCCCATTCCCCCATCACTGCTACTATGTGAGCGCAAATTTCTGGGCACTCTAGTGTCCAATCATCTTCTACCTTCGGATTACGAAAGGCACGTCAGCCAATCTGCATCCTCAGGTCTAAGAAGATTGAACAGGGGCAACTGTTGTACCCCAAAATTTGCCCTCCCATATTCTTCAAGAAATTGCCAAGCCAAGTCACAAAATTCCCCAAGGGTTGTGCAGTGCAACAGTCTCCCATGCAGTCAAAACTAGGGTTTGTGTTCTGATCAAAGAAATGAAGTTTTCAAAGGTCCAATCAAATCTCATATGCCTACAAAGATGGTCAAGTATCCTCATATCAAGTTTCAAGGCATTCAGCTCAAAATTGCACAGTCAAAACCCTAAATTGCACTGCAGTCAACTGTAGGGGCAAAATGGTCATTTGACAGTCAAAAGTTCAAATTTTTGGTAAATATATCATTTTGAAGCCACAAACATCATGTGATCAATGCTTGATCATGATTCTCAAAATTTGGCTCAGAAATCATCAAAGATGCAAAAGTTACTATATTTGGACAGCTGAAAAAGTCAACTGAAATTGACCAGGGCATAACTTTCACATGGATTATCAGAAAAATTCCATCCAAAGCTCATTTTGAAGAGAAAAGCATTTCCTACAATTCATCTTCATATTCCAAGTCCAAGAAATGCTCTCACAAAAAGTTATCAATTTCAACATTATAGGTCATTTTCAAAAGTCAACAAAAAGGGACTTTAAGTCAAAGACCATAACTTGAGATTGGTAAATCAAAATGACATGGGACCAAAGGCATTGGTTAGAGGACTCAAAGACCTTTCCAAAATGTCCAAGAACATGTGAAAAGCTTAAAAATTGAGCAAGTTATGCCTTGTGGAAGTTGGGAAATTTTTGGGAATTTTGAAAAGTCAACATTGATGCAAATGATCCAAAAATGCTAATGGGCCCATTTTTCTTCCAAGTTTCTTCATGCCAAGCCTATGCATGACCATTAAGCCCAAGGGGAAGTATTTTCTCATTTTTTAATTATTTATTTGAATTTATATTAATATTAATTCATTTAAATTATTTAAATATGTAGAAAATATAAACTTGACCTAAAAAAATCTTTTTATGCATATTCTAGACTCAAGATCTCGTGCACATCCTAATTAGGCAAGTTTTGGTTTGATTTGAGCTGATTGAATAAAAATAACATGAAAAAAGATATGAAAAGATTTTATAAAATCAAATATTGAAAACAATGAATGGAAGAGATTTGATCCAATTTTCTTAACCTAATGCCTTCACTATATGACCAGGAATAAAACCCTAATGCTGAGGGAGATTGAAGCTGCGCAAAGGCTAAGAACAACACTTAGAATTTTCACTAAAAAAGGCAAAACTGAAAAGCATTCTAGAGGTCGATTCAAGGCTCCAAACTTGGTTCAATAGCTTCCTTGACAATCTCTGAACGTGTGCCAATCCCTAACATCAACCAAAACGCAAAGAACTGGTATCTATGATTCAAACTGTAAAGAGAAAAATACAAAATCGTGCATCATGATTTATGCATCCTTTGCACTTTTTGTTTGTTGATTCATGTTTGTTATGAAATTCTGAGACTAACCATTACATTCAATTGCATTTTTGTGCCATATATACGAATCTGCCATGTTTGAATATTAGGGTTACAGGTTTTCAAAATTGGGGTTTTCTACCCAAGACAAAATTAAGGCTCCAGACCCACACCATTACATTCAACGCATCTGGACGAAGAGATTGATGTAGTCGCGATTAATTTATGATTCACATAGCGCTAATCGCTATTTTTCCATAGCCCACTTTCTGCAACGCATCAAAAACCGTTGCTTAAGGTTTATGTTTCAGAAAAAAAGAAAGAAGATGATGACGTGTGGGGCGAAGAGTGGAGGATTCAAACTTTCGCGCGCTTAGCCACTAACGCGTTTGTGTTTTCTTTTTGTTATTTATTTATCATAATATATTGATTAAAGCGCTGTAGCTCAGCTGGCAGGTGGACGTGCTTGTAACCCTCATGACCTGGGTTCAAGTCCCAGGTCTGGACAAATTCCATATTATTTTGCCATAATAATTCCCATGCAGGCATAATCCTAAGACTCACCATACACCTCCAGATCAGACCATGCACGCATCCTAGAACATCCAGATCCATGGCCAAGAATCAAAGAACACCCTACATCCCAGTCAACATGCCACATCATGCTTGGAAAAGTCAATGAAGCTGAATCTTAATGGGCCAGGCTTTACCATCAAAACCTCCAATTTGGGGCTACCCCCCCCCCCCCCCCCCCCCCCCCCCTGGTTTGCCTTCACTATTTTATTTATTTTTTATTCTTGTTTTAATTGTTATTTTTATTTTAATTATCGTTTATTTAATTAATTATTTTTTAACAAAATACAAAAACATCATAAAATCAAAAAAAAGCAAAAAAATATAATATTTATTTATTTTAATTATTTTTATAAAAAATGCATGTAAATAAATTTAGCTTTAGTTAGGATTTTTTGCAATTTTAATTCTTTTCATAATAAATATAAAAATGTAGAATTAGGTTAATTAACAATTTTGATTCCTTTTCATATTTTCCCCTTTTTTCACAGTAATAATTATTTATTTATTTATTTTTTATAATTAAATTTGTACATAAATAAATTAGGGTTTAAATTAGGTTAAATTTCAATATCTTTCATAATAAACTTAAAAATAATTAGAATTAGGGTTAGTTAATCTTAATTAATCCTCTTTTTCATTAAATCTAAAAAACACTAAAAATACCAAAAAACATTCTTCTTTTAATTTTAATTCTAATTCTCCATTAATTCTAATTAATTAAGTCATGTAATCTAATATTTTGCAAAAGGGTCCAACGCCCATATTTTTAATTTGTTAATTTGCGTATTTATTTTATTGCTTAAGTAATTATGTAATTCTCCCAAAGCTTTGTAACCTTTAATTTTTCGCACTTTTATTCGCTTTCTTTATTTTCTGTCAAATCGGGTCCGGTTTAATTTTGGCGATGTGGACCCGCGCCATTTGTAATAGTTTAGATTTATCTTCCTCGCAATTTATAACTGTTAAAAAGCATGCAAGAATGAATGTCAAAATAAAAATAACGCGTAGATCACAATGACATGACAAAAGACAAATATCAATGAAACTGACACACGAATCGCACACACCACCCCTAGGGTACGCCTCACTGTTGCCTTTCGAAAGGTGATCGTCGAGTAGAGGATGTCTTAGTGAGTCCTCATGATCCGGGAACCTGGCATGGGGGTAGCTTCTAAGGTGTCTTCCCATTGCTCTGGTGATCACCATGTCCCTAAAACTCGAATTGACCCGAACACCTCCAACGGTGGTGCTACCTACCCCTCAATCGTGGGATGGCACTACTTTAAAGGACATTTACACAGACGAATTCCTTAGGGTAGGTAGGTTCTCAAGGATACTTGCTCTAATCTCAAAACAAACTCAAAAAGACTTTTCACACCAACATTTTTCAAAAGCTTTCAAAGCAAATTTTTCAAACACTCTGACGTATGAGTCGAACTGAAATTTTTCAAAGAAACTTTTTTAAACCCACATTGAAAAGCAAACAAACAATTTTGAAAACACAATGAGCAAGTATCTAAGAGCCCATGGATAACCATGGATAGAAAGGGTGCTAACACCTTCCCTTTCTATAACCTACCTCCCGAACCGAGAGCAATCTCTATAAGGAATTTTTCTGTGCTTTTGTCCTTTCCATTTGGAGAAAATAAAAGACGGTGGCGACTCTTGCTTCCGCGACATTTCGCGAACCAGCTTTAAACAGTCAGTTCCAGATCCACCGATCACACCCATCCATATAGGACCTCACTTATTCTTGATAACTTTCCAGGTAATGGACATTATTCTCGCGTATAGTTGTTTCCTAGGACGGCCATGGATACACGAAGCAGGGTCTGTCACTTCAACTCTCCATCAGAAGCTAAAATTTGTGCGTGAAGGGAAGGTGGTGATCATAAATGGGGAGCAGGCGTTGTTGATATCCCATCTATCCTCTTTCAGTATTGTAGAAGCAGATGAGGCTGCTGTTGGAACCCAGTTCCAAGCCCTATCCATTGACAACATAAGGAAGAATGAGAATTTTGTGGTTTCGCTGAAGGATGCGCAACAGGTTGTGTGCAATGGTCATAATGCAGTTTGGGGACGACTTGTGGATCCACCCGTGAACAATAATAGAGTTGGTTTAGGTTTCTCTTCGAGGAATGGCAAAAGCGAAAGTTTGAAGTCAAAGTCTTTTGTGAATAATTATCATGATGTTTTCCGTAGTGGAGGCTATCTCCATCCGATTGGTTCTGGAATTAATGTTGTTGAAGAGGATGAAGCAGAGCAAGAAGTATCGAATTATGTGACGCATGGAGTCCGAGTTCAAAACTGGGTCACCATTGATATCCCTTCTTGCATACATGTTTCAAAGTAATTTGTTTTGTTAATCTATTTCTTTCTTTTGAAAAGCTTTCACTCTGCCCAAGGTGGAAGTATTGATGTTGTAGGGCTTATCTGTTTGCTATAATTGTTAAGATCATTAATAAAAGTTATCTTTGCTTCCAAATTATGTCTTTTATTTTCTGCCTTTTCTTGGGAAATGGTAATAAATAAATAAAACCTTTCAAAATAAATATTAACTGAAAATAAATCTGCATGATCACTTGTTATATGTGTCAGTTTCTAAAAGCCATCATAAATCATATGTGTAGATTAATTAAAAAACTCGTTGAATACAATGACCCTGCACCCTCTCCCAACTTTGATTGTCCTGTGTTTGGGGCTGAAGAAGAAGATTATGATGAGATTCTAGAAGAGGTCTCACGGTTTCTTGAGCACGAGGAGAATACCATTCAGCCATATAAGGAGCCTTTGGAAGTGGTTAATTTGGGTTCAGAAGAAGATCCGAAGGAAGTTAAGATTGGAGCATCGTTGCATCCTGATGTGAAGAGTGGGTTGATTGAGCTGTTGAAAGAGTACGTGGATATTTTTGCTTGTTCTTATCAAGATATGCCTGGTCTAGATACAGACATTGTCGAGCATCGTTTGCCGTTGAAGCCAGAGTGTCCGCCAATTAAGCAAAAGTTGAGAAGAACCCATCCAGATATGGCAGTAAAGATCAAGGAGGAGGTCCTAAAGCAGATTAATGCTGGTTTTCTTGTGATGTCAGTGTATCCTCAATGGATTGCCAATATTGTCCCTGTACCTAAAAAAGATGGAAAAGTCCGCATGTGCGTAGATTACAGAGATCTAAATAAAGCTAGTCCAAAAGATGATTTTCCATTGCCACACATTGATATGTTAGTGGATAGCACAGCTGTTGTACCCCAAAATTTGTCCTCCCATTTCCTCAACATTTTCTCATCACAAGACCCTTGGAGCTCAAGGTCAAGTTAGGGTTTACTCTGCTCAAGACTCCTCTTTGCACTGATGACCCAAATTAGGGTTTGAGTTTGCACAAAGATGTTTTGACCCAAAAGGCCCAAAATGACTTTCATGCTTCATATTGGACTCCCAAGTTTATCCATACCAAATTTCAAGCCTTGATTCCAATCTTTGCCCAGTCAATTGGACAGTTGACCTAGAAATCAGCTGTATTGGGGAAAAAGTCAACTGTGGTCAATTGACAGTCAAACCTCATGAAATTTGACCCACATCAACATTATGAACTCATATTGACCATTTGATCAAGTTTGGATCACAATTCCACAAGAAATTTGATCAGATCACCAAAAGGGCAAAATGGTCACTTTTAGGGTTTTGACTGCACAAAGGCAATTTTTGACTGTTTGACCTAGCCAATGGCAAACCAAGTTCACATATGGACTCAAGGACCCCATGGAATTGTCTTGACATGTTCAACAAGTTCAAAAGATCCCAAATGCACAAGATTGACAGATGAATTTTCTAGTCAATTGATCAATTTTTGGTTGTATACTGAAAAGTCAAACTTTGACTTTTTGGTCAAAATCAAGTGCCAAGATTCATTTTTCATCAAGACATGCCAAAATATTAAACTTGTTCATCAAGAAATCAAAAATCACAAATTAGGGTTTGAAATGAAGAATTTTCATAACTTAGAATTTTTCTAAGTTATGAAAATCCCTAATTTTTTCCTAACATTGTCCCACTTTTTCATCGAGATACATTTTGATTCAAGGAAAACTCAAAACATGAAAGTTATAGTCCATTGCAAAATCTACAACTTTTATTCACAAAGTTTCCTCAAAAGAAGCTTGTAGCTCAAGTTAAGATTTTTGGAACAAGGGTGCAAAACATTCTTAACTTAGAAAAATTTTGACCTATTTTAGGCAGGATTTTTGCCTAACTTCATGGCCATTTTTCACATGCTTCCACTTGGAATCTCAATTTGCATTACAAAGATGGATTGTATTACACATTCCAAGCTTTCCAAAATGTCCAAGAACTTCTCAAAAACCCTTGTGGTTAGGGAGAATCGAATTTGGCAATATGGGCAAAACTCACTTTGTTCATGAGCCATTTCCATGTTCATAACTTGTGCAATTTTTCAAATCAGCATGAGCAAGCTAGTTACAGGCCTCTAATCCTTTTCTTACTCAATAATTAAATGCCAATTCATCGTGCCAAGGCATTATTTTGTGCATTTGGTCATTGTATGAAGAATTAAGCCTTAATTAGAAAAAGCACTTTATCCATTTTTGAAAAGTATGGCTTTATGTCAAGTTTGCAAATCAAGAAGTACAATGCAAATCTTTTTGGCACAAGTTCAGGGACATAACACACTAATCAATAGGGATTGAGGCATCATACTTGAGGGGCCTAGGAAAGTTTGTAAACCAAGTTGACAATTTTTGCTTAAGTTAGAAGAAACCTTGCATAACCAACACAATCTCACATTTCTGCCAGGACAAGCCAAAGTAAACTTGTTAAACAGATTCCAAACATCAAACCTAAGCTAAGGCACGAGCTAACCACCTTCCAAACCTCATCATTCATCAAAACACCCTCCTACTTCAAAAAACAGAGTCACCTCTGCAGTTGGACTTCCATAACTCAATTCATTCGTGCGCCTTGGCCAAAACCAGTTCATACACACTCCATACCACCTATACAAACTATCCCAAGCATTGGACACGACCTGTAACACCTCTAACCAACTTCACCATTTTCACTTTTTCTGTTTTGCAGGTTGACTTCCATAACTTGATTCATTTGGTTTCAAAGCAAGCTAAAGGTGGGAGAAGCATCCCTGAACTTCAAGCAAGTTGTACAAGTCCTCACATTGCCTTGAGAGTGCCTCCATTGTCAGACACGATCCAAGCTGAACAGGTAAGTTCATGGACTTCTATCTCTCAATCTAGGAAGAGTTAGCTTTAGGTTTATGAATGAAAAATGCTCTACTCATGGCCCTGAAGCTACACATATATTTACTTTCCATTTATATTGCATGTGCTGAGAGAATTTGGAACCTGAACATTAGAAAAAACTTAGGTTAAGAATTAGGGATGGAGAAATTCTCTCTCATTTCTGAGAGTTAGATCAAGTTCTTGGTATGTATGGAATCGTGGCTTGATGCTTGACATTTTTCATGTTATAAGTTTGTGCTAAAAGTCCAGGAATCAGGATGTTTGAACAAGGTGGGAAAGGCGCGCGTTTTTGACATTTTTGTTGCTGGAGGTTGAAGACAACCTCTATGGGTTGGGCCTGTGATATTTTTCCTTTTTGCACCACATTCTCACACATGCACCCCCTTGGCCCATTGCATTTTATTTTTATTATTTTTTATTTTTGATTTTTGTTTCTGACTTATTTATTTTGTTCAAAGCATAAAAAATATTAAAAATATTTTTCTCACATTTTTTGCATTTTATTCGATATTTATTTTGTTTCATTTGGTTTAATACATAAATAAACATAATATCCTTTTTATTCAAAATACCAAAAATAATACAAACACTTTTATTTTCTTATTTTTATTTTTATTTTATCTTTTTGAAAACATTTTATAAAAATATACTTTTTTTTTGTAAATATTAAATATTTTATTTTTATACATATTTAATATATTTAGCATATAATATAAATATATACATATTTATTAGGATATTTAGGATAAAAATACAAAAAAATAATATATTTTATTTTTATTAATATTTTGACTTCAAAAATCCTTTTTGACAATATACTTTCTTTTTATTTATTTTTTATACATAATTAATAAATATTGCATATAATAAATAATTAATACATTTTATTTAGCCAATTAGGGTTTTACCCTAAACCTAAAAAAATCCAAAAATTAAACCTTTTTATTTTTGTTTATTTGACACATAAAAATACCTTTTTACATACATATAAAAATCATTTTTTGCATCTTGCATATTTATCTCATTTTATTTAATTATTGTGCAATTAATTAATTTGTATAATTCAATTTGGATGTAATAGTTAGATTTAAATTTCTTGCTAAAATGTCCCCATTTGAACATTTGTACCCCCCATCCCATAATTTGTGTTGTAATAATTTAGGACCTTTAAATTCCGCATTTAAAAGCTTTCTAAATATGCCATGTTAGAATTAGGGTTTTGTATGCAAATCTAAAAACAACAAATAGTTTGACTTAAATTCAAGATAAACAAGCATGAAAATGGACAACACTAATCACACTTGCACCCCTAGGGTACTCCACTTGTTGCCTTCAATAATGGGCAATATTGCATGCTAGGTATCTTTGGCAAAAACAAAACAATTCAAATGATCATAGTCCCTCGATGACGCTTTCAAAAGTTGCCTAAAAAATGATCAAGTCCCTTAAAGGAAAAATTGCCCAAAGATACTTGGCACCATTGCAATCATGGTCTAAACGATGACCCGCGCCTGTCCCGTTAACATCCTAACACAAGATTGTCCACCAAATACAATGGTGGAACAAAATTTTTAAAAGGGTTAAAAACATAGCAAAGATCTTTGAGAAATTTAGGGTAGATAGCTCTTGGTTACTTGCCAACTTGCAAAACAAAAGCACTTGCCTATTTTTCAAAACCACACATCACAACACACTTTCAAAACAACTTTCAAAAACATGGAAAACTTTTCAAAAGACATACACCTTTGTATACATCCCAACATGGATCATTACAAAGGTTGCCACCACATTGGCCTCTTTTCAAAACATTTTTCAAACCCACACACAAAGCACCATTTCAAATAATTGAAAATCAAGGCAAGTTGATCTAAGCAAGTAAATAAGAGCCCATGGATAACCATGGATAGAAAGGGTGCTAATACCTTCCCTTTCTATAATCTACTCCCCGAACCCAAGAAACTATCTCAAAGGTTTTTGCTGTGCTTTTTAACCTTTCCTTAGGATAAAATAAAAAGTCGGTGGCGACTCTTGCTCAACCGAAACATTTGCGAAAACAAACGCAAAACCTCAAGTCAGTTCTCCCACCGTGTCACAACAGCAAAATTCAAGGTATTCTCGTTCATGGACGGATTTTCCGGGTATAATCAAATAAGAATGGCTCTTGAGGACATGGAAAAAAACAACGTTTATCACACCCTGGGGAACATTCTGTTACAGAGTGATGCCCTTCGGGTTGAAGAACGTTGGTGCAACGTACTAGAGGGTTATGACAACCTTATTCCATGATCTGATGCACAAAGAAATCGAAGTATATGTTGATGATATGATTGCCAAATCCCAAACTAAAGAAGGGCATATAGAAGATTTGTTGAAGTTGTTTCGGCGTTTGAGGAAGTATCGTCTCCGCCTGAATCCAAATAAATGCACCTTCGGAGTTAGATTGGGGAAATTGTTGGGTTTTATTGTTAGCCAGAAAGGAATTGAAGTTGACCCTGACAAAGTCAAGGCAATTCAAGAAATGCCAACGCCAAGAACTAAAAAGCAAGTCAGGGGTTTCCTCGGGCGTTTGAATTATATCTCCAGATTTATTTCCCACATGACTGCAACGTGTGAACCGATCTTTAAGTTGTTAAAGAAAGATCAAGGTTGTGTATGGACAGATGAATGCCAAATGGCATTTGAAAGTATTAAAGAGTATCTGCTTGAACCTCCTATCTTGCTCCCTCCCGTAGAAGGAAGACCGTTGATTATGTATCTGACAGTGTTAGATAAATCCATGGGTTGTATTCTGGGACAACAGGATGAAACAGGGAAGAAAGAGTTCGCCATTTATTATCTCAGCAAAAAGTTCACTGATTGTGAGTCGTTGTATTCTATGCTAGAAAAAACATGTTGTGCTTTGGCCTGGGCGGCAAAGCGTTTGCGGCAATATATGTTGAATCATACTACTTGGTTGATCTCCAAAATGGATCCAATCAAGTATATTTTTGAAAAGCCTGCTCTTATTGGGAGAATTTCCCGCTGGAAGATGTTGTTATCTGAATATGATATTGAATACCGCACTCAAAAAGCTATCAAAAGTAGTGTGTTGGCAGATTATCTTGCTCACCAGCCGGTGGAAGATCATCAGTCTGCAGAATATGAATTCTCCGATGAAGATGTGATGTTCTTGAAAGTGAAAGATTGTGATGAACCATTGCCTGAGGAGGGCCCTGACCCTGAATCTCGTTGGAGTATGGTATTTGATGGAGTTGTGAATGCTTATGGTAAAGGAATTAGTGATGTGATTGTCACTCCTCATGGATCGCATATTCCTTTTACCGCGAGGTTAACATTTGATTGCACTAATAATATGGCAGAATATGAGGCTTGCATCATGGGTCTTGAGGAAGCTATTGATCTCATAATCAAGATTCTAGATGTGTATGGTGATTCATCTTTGGTAAGAAATCAGATTAAAGGAGAATGGGACACTCATCACCCTGGCTTGATCCCTTACAAAGATTATGCTAGAAGACCACTACCCTTCTTCAATAAAGTTGAACTTCATCACATCCCTAGAGATGAAAACCAAATGGCAGATGCTCTGGCAACTTTGGCTTCCATGTACCAAGTAAATGCTTGGAATAATATACCCCGAATTAAAGTTCAACGGCTAGATAGGCCTGCTCATGTGTTTGCGACAGAGGAGGTAGCAGATGAAAAACCTTGGTATTATGATATCAAACATTTTCTTCAGACTCAGGAATACCAATTTGGTGCGTCAAAGAAAGATAGAAAGACACTGAGAAGATTGGCAGGCAGTTTCTTCCTCAGTGAAAATGTGTTATACAAGAGAAATTTTGACATAGTCTTGCTCAGATGCGTGGATAGACACGAAGCAGACATGTTGATGCATGAGTTTTATGAATGTTCATTTGTAACTCATGCTAATGGACATTCAATGGCTAAAAAGATGCTAAGGGCAGGATATTATTGGTTGACAATGGAATTCGATTGTTACAAATTTACAAAGAAGTGCCATAAATGCCTGATTTATGCAGATAAGATCCATGTGCCTCCGACACTTCTCAATGTGATTTCCTCCCCATGGCCTTTCTCTATGTGGGGTATTGACATGATCGGGATGATAGAACCCAAGGCTTCGAATGAACACTGTTTCATCTTGGTAGCAATTGACTACTTTACCAAATGGGTAGAGGTTGCTTCATATGCCAATGTTACCAAACAGGTGGTGGTGCGTTTCATCAAAAATAATCTTATATGCTGATACAGTGTGCCAAGGAGAATCATCACTAACAATGGCTCAAATTTGAACAACAAGATGATGACGGAACTGTGTGAAGAATTCAAGATTGTCCATCATAATTCATCTCCATACAGGCCAAAGATGAATGGGGTTGTTGAAGCTGCTAATAAGAATATCAAGAGAATTATCCAGAAAATGGTTGTCACTCTGAGCAATACATTGTGCCTGAAAGAACAACTCTCATTCCGGTAGACAGTTTGGAAGTTTTGAGTGAGCTAATGGTAGATTTTGAGAATCTCAGAGAGAATGGTTTTGACTTGTTCCCTGCTATGAAGTTTCAAGGTTGGGAAAGCTTCTTTGATCGTCTCATTGGTCCAGTCTTTCCACATCTAGTGAAGGAATTCTGGATACATGCCATTGCAACCCATAAGGTTATTCTCTCTTTCGTAATGGGCAAGGAAATATCCATTACAGAAAGTCAAATCAGAAAGTTGCTAGTGTTTAAAGGACTTGGAGTTACAGGAATGCCAAGTGGGAGAATGGAGATGTCAAGGGTATATTCAGAGATTTTCACAAATGGTCAAGGTTCTTCTAAAGTCAGGGACTTGAAAGACAAATACAAGATTTGGGCAAGGATTATTCATGGATGTATTCACCATAGGAAAGACACCAGCTCTCCTGATTACATCAAGCTGATCAACAATATTTATTAATCTGCCTTGGAACTAATGTCAAAATTGATTTGCCTTACTTGCTATTTGAACATCTCTGGAACCATGTAAAAGAAACTAGGGAAGCTGAAAGGATAAAAACCCCAAATCCAAGAGGAATTGGATTTCGATGGGGAGATTATTATCAGACATTCTGACTGAGAATGGTCTGATTGCTCACCTAAAAGAAGCCAATCTTCCGGGGGAGCTAGAACCTACTTGTGGTAAGACTATGACTGGGAAGAACTTACTGAAAAGGAAAATAATTGACAAGCTGCTGGTGGAACCAACTTTGTATGTGTCAGCTGTTGTGAAGAGGAGAAGGATACCTATTGCTGACTTTCCTCTGTTCAACTCAGGAGATCATCCTCGTATCATCTTGCACTATCTTGAAATCTGCAAAGAAACTGGATCACCCATTGATCCAGCTTGGCTTCAAGGAAGAGATCAAGCTGCTCCTGATGTTTTTCTCCAAGAATCTTTTAAGAGAAAAGCTGTAGAAGGACCTTCTGGCACTCCTCAAAAGAAGAAAAAGAAGACAGGTAAACCTGCTGAAACCATCTTTGTTTATGATTCTGTCAATGTATCTATATCTGCTGAACCCTCCCAAACCTTAGGAGATATAGATGTTGATATTGACCTGACCCTACCATCTGACTCCCTTACTGACAACCCTCATAAAAATCAGGTTTTATCAGATTTGAATGATTTTGACTCTGATGAACACTCTGACACCCAATCATAACCCTCTCATTCAGAACCTCCTGAACCATCTGTTTTTCAACCCATTCCTGCTAAACGTTTTTCAAGACCTCCTCCCAGACCTCTATCACCCAGACCCACTGGATGGTATGATGCTGGCTCTTGGAGAATTCCAGGGATAAATGAACCTCTAGCCACTATAAAGCCTCCTTTCAACTTACCCTCCAAAAACATTTTTGCTATGAATCAACCACAACCTCAGAACCCCATTCCCACTCCTGATTATACAATAATAATTTTGCCTGATGTCACTTCACCTACTTCACCACAACATACAACACCAATCTCACCTACACTCTCACCCCCTCAAATTCCAGAACAACAACCTTTTGAACAAACTGAAACTGCTGAACCATCTGAACCTCATGTTTTATCAGTGCCTCCTATCTTTGTTGACCAACCTGAACCTACCAAAAATCCTGAACCTAATAGCTTTTTAAGAACTGTAGTGGATTTTCAATCTCTACAATTCTTGAAAAACAAAACTTTCAAGAAGGTTGTCCCTAAACCTATTCATCCAGATGTAAACACTTTGTTTCAGAATTTTATAACAGATGTTCAAGCTTGGTTAAAACTGCTGAAAGAAGATTGCTCCAGAAGCGTGAACACAGCTGCAACGGATCTTCTATGGGAAACCTTCAGAAGAACTTTGGATGCTGAATCACTGAAGTTACAGGACTTATGCCACTTTCAGGTGCTGGACAACTTTTCCAAACTTCTGCATGCTTTCAAGACAGAAGCTGCTGACACTTAGAATAAGAAGTCTTCGTTAATGATTGTTGATGCACCAGCCGATACGATGGACATATCAGAAGATGAATCTGACAGATCCTCTAAAGATTCAAATCCTCTGGCTATTGTTCTATTGAATCAACCGTCTTTTAAGGCTGGACCTGAACCAGTGCCAACTCTTGCAATGGATCTGGGCACTCTGCTTTCCACCTTCGTGAATACTGACTCAACGGTTGCTGCTTCTAAGCCTGATTCTACTGAAGCTTCGTCATCCTCTTCTCCTACCTCACTCATCATGGACACTCTGAAAGAGCTCAAGAAGGAGACTGAAGTCTTAAATGAATGCTTGGATAAGCAAGACCAAACAAATCAAGAAATCAAGAACTGGATGATGAAACAAGAAGAATCTGCCTCTGAGATCAAGAATCTTCTGATGGCTCTTGTTACTAAGAAATCCTAGTTTATTTTTGTCTCTTGTCTTTTGTTTGTGTGTTTTGTTTGTACTTCTGGATATTTCTTTTATTTTTTTTATGAAATCCTTTAAAAATTTCTCAATTTTTTTACACCTTTTTTATTATGCCAAAAAGAGGGAGAAAATGTGCATTCTTGAACTAATCACTGTTTAACAGTTATGGGACTAAGTCTCAGACATTATAACAAATTGCAAGATTCCCTTCTGTGCAAAAGTTTTTTTTTGCAGGTATCACTTTAAATCTGAAAGAATATTCCAGCTGAACATTATCTTCTTGAAGAAAGTTCTGAAGAAATCCAAGAAGACTTTGTATTGCTCTGATAAATAATCTCAGGATGTTTTATACATAGAAATATTCATTTCAGGGGGAGATTCTTATCTCTTATCTTTTTTTCTCTTTATCTAAAATAATTTTTTGTCATCATCAAAAAGGGGGAGATTGTAAGAACAAGATAAGTTCTGACCTATCTCAGAGTTTTGATGATAACAATAAATTATATTTAAGATAATTTATACTCTGATGAATGCGTTTGAATGTTTCAGATAATGTTCTGACAGAAAACATTCTGATGAGTCAAGCAAAAATTATGAAGAAGTTCTTTGATGAAAGAACCTTTTCATCAAGCGCACCTGCTGAATCTGGTAAGACACTTTATTTTTTAAATATGTCTTCTAACACTTAGCAGGTTCCTTGCTCAGAAGATTACTTGAAAGCAAGCGTTGATCAAGTTCTTAGCAAGCAAAGCACTGCCTAGAAGATGAGTGAAGCATGTTCTGACTTAAAGACATTAGAGCAAATTCTGAAAGTACGTTAAAACCAACTTGTCTTGTCAAAGCGTAGGAAATATGTCCTTACATTCTGTCGTTTTCTCATTAATGCAAAGACGGCTGAAAGCACTCAAGAGTCTACACTAGTTTCTTGGAAAATGGAATATTGCAAAGAAACACGCAAGCATTTAATGCTCTCCAACTTTTCTAAAGGCAGCAACGTTCTTATTGTTTCTACTATAAATAGAAGGACATTTATTGCAAGCCAATAACGTTGTTAACCAATCAACTTTCAAAACAGAAGCAAGAAATTATGTGAAAGAATCTAAGCTCAAAAACTCATTGTTCATACAATTTGTGCATTATATTCTAAGTGAAAAATCACAGTTGTGATATAGCTTGATTAAGAAGCAAATTTTATTTCACTATCTGTAAAGATTAAACTCTTGTATTTGTTCCTTGAGAGACCAAGTTTGGTCAGATTTCTCAAGCAGACTAGGACTAGATTTAAGTCTTAGTGGTGTTAGTCACTTGTAAGATTACTTGTGCATTGTTAGTCACAACAGTTGTTGTGTGTTTGTAATCAGTTGATTATAGTGGATTAAGTCCTTGTTGAGAAAGGCGAAATCACCTTGGCGGGTGGACTGGAGTAGTTTGAGTTCAAACGAACCAGGATAAAAATAACCTTGTCCTTTCATTATTGTTGAGCTTTGTTTTGGAAAAGAAAAGAGTCACTTATTCAACCCCCCCTTCTAAGTGTTTTCTTACCCCTTCAAAAGGGAACTAAATTTCTAATTAATTTCTAAAATATCTTCTAGTATTTTTACCATTTTTATGATGTATTTTTGTTATTAAAAAAATGAAAGAATTAAAAATGATTATAAAAAGAAAATGAGGGAATCATGGGGAGGGGAAATTTGGATCCAGGGGTATGCAGGAGTGTTGTACCCCAAAATTTTCCCTTTCATATCTCTCAAAACATTGCAAGAAAAATCTCCGAGTGGCTCAAGATTGCTCAAGAGTTGGACAGTCAAGCTATCTCCTAAGACAATCAACCCCAAATTAGGGTTTTGTGTTGCATCAAGATACTTGAGTCCAAATGACCTCAAATGCTCCCTAATGTCCTAATATGCTCTCAAGTTCATCCATGGCAAATTTCAAGTCTTGCAGAGGAAGTTTGCTCAGTCAATTGCTCAAAAGGTCCAAAATCGATTGTGCTAGGGCAAAAGTCAATTGTGACCCAAATACAGTCAAACCTCAAGATTTTTTATCAACATTCTAATTTTGAAGGATATTTCATCATTTGATAAAGGTTTTATCATGATTCATCAAGGATTTCTCAAAATTCATCAAGACTCAAAAGTTGCTAAATTAGGGTTTTGTAGGAAAAGTCAACTCAACTTTGACCAAGCATAACTTTCTCATACTTTATGATAAATGACCCATCCAAAGCTCATTTTGAAGAGGATGCAATTTCCTATAATCCATCTTCATACCCCAAGATCAGAAAATGCACTCACTAGAAGTTATAAATTTGGATATTATAGGTCATTTTTGAAAGTCAACAAAAACACCTTTTTTTCCAAAGCTTATAAATTAAGCATGGAATATCGAAATGATGTGATACCAATAGGTTTGGTTAGAGGACATCTCAAGCTTTCTAAAAAGTCCAAGAACACTTCCAAAAGTTCAAAATTGAAGAAGTTATGCATTGTTGAAGTTGGGCATTTTTGCAAAATTGCCAAAAGTCAACTATCCCCAAAAACTTCAAATTTTGTCAAATGGGCCCATTCTTTTCCACTTGATTTGGTCTTGTCACACTACACACGTGTCCTAGCTTCAGCCTTGTGTCCATTTATCAATTTTTCTATTTTATTTGATTTTTTATTGAATTATTTCATTTTAAATCAATTTAAATCAAATAAAATCCCAAAACTTGATTACATGAGATCTTTTTCTATTTTCAGAACCTAACCATCATCAATGTCATGATCAAATTCGTATCAACCATTCCATGTGCAAAAAGATTGGATTTTTGGCAAATTAAGCAAGTTTTCAATGGAGGATCAAATCCAATCTCAAAGCATTGATGTACAAGGATTCAAGACCAATTTGTTGACCTAATACATTGCAGCATACATATACAAGTGAAAGCACACGAATTCAGGACCTAGAGACGGCAAGAACACCAAAAGCAAAACTTGAAAATTTGGCAAAAAGTGTGAAACTGAAGTCAAGCTTAGAGGCACTTTCAGGACTTGGCAAGCATCACAATCACTTCCTGGCACTTCTCAGAAGCAAAACCAATCAGAATCACGCATTCTCCAGCCCCCTAAAGCACTGTAAACATCTCACGGATCCGCCATGTTCTTGGATTCACAAATTTTTATTCTTGCATCCATTCTCAAAAATAAATGCATATTCTGATTCCTCATGTCATTTGTTAACTTTCTGCAATAATCAATTTCATTCTTGTGTTGTGTATCATAAAACGCCATTGAAGGGTTCTTTAGGTTTTTTTAGGGCTTTCCATTACAGGAAAAATTGGCTTGTGTGAAGGGTACCATCTTGTTCAGGGGAACAAGACGAGTTCATCCATGGTATCACCTTTCATTTATATGGCCTATGCAAGATATTGGAACGAACATGGCCTATAGCGACGGACCTTTGTCTGTTGGTATAGGTGTTTTGATTTTTGGCCACGGTTCAGTGACAGGGATGATGGCGTGTTGCATCCTCATTCGTCCATTCAAATTTGGCGCGCTTTATTTTGTTTTCTGATCCATTATTTTGTTTTTGTTTTATTATTATTAGTTTGCAATATTATAACAACTAACGCACAATGGTTGAGTGGCAAAGGCGTTTGTCCAAAATCCAACAGGACCTGGGTTCGAATCCCAGGTCCCCCATGCATTTGTTATTATTTTTCAACAGGTCATCCAGTGTAAACTCAAGCGCATGTCCTATCATACAGCCTCACCCAATCTCTTGCCAGATGGCCTCAGGCCAGATCTGGTGGTCCAGATGTGATGTCTATCATACTACCTGGTCAAAGTGCACACATGGAATCAGGAAAAGTCAGTCAAGGCCAACGAAATTGGGCCACCAAAATTGCCATTCTCACCCCCCTAAACAGGCCCAAACCTCCTAACCCTTTCTTTCTTTTTTAATTTTCTTTTAATTATTTGTTGTTATTATTTTTAATTATTAACTAACCAATCAAAACTTTTTCTTAATAAAACTAAAACCAAAAAATATTTTCTTTATTAAAACTAATTTTCAGTATTTTATTTTGTTAATAAATATTAATTTAATTAATTTAGTTTAATTAGGAATAACTTTTAATATATTTGGCAATAATTAAAATTAATTTAGACAATTAGGTTTTTATTAACATTTAATAAATTTATTTTTATTTCTTTAAATATCAAAAATCCAAAAAATATTTATTTCCATTAATTTATTTATTTATTTATTAATTTAATAATTAACTTAGATCTAATTTCTTTTTAATTCAAAATAACCAAAAAAATCTTTTCTTTCAATTAAAGGGTCAAAACCCTAGAACTCGCCCGATTTAATTTCTCGCACGCGTTCCATTTTATTTCAATATTGTATCTGTTTCCGGAATATAATAGCTTAATAGGACTTTAAACATTTTTACCGCTTTATTTATTTTCCGCATTTTAATTTCAAGGGTTGCTTTTGGCGATGTAAATACCCGACGCCTTGTAATAGTTAGTTTAAATTCCGCAATTTAATTTCCGCAACTCATAAACTGTTAGATGTTTGATAATATGGAATGCATGACAAGATCAAATGTTTAAACCTAAAATCAACATAGATAACCATTGACATGTACAAAGATGAAATTAACTGAAACGACACACTCGCACATGCGCACTCTTAGGGTACACCCTCACTTGGTTGCCTTTGAACGCGGTCATTAAGTATAGGAAGTTTTAGAGGTCGCCCTCTTGTCCAAAGATCATAGTTGCCTCGAAACGGTTGCCTCAGAAAAATGATCTAAGACATTAGGGTTACCGCTAAGGCGTCCTAACATTGCTTTAGTGACTGCACGTCTCTTAATCGAATTGACCCTTAAAACTCCAACGACGATGCTACCTACTCATCAATAGTGGGATAGCATTGTCTAAAGGACATTAGCACAGATTGATTCCTTTTTCGAGTAGGTAGATGGTTCTTAAGTACTTGCTCTTTCAAAACAAAACAAATTTTCACACTTACACTCCTTTCAAAACAAAAACTTCTTCAAAACCCACAAACACAAAGAAAGCAAATTTTTGAAAACACTATGAGCAAGTACCTAAGAGCCCGTGGATAACCACGGATAGAAAGGATGCTAACACCTTCCCTTTCTATAATCTATCCCCCGGACCCGAGAAACATCTCGAAAAAGGAATTTTTCTGTGCTTTTGTCCTTTCCTTATTGGATAAAATAAAAGACGGTGGTGACTCTTGCTTACAGCGACATTTTGCGAAAACAAACTCAAAACGCAAACCAGCATTCCAAAATAGTCAGTTCTTTCCCACCGTATCACAAGGAGCAAAGGGGAGCTAGGCCCATTCGATTTAGTCCAGTAGCAATTTTTTTGTTTTTGTTTAAATTTTGTTATCAGGCTTCCCAAAAAATGTGAAATGGGCTTAGGGCAAGAGAGTATTCGGTCCACTCAACCCAATTATCATCCAAACCCAATTCAGATTTCAGCCTATTATCCCTAAGTTTCTTTTTATTCTCGGACCAAAAAAAAACATAACATGTTAAAATAAAATAATAAAGAAACTACTTGGGCTTAAAGTCTAATAGCCCATTATTGGATCTGGGGTCCTGCAAGAGAAGCCAAGCCTCAATGGATGAGGACTCTCATATTGTCTGATTTCGTTTTCCTCTCTCATGCCCTAATTATGAGGTATCCAAATCGCCGCCTGAGATTACCACCGGCAGTGTTCCTCCGTGATGAAGCTAGTGCTTCTCTGCTTCTTCCTCATTTTTAAACACAAACCCCAACTGTGATCATTCTTATCTCTTTTCTAAAATCAACAGTTTATCATAACTACGCAAAACCCTAAGAGATGAACAGAGTCCAGATTAACCGAAAGTTGTGTTGAACTCGAGGCAATAACGAAAGGGTAATCATTCAGCATGCGTAAAACTTCCCAGGAGTATCAAGAAATAGCTAAAATGATGAAGAGATAGAAGAGATCGAGCCTTACCTACTGGAGACACTTCGGCGGTGTTCAGACGCGACGAAAGCAAAAAGAAACCCAGAGGATGAACTTCAGAAACACAGGTATGTACACTATACTCGATTCTTTGCCTCGATTCTTTATCTTCGTCTTCTGACTCGTTTTTTTTCTTTTGCTCTTCCCTCTTGACCTCTCATATTAATATGACAATGAACAACAAAACCCTGAGAAATCAATCTTGAGGAGAATGCGTGCTGGTTTTGGTATCAAGCAATTGATGTGTGATAAGAGTGGGTTGATGTGTTGCGAAGGTGGTGAGCTGGTTGTTATGATTGAGAGAAGGCTCAGGGATGAAGGTCGAGGTTGGAGTTTTAAGAGAGAAGATGATGAATCCAGAGAGAAAAGATGAAGGTGAAAATGAGAAGATGAAGGTGTTGATTTTAGGAATTTTGATGAATGAGTCAGAATCCCCTCCTCCTGATATTAGAGCTAAGGTGAATTTATATAGAGGTGGAATCACAACTTGGATGAATCTTGGCCATTGGATTTGGAAAGTTGGTTAAGGAATCAAAGGTGAAATAGTTATTCCTTTGGAATTCTGTTATGAACTGTTAGAAAATGAATCAGGAAACAGTTAGGGTTGTTAGAGTTAGTTAGAAAACGGTTAGAGCTGTTGTGGAGATTAGGGCAAATTAATAATTAGGAGATTAGTCTGGGGCAATTGGTTAGAAACCAAATGATTCTAAAATTATGTTAATTTTATTTATGCTAAACTGGACTAATGCTTCTCAGTTTCTTCTGCTTCGCGAGCTGACCCGGTTTTGGTTATGCAGGATATTGTACAGCAGAGCAACAAAGAGGTTGTCTCACGATTTCCCCCTTTCTTCCCTTTTCTGATGACCGTGGACTGGTGAATAGTCTTGTCTTTGGTAGGAAATGGCGATGATGAACACATATACTCCTTGTGCTGAGCTGAACTTTATTAATCTAATACTGCATTGAACCATTACTGGACTTGGCTTTGACATTCGGTCATGCCAGTTAATGCAGCAATTGTTCTGGTTATGTAGTAAGCATCAACTAGCCTTTTTTAGACAGATATGGCCGGTGGCTGCTTGATGAAATACAGGCTGTAGATCCGTCAAGCTCCTGATAGAATACTAATGGCTGAGGCTCTTCCCGGTAATACCTTTCTGACTCTAATATTTCTCTCGCAAACTTCTTTTCCTCTCGTCTTTCTCCATATTCTGAAGAGCCTTTGAGCAAGAAAATAATGATATCCTGTTAGGATCTCTTATGCTTAATAACTCCTTCTTATGTGATATTTTATGATCTTGGTTACACTTCCATTTACTGAGCTTGGACTCATGATTTGTTTGCACTTGCTGATTTCCTACGAGAATCCATTATTGCATTAGCTTTACTTAGCTGGGATGCGAAATTTATGTTGGCCTGTTTACTATTGTTGTGCACCGTGATATTTTGACAGGTCTTGACTGAGTTTGCACGTAAACAAAATCTACTTCTTGAGTTTGTCCCATTGTGAACGAAACATTCTTTTTGTACTTTGTTTGAGATTTGCAGCAGGATGGACTTAGGCCAATGATTGAACTTGCATCTGATTTTTTTCCGTTACGAAACCAAAGGATATGAGGCCTTATTGTTTGCTTTGCGAATATAATTTGCAAAAGAATTCCTTAATCCACAAGCTGATTCCATTGCTCAAGCCCTAATGATGAGACCGGAAAAAATTCTTTAAAATTGTCTTGCTCATACTCAAACTTTACTTGCTAACCACCTTCTTTTTCTTGTTTCATGAGACTGCGATGGCGATGAAGTCACGGAGAATACATGGAGAATAACGAGGAGCCGTTATGGATGAAGTGACTCAAACTGTAGGTCATTTGTGAAGTTAAATATAAGATAGAGGGTGAGGACACTGCAGCTTTGGAGAGTTTGAAATTTGTCATGAAAGACGGGTAATCAGTTTTCTGTCGTACATTAATAGAAGTGCCATAATTTTGATAAATTACAGCGGGTTATGTGAACACATTCAACCTATAGTCTGTTTGGTATTGAATTCATTCTTGGAAATTGCAGGAGCTTTCCCACCATAGCAGGCTGGACCATGAAGAACCAGATTTCAGAGAATTGGCTAGAGATCTGGAACAGATTTAATGGACTTTGGCAGCCAGCTTCTTGATAAGCTATAACATCCTAAGGAAGACTTGGGTTTATGATAGATACATAACCCTTTCTTTATAATTTTTTCAAAATGTAATGGCAATACAACTTGTTGTTTGTAATCCTAAAGAGAAATATAGACGAGTTTTGTATGATATTGAAACCTTTTGGATGACTTTGAAATAACTTTGGAATGATGATTAGCATGAAAATCTTTGATTTGCGCACAATGATTGAATTTAGAACTACTTTGAGTGAATTATTGAATGATAACCCTCCCTTGATTACAAGCCTACTTGTATTGCAATCCAAAACGACACATGAAAGAACTATTCGTATCTTTAACGACCCTCTAATTCAATTCACTCTTGTATGAAAAATGACAAACATTTGAAGGAGTGATGATGCCTCTTAAGGATTTGGATCACATTGAATCTATGGTATGAAAGTGATCATCTAAATGAATCCAAATCAAATGGAATTCTCAATTACTCCTAACTTCGATTCTTAAATTCATATCAAAAATAAAAGAAGTAATAATATCTTGCTTGCATTGGATCCCCAAGTTCAACATTTTATACCACAATTTAGCGTCTTTGCAATTCAAATCACAAGTCATTGACTTCAAGGCTAATGACCTCAACGCCACATCAACCTTTCTTGAAGAAACTCCTTGACTCACATGAAACTAGAAGCATAACCGGACGTCCACGTGATACAACCCTAATTTCATGAAATATATAGGGAAATGAACCCTAATTTCACATTTCTCTGTTTGAAGGATAACCAGAAGAATCAAACTTTACTGGACGAATACACCTTAGTCAGTTATAAAAAACCTAACTTATCAAATGATAAGTACATTCGCATGAGAAGGTGTATTGATTCACAGAGTAAGTATGCTAGGTCACACCCCTGAATTCTTGACAAGAAAGCAAATATGTAACTTGTTGTTCAGGTATACATTATATTTTGGTTTTCTGTATTTTCTATATATTTTTTTGTTTTTTGGGTTAAAGGGGTTATCAAGGGTTAGGGATGTCAGTTTGGACCTGTTAATGGGGATCCCCGCGGGGAACGCCCCGTTCGGGGCCCCAAAGATGGGGAATTTTCCCCCGTGGGGGCGGGGATGGGGAGAAAAATTCCCCCGAGAGCATTTCGGGGACGGGGACGGGGAATACACCCCCCGCCCCGCGGGGACCCCGCCCCGCCTATTATTTTAATATAGTTAATTTAATATATATATTTTAGATTAGGTTTTTTAGTCATTTCCTTTATGTTTATTTATAAAAATAAATAAATAAATATTCATGTATTTATTAAGAGAGAGAAATGTAAATTCTGTGGAAACCTATTCTGTTACTTTAAAAAGTATTATAGTTCATTTTGTTGAATTTTATAGCATTTTATAGAAATTTATAAAAAAAATATTATTATTTTGTGTTCCATTAGTATTTTTAATAAAAAATAATAAATGTCAAATACTAGTATTTTTTAATAACATAATAAATATGTGAATTCTTTGTGCTTTTTATTTTTATAGAAAATATAAACATTTTAAAAAAATAAAATATTAATGAATAAATGTAGGATCTATGGGGATCCCCGCGGGGAACGGGGATCCGCGGGGAACGGGGATGGGGATAGAAATTCCCCCGTGACGGAGATCGGGGACGGGGACGGGGAATGAATTTGATGGTAGGGAAAAAGATGGGGAAGTGTCCCCCCGGCCCCGCCCCGCCTCATTGACATCCCTATCAAGGGTAAATGTATGTCGGACCAGGGTTAGACATACAGAAGAAAGATATTAAAAGACATATGCCCGAAGTTAGTAGCAGACATACGACAAGGTATCAAAGATACATATTCGGGGTCGATAGTGGATACGTACGAAAGAGATGGACCGAAGAAAGATCTTACAAAGATATCAAGAACATGTGTCTAGGGTTGGTAGTATACATACGAAAAAGGTATAAAAGATACATATCCGGGGTCGGCAGCGGATACGTACGAAAGAGATAGACTAAAGAAAGCTCTTACAAAGATATCAAGAACACATGTATGGGGTTGGTAGCAGACATACGAAAAAGGTATCAAAGATACATATCCAGGGTCGGTAGCGGATACGTACGAAAGAGACAGACCGAAGAAAGCTCTTACAAAGATATCAAGAACACATGTCTGGGGTTGGTAGCAAACATATAACAGGAAAGAGGCCGGAGGAAAGGACTCTAACCAAGGATATCAGGAATATACGTCCGGAGGAAAGGGCGTATAACCAAGGATATCGAAAAATACGTTGAGCTTTAAGATTTGCAAATATGCAAGAACTACAAAATCCATCAGGCCAAAGGCGGGGTGTAATTACTCAAGAATGGCAATTATCTGAATTCCCACACACCAAGTATGGATACTCAAGTATTTGAGAAGCAAGAAAGGCTATACACCGACTCTTACTCGCACTCTAACGGCAAAGGCAAACATGGGCAAAATAACCAAAGGCTTGTAAGGGCAAGAGAAAACCATGACTTACTGGGGTAATGGGAAATATCAAAGACTCGACTGGTGGTAAGTCAAACAGACTCCACTGGGGAAACAAAATAGAATCACCCTAGGCTTCTTGTGGGGATGATTCAAATCTGAATGCATAACAATCTGGTTACTGCAAGTAAACATAATTAGCTTATACTCATGCATGTTTGAATTTTTTTATAGCGTAATTCTCCATACAATGGAAATGCTACGCATTTTGGTAGATGTAATATAATGATGCATGTTTAGCAATGCACTAGGAAAACACATCAATAATCGGTTATTGAGAAGGCAATGAACTTCCGAACGATTATTCTTGCACATCTGATCTTCTATAGAGAAAAGGCAATTAGTAATTCAATGGGGGACCGAGATTCGGAACCAATAACCTCTAAAGATCGATATCACTGAGGAATTAACTTCATGGGGAGAATACTACAAAACTAAATTGTAGCTCAGTAAAAGAATATTGAATTCTGATCAGAATCCCGACTTCATGGGGAACAAATTATTTATCCTTTGTTGGAAAGAGGAAAGCTTTGTTGGGAATGGAAACTTCTGGCATAGAAATCCTTGGCGAAGATAACTTCTATTGGGGAGCATCGAAATTCTAAAACAAAAAGAATTTTGCTCAGACCACACTGGGGATAACATCGTTGGGGGGTAAAAGATCCTCACCTGGGGAAGAGGCAAACATCCCGGGATAGAAACTCCACTAGGGACATCTCAACAAAATCTTCTATCACCGGTAACGAAAGAGTTATGACTGGAATTCTCCTGTACACCTTACTAGAGAGATAAGACACTTGCTCCACTAGGGAAAGAAGAATAGTTCCACTGGGGAAATTGGATCTCATTATACGAAAAATCCTTATGTTGGTCACATACAAACCCTTCTTGATTCATCTGCTGGTGTGTTTCTTGTCATAAAAGACCAACAGTACTTGCAAAAACAAAAATTGGGGCGACATGCCCCTGTTTGGAATGGAAAACTTTACTGAAAAATAGACAATTTGAACTACCAACCACCGGGTAAAAACTACGATGCAAGATTGCAACTTCAACATGTCGACTCTGAGGAGAAATGCCACTTGAAGAATGGACTTTAGAGAAGATACTGCAAAAGTAAATTGCACTTCACTGAAGATAAAGCATCCTGTCTTCGAACAAACTCCCAATTTTATGAGGAGAAGGACCATTCTCCTGTTGCAGAGAAATGAGGATGCTTCACTGGGGAGAAAATATCTCAGAAGAGAAACCCCTTGGTAGACAGATCTTTGTATTACTGCTTATATCCTACTGAGGATAACAATCCTAACTTCGACTGGGTACAATAACTTTGACTTAGGACAAAGGATATCAGTAAACGAACTTGAGTCTCTGATAAGTCGAAGGTAACAATCCTGACTTCTCAGCGTGATTTTCAACTTCAAGTCATTTAGCCATTGAAGATGATCTGCCCCAGTGTTGTGAACTTTGGAACATGGTTTTAGAAGCGGTTTCAACCATGCTTGAGTGAATGCTCGTGTATCTTCAAATTCTGAGAATATTCTCTTCTGATCAACACATTCTCAGAGAGATTTTTCAAATATTAATATTATTTCCCTAGTTTGACTGCACTTTGAGGGATAAAATCCCGACTTAAATGCCTCGAATTGGCTGAATACCTACTCGACAGAGCATTCGACACGCTTGCCCTTGCTCAACAGAATCTTGACAAATCTTTTCTTTGTCTCATGCTCACGGAGGGATGAGAAACTTGAGGATTTTCGAAGGAAATATAACCTTGGAGTGGTTGGCTTATGTCTTGAAAGTAGGTTACATTCACAACCATACTTCTTGACCTGAACTGCTTCATTCTCGAGCAAATACTTGAAGCAATATGTCCCTTGGGACCAACTGAAAGTAATGTGCCACTGCTCAACAGAGACTCTTGGCAATCAACTTTTGCAATCTACTTCAGATCATTTCTCAAACTGGTATTATTTTACTCAACAGAGTCAAATATAAGGTTTTCCCCAGATTAAGACCATTTTCACAAATCATTTACCTTTAAACGGTATCCTGAAGCAATTTGTCCCTTGAGATAATCAAATTTTCATTTGATGCTCATTATGCAAGCTTACTTGATGTTTAAGCACTTGTTCATATGCAAATAATGTCTATTCTAAGAATTATAATTATAATACAAAGCTCATGTTTGTCTTGAAGTTTTAAAAACCTTTATTGAGAAGATAAAAAAACAAAAAAAGTTTTTGTACGAAAGAAATTAAAAAGATAGTGTGATACCAACTCAAAAGTTTTTGCAAGCCTCATAGGAGTCAGATTACCGTATTCTCATTACAGCGTGCTTTCAAATTAACCCATGCTTCAGTTAGGACTTTTAAGAGTTGTAACGTGGCCTGGTTCACGGTTTTAGAAAAAAGGATTTAAGACTCAAAATATTTGGTGCCCACCCATTCTCCGTGATGTTCTCCAGTCTTAAATTCAGTTAAACCAATATGAGAACTCATCTCTCAAAAGGAGTTTACCATGGTTGAGGAGTTAAATGAGTTTTTTAGATATAGCAGTCACTCACCTCTTTCATTCTTTGTATTTGATCACACGACTTGGTTCCTTGTTAAGGATTTTTATGTGGTAATCCCTTTTTGCTTTTCGCGCTTTTCGCTCTCCCTAAATTTTGCCTGGACAAATTCCTTTTGAATTCGACTTTTGAAGTCCAGCGGGATGCCCTGACTTTTTCCTAAGTGACTTGTTTTTTCAAGTTTCGGCTTAGCGGGGTTTTTTGCCTTTTTTTTCATCATTTCATTTTAATTTGAACCAGTCGTATGATTTCGAGTCGTTTTTGACTTCCTGAGAAAGTGTAACTCCCTTACTACTTGATTGACGAAGAACCATCATTATGGTATCGTTATCTTTTGACCTCTTGATGTGCGAGGGATATCCATTGGGATATCATCATTTTTTATGCACACTACTGACATGAGGGTTAGACATTGCGGTTTTGTTCTTCCTTAGCCTTTTTGATGGATAACCATTATTGTATCCTTAGATACGCACTCCTGATGAGTTTTGAATGCTAATCAGATTAACTGAAATCTACCCTGCCCTGGGTTTAAAAAATGCGGATTTTTTCTGAACAAAAAAGAAACTCCTACTTTTAGGCTCAAAAGGGGTTGACGAGGGTTTCACTCCCTTATATCTCCAGTGTTTATAAATAAAAACAAGGCCTGTACATCATCAGCATGATTTTTATTCAAAAGCACACCATTTGAAATTTTTGGTATATTACTCATCATCCTCCCTCCAGAGGTATTTTGCTTTATTTAACAAGAGTTAAGTATCGAAACCAAAGAAAAAAATTAATGAGTGAATACGAATGGATTAATTTAAGACAAACATGTTCAATGCATTGTGATTAATATTCAAAAACCAAGTTTTGCATACAAGAAAGTACTGAACCAAAACAAGGAAGATTACAAATGAGAATGTGAATGTAATTTGAATTTTCCATGTTGAGGAGACTAGTCTCCGTAAGGACTGGTTGCTTCAGAAAGTACGCTTGGTAATCTCACTTTTTATCTATGGATGATTTACACTCTTGAGTTGAAAACAAGTAACCACCATATTTTCAATAAGAATATCTTTAGGTCGTGAGTACATGATTATGTTTCGATAGGAAATTCATATTGGTCATGTCTAGGTCTTTAGCTCATTCATTGACATCCTTCCTGTTATCAGAGATCTACAATACCTGCAACAGTGAGAATTACAACAACATGCCTCGAGTATAGGATGGTTACTTTAGATGCTACTTCGAACACCTGATACTTCGAGTAATTTCAATTATTGATGTCATGTGTTGTGAAGCTTTAATGTTTTAAATGCAACGTTTATTGAAAATGTTGAACGTCTTTTGTTAACAAAACGGAAAAAATGAAAACAACTTGTCACAATTCGAAAACACTTTTATTGAAAGATTGGCCTGTAAATAGGCATTTACATCGAAAAGTACTTATTAAAATGAAACAATTGCATGCGAAACACATGGGGAGGATAATGAAAAAAAATGACAATGTGAGTGCAGATTTATCGAGTACAACTCTGCTATAACTCTCATGACCTCTGAATTCTTCAATACTCGCTTTCCAAATGACTGATTAGACTAATGCTTTGTCCTGATCCGATCGAACCAACGACCTTTCACACAAAATATTTCTTTACTACATCAGCATTGACAGGGTGTGGGAAATCCTCTCCATCCATAGTCGTGAGCATCATAGATCCTCCTGAGAAGACTTTCTTCACAATAAAATGTCCTTCATAGTTGGGATCCTACTTACCCCTAGCGTCTGTATTGTTAGGAGGCAAGATCCTCTTTAGCACAAGATCACCATCTTGAAAATTTTGCGGACGTACCTTGTTGTCGAAAGTTTTCTTTATCCTTCTCTGGTATAGTTGTCCATGACAAATAATGGTTAATCTCTTCTTGTCAATGAGATTCAACTGGTCGAATCTATTCTGAACCCATTCAGCTTCATCCAATCGTGCATCTGTCATTATCCTTAGAGAAGGGATTTCTACTTCCGCCGGTAGGACTGTTTCCATGCCATAAACGAGCGAGAATGGGGTTTCCCCAGTCGAAGTGCGCATGGTAGTACGGTAACCATGTAAAGCGAATGGTAGCATCGCATGCCAATCTTTATAAGTGGCAACCATTTTCTGCACAATCTTCTTAATATTCTTGTTGGCTGCCTCAACCGAGCCATTCATCTTAGGACGGTAGGGAGAAGAATTATGATGTTTTATCTTAAAGTTTTCACATAACTCTTTCATCATCTTATTATTGAGGTTTGACCCGTTGTCGGTAATAATCTTCTCAGGGATCCCATATCGACAAATTATGTTATGCTTGATGAAACGCGCTACCACCTATTTAGTGACATTGGCATAAGATGCTGCTTTGACCCACTTAGTAAAGTAGTCAATGGCCACCAGAATGAAGCGGTGTCCGTTGGAAGCAGTCGGCTCAATCCGACCAATCATATCAATACCCCACATTGCGAATGGCCAAGGTGAAGTCAAGATATTCAGGGGATTGGGCGGCACATGCATTTTATCTGCGTAGATCTGACACTTGTAACAGACCCTAGAATGCTCGTAGCAATTGTTTTCCATTGTTGACCAATAATAACCTACCCTCAAGATTTTATTGGCCATAGTATGCCCGCTAGAATGTGTCCCAAAAGAACCTTCGTGCACTTCTTCTATTATCCTACTTGCTTCGTGTATATCCACGCATCTGAGCAGAACGGAATCATAATTCCTCTTATGCAGAACATTGCCGTCGAGGAAAAAATTGGTGGCAAACCTCCATAAAATCTTCTTATCCGTGACAGAAGCACCTTCTGGGTATTCTTGGGTCTTAAGATACCTCTTGATATCATAAAACCATGGCTTCTCGTCGACAACATCTTCTCCTATTTCATAACAGAACGTCGGTTCATCCAACCTTAGAATAGTGATAGAGGGAGCCTCATTTGCCCATCTAACTTTAAACATGGATGACAGAGTAGCCAAGGTGTCTTCCAAGTTATTCTCTTCCCTTGGGATATGATTGAAAGTAATTTCATCAAAATAAGGGGTTAGCTTTAACACATGCTCGCGATACAGAATCAAATTTGGGTGACGAGTCTCCCAATCTCTGTTGATTTGGCTAATTACCAGAGCAGAATCTCCATATACTTCTAAGATCTTGATTCGCAAATCAATGGCAGCTTCTAACCCAAAAATACAAGCTTCATACTCAACCATATTATTCGTACAATCAAAGCAAATCCTAGCAGTAAGAGGAGTATGAAAACCTTCACGAGAAGTAATCACCGCACCGACACCATTACCTAACACATTGGAGGCACCATCGAATACCATCGTCCATCGTGATCCTGGTTCGGGTCCTTCCTCTGGGCCTGGGATGTTACAATCCCGTATGTACATGATGTCTTCATCAGGAAACTCAAACTTCATTGGCTGATAGTCATCTTTCATGGGTTGGTGAGCGAGATGATTTGCCAATATACTGCCCTTGATAGCCTTTTGGGTAGTGTTGTACCCCAAAATTTGCCCTTCCATTTCTCAAAGGATCATCCTGGACTCTCAGGTTTGCTTCTATCAAGTTTCAAGTCTTGAATTACCACTTTTCAAGAAAATCACTCACAAGGGAAAAATGGTCAAAAGCATACTGGAAAGTCAAACTTTGACTTTCAGATCAAATCAAGTTACAACAATTTTATTTTATCAAGACATGAGTTTTGTTCATAAAAAATCAGGAGTCAGAAGTTACTTTGGAAAAATCAAAATTTTTAAAACATTTAGAAAATTTTCTAAGTGCTAAGAGTATATGATACCCCAGAACTTCTGAGCCAGCCTCCACGCAAGTAAAGTCAGAAGTTACAAACTTGGTTCAGAACATAGCCTTCAACTAGAATAGGGCTCTTCAGCCTCTATGCAAGCGCAGTCAGAAATTGCAAACGTGGTTCAGAATATAATCTTCCACCAGAACGTGACTATTCAGCACATGGAGGTTACGCTTATGATCTTCTGTGACCAGAACATCGCCAAATCCCAAAACCTCGTTTAAGTAACCTGCTGCCCTGCTACATTACAGTCCTGTAATCGGTTGTTGACCCGGTCCACGCCTGCACTTTCTCAAACCCCATATTTGTATCAAATTAGCATACGAAAACTGGGATTAAAAAGCAATGGAATAGTATACCAAAAAGGTTTTAATCCCATTTATTTTTCCCCCAAAAACCACAATAAACCCATCTATAAATACTTTTCTCCATCACACGTTCAAGGGGCTGGCTTTTGGAGAGAGAGAATCATCAAAAGAGAGAAAAGAAACCTGTGAAACCTTTCGTAAAAAATCCAGAAATCTCAAACAGAAAAACAAACCTTTGTTCTTCCCTTTGAATCAAAGAACTTGGCATTCTTCTCTTCCGTTGCTCTTGCTGACCTCAGAACCTCTAAAGGCAGCAGTCCAAGTTCCAAACGCATGCTCCAGGTTCAAGGTAAGTCTTTCTGACTTTGCATTTTCTCATTCAGAACATTATTAAACATGTAAATATCATAGTATTGATGTTGTCTATATCATTGCATGAATAGAAAAACTATGGATCAGAACTTCTTGATTAAGGCTAGGCTCAGGATCAGGATTAGAACTTCTGTAAACTGTTGTGTTTTTATTCCTTCTGACTTGTTGTTTGTTGAAAACTGAATAGATTACTGATGCGCTGATTGAGTGTTGAAATATGGCATAAAAATTCTGATGTTCATGCATATTTTTAACACACAGAACTTCTGAGTTCTCCTCATTGTTTTAAAATACAGAACTTCTGATGTTTCCACTCATTATTTTAATATGCACAGAATTTCTAAGACTTTCTCACTGTTCTAACACTCAGAAGTTCAGCACATAGAAGCCCAGAATTTATGTATCTGCCCTTTAACATTTCTTGCAGGACCTCAGAGTTTACTAATCAGAACTTCTGATGCCCACTGACATCTCTTTCTGAGTCACCACGTGTCTGGCTTCAGAACTTCTGACCCTTGTTATTTTGCTTTCAGCAGCTCGCTGTTTCTATCTTTCATTTGTTTTCCTTTTTATCAATTTTAATGTTAATACTTTTTTTACCAACACAAAAAAGGACGTAAAAATATTTTCCTTTTACTAATTAATTTTTTAAGACAAAAAACCTTTTTAAACAAGTCCTTTTTCTTTCTTTCTTATGTTGTACATTTCAATATGGTTGTAATAGTAACTTAGGATTTAATTTTACTTGCAACCCCCCATTCATAAATATGTACCCCCATCCCCCTAACGATTGTAATAGCGTAGGATATTTATTTTTCGCGCTTTTATTGCTTTCATATATTGTTGGTAACTAGGGTGTGTATGGCCAGATATGAAATCGACAAATAGGTCACCCTAATCAAAATTAAAATGCATGCAAACTAACACACTGGCACACTAGTACCTCTAGGGTAATCTCACTTTATTTCTTTTCGGAAAATAGTTATGTCCCTCGAATATGGGACGTTTTAGCAAAGACCCTTCAATAAAAAAGGATCGTAGTACCTCGATGACCCTCGATGTTTCCTTTGGTAAAACGATCTAGTCCCTAAAACGACATTGATAAAACGTCTCATAAGTTGCCTTCTATGACTATACAAACGTCCCAACGTCCGTCCCTTCACATCCAACGATGGGGCTTCTTACCAAATCAATGGTAAGATAGCCATATCTAAAGGAGAAGGAAAAGCACGTTTAAGACCTTTCGAGTAGGTAGATTCGCTCCTAGTTACTCGCTTGCTCACGAAAAAACACTTTTACACACAAACACTCTCATTTCAAAACATTTTCTAAAAGATAAAACATTTTGTATACGTTCTTATAGAGATGAGAACCATTGCAAAATATCTTTCCGAAAATCACCTTCCACAACATAATCCATAAACACGTCTTTGAACTATCTTTCGAAACAAAACTTTGTACGCGTTCTTATAGAAACGAGAACCATTACAAATATATTTTCAAAACACTTTCAAAGCCCACACCACAAAGCACATTCAAACAAAAGCAAGTGATCTAGCGAGTAAACTAAGAGCCCATGGAAAACCATGGATGAAAAGGGTGCTAACACCTTCCCTTTTCATAATTTACCCCCCGAACTCAAGAAAACATCTCTAAAGGTATTTCCTGTGCTTTTTCACCTTTCCTTTTGGATAAAAGAAAAGTCGGTGGCGACTCTTGCTAAACCGCAACATTTGTGAACACAAACGAAAAACTCCAAGTCAGTTCTCCCACCGTATCACAGGTAGTATACTGGATGTCGTATTCAGTTAAAATCATTTGCCAACGAGCTATCCTTCATGTGAGGGGTAGTTTTTTAAATATGTACTTGATTGGGTCCATTTTAGAGATCAATAAGGTGGTATGAGTCAACATGTACTTTCTTAGTCGGCAAGCAGCCCATACCAAAGCGCAGTAAGTTTTCTCGAGCAGTGAGTATTTTATTTCCCAGCCGGTAAACGTTTTGCTAAGGTAATATATTGCGTGCTCTTTTTGACCAGACACGTCATGCTGCCCTAATACAAACCCCATTGAGTTCTCTAACACTGTTAGATACATTATCAAGGGTCTACCTTCTACTGGAGGCGAGAGAATCAGAGGTTCCATCAAATATTCTTTAATCCTATCAAATGCCGACTGGCAATCGTTATTCCACTTGTTCGTCTGAATTTTCTTTAACAATCTAAAGATTGGTTCACAAGTGGCTGTAAGGTGGGAGAAGAATCTAGAAATGTAGTTCAATCTCCCGAGAAAGCCACGAACCTCTTTTTCTGTTTCCGACACCTGCATTTCTTGTATAGCTCTTATCTTACTAGGGTTAACTTCAATTCCCTTCTCGCTTACGATGAACCCTAACAATTTCCCTGATCTCACTCCGAAGGTGCACTTATTTGGATTTAGACTTAATCTGAACTTCCTTAACCTTTCAAACAATTTCAACAAATGAACGAGATGTTCATCTTCTGTCTGGGATTTGGCAATCATATTGTCAACATATACTTCAATCTCTTTATGAATCATGTCATGGAAGAGAGTGACCATAGCACGTTGATAAGTCGCCCTGACATTCTTCAGACCAAAGGGCATTACTTTGTAGCAAAATGTTCCCCAAGGAGTAATAAAAGTAGTTTTCTCCCTGTCTTCTGGTGCCATCTTAATCTGATAATAGCCAGAAAAGCCATCCATGAAGGAAAACACTTTGGCTTGAGCAGTATTGTAAACTAGAACATCAATGTGCGGCAATGGGAAATCATCTTTAGGGCTTGCTATGTTCAAGTCCCTATAGTCCACACACATTCTGACTTTTCCATCCTTCTGAGGTACTGGTACAATATTCGCAATCCATGGTGGATAAGAAGTTACTTTCAAAAAGCCAGCGTCAAATTGTTTATGAACCTCCTCTTTGATCTTTTTAGACATCTCAGGGTGAGTTCTTCAAAGCTTTTGCTTAACAGGAGGACAATCTTCCCTAAGAGGTAGCTTGTGCATAATAATGTATGTGTCTAAGTCGGGCATGTCTTCATAGGACCAAGCGAATATATATGCATACTCACGGAGCATTGCGATTAATCAATGTTTGATATTGTCTTCTAGAACAGCCCCAATCTTGACTTCTTTTCGGACCTCTTTGGTACCCAAATTGATCAACTAAGTGGTCTCTTGATGTGGCTGAATGACTTTTTCTTCTTGCCTTAGTAATCTAGCCCACTCTTCAGGAAGTTCGCAGTCCCCCTCAGTTTCTTCTTCAGCTTGATATATTGGATTTTCAAAGTCATAGAGAGTCATAGCAGAATCATTCCCGACACTTTCTGGGATTAATGAAGGACACAATCTGCATGATTATTTTTATTTTTATTTGTCTTAGATGTAAAGGGGAAATAAAGCCTCGTATCTTATAAAAAAGTTTCGGAAAGACAAGAGCGAAATATTTGAAAACAAAAGACGTTCTTTATTGATGAATAAACTTGTAATGAAAAACATTGTGGCCTTACAGCATGTCCACTATGTCTTAGGTAGGACATATGTATTATTGCATGATAAGAAATAAAATAAAGTTACTCTTCATAACGGGTGACTTCGATGACGTCCTCGGTGAACCAGTTGGTAAGCTTTCCACTCGGCACGGTTGGATGAACTCACATGTCCATCTCACAATCACTGTTATCTCCCTTACTCACGGCATGAGCCTCTTCTTGGATGATCCCACCGCTGACAAATCGAATTGGTGGAGGAATACCTTGATCTTTGGGAGTAGCGATTGACCTTCTTTGATTAGTAATGAAGCCTAAACCTCTCTTGGCTGTCTGAGTAGGGAGAACCAACACTCTCCCCCAGCCTTCTGGATGACCATATTGAACAATCACTTGTGCCTGGCGATAAGATGACATGGGGACCTCTGGCTTTTTGTCTTCTTGATGAGGAGTTCTGACAACTTGTATAGTTTCAAAGGCTTGACACGGCGTCTCATGAATTTCTCCTTCCACTTTAACATAGCGGAAAGAACTCAAGTGACTGATAATATAATCTTCTTCGCCGCAAACGGTGACCACCTTTCCGTTCAGTAAAAACTTTAGCTTCTGGTGTAGAGTGGATGTGACAGTCCAGCCCCATGGATCCATGGGCGGCCCATCAAACAGAAGTAGGAAGGGTTAATGTCCATGATAAAGAAGGTAGCTTCAAACACTTGGGGCCCTATCTTGATTGGCAGGTCGACTTCCCCGAACACAGTCCTTTTTGACCCATCAAAAGCCTTAACAATCAAATCACTCACCCTCAACAAAAGCCCCTCATAATCCAGTTTCAAAAGAGCAGACTTGAGAGGAACCTGTATCAACCAACACACGAGATAAGGTAGTTTTTGCAATCTCCATAGAGATGTGTAATGCTTTGTTATGCTTCCTCCCCTCAGGGGGTAAGTCGAAGTCCGTGAAACCCAACCCATTACTCGCAGAAATGCTATTCATAATTCCTTCAAATTGATTCACAGATATCTCTTGGGGAACAAAAGAGGTTCCTAACAGCTTCATTAGTGCATTTCTATGGGATTCTGAATCTCTGAGTAAAGCGAGAATGGATATCTTTGATGGTGTTTGACTTAACTGGTCAATGACCTTGTAGTCACTCTTCTTGATGTACCGCATTAACTCGACTGCATCCTTAGATGTTTCATCATTAAAAACAGGAATAGGGGGATTCTTCCCCGGCTTATCGCTATTAACCATAATCTGATTTCCTTTAGCCTTAGATGCGGCTTCTGTGCTAACTACAGGTCATTATGGTGGGGAGAAAACCCGACCACTACGGGTAATTCGGCTTTCACTGACAATATCGAGTATTGTAGGCTTCTCTTCTTCAGACTTGTTTTCCTCAAACCTCTGAGTAGCAACCTTCTTCCCCTGATAGTAAAGTTCTCCACCATAACTCCAAGGCACCGCCTTGTCGCTAACATACGGCACTGGACCAGGCACAGTGATAAGTAGTGGAGATTTCTTACTAGGCACCAGAATCATCACAGGTACCCGGGCATTTTTTTGTTTGATCGGAATGGTTATCACATTGACTTCATCATTATCAATATCAAGCTTAACGATCTTGTGATTAAACTGAAGAAACCCCTTTGTAATTAAATCCTGAACCGTATCTATCAATAATCGACAACCCTCTAGCTGTTTCAAACAAGCAGCACAGTCCATCCCACAACCCAAAAATACACCTTTACTCATCAATTGTTCTTTTACGAATAAAAGGGGCGTAGTCAACTGGTCAACATCCATAACCAGGTCCAAACTTTCGTCCTCAATGATGGCACTGACAGTGGCATCTCTGTGAGGCGGCAGAGGTTGATTTGTAATATTAGATGATGGTCTGAAGTTAATAGCTTGGGTGTCTAATAGGTCTTGAACCTTGTGCTTGAAGGTATAGCAATTCTCGATGGTGTGCCTCTGCCAGCCATAGTGGAAATCACACTGGGGATTAGCATCAAAGTGAATCGGCAACCTGTCAGGGTCAATTTTCAACGTACACAACTCAATCAACTTTAGCTCGAGTAACTGAGGAAAGAACTCAGCATATGTCATTGGAAGTGAATCAAACTTTCTAAGGGGAAATCTTGGTTTTTGTTGATTGTTCTGTCGGGGTGTATATGTTGGACGTTGAGGTGGAGCTATTGGGATTGTTACAGTAGCAGACTGATGGTCGTAATCCTGATATCTGCCTTTCCCCTTATGAGGATAGACCGCACTAGATTCCCCTTCCTTTTTCTTTTGGTGACTCCCGAAATACTTTTTAGTATTACCAGCACTATTCCCAACTACGACGTCTTGGATTTTCCCCAATTTAATTCTGATCTCAATTCGCTCCCCATGTGTTACCATCTCAGCAAAAGTACATGATATGCTACAAGTTGTGTAATATTGGCCTTGCAATGTACTACTAAACATCTCCATCATTTCTTGTTCCAACATGGGTGGTTGCACTTTTGCACCCATCTCCCGCCACCTCTGGGCGTACTCTTTAAAAAATTCGTCCTGTTTTTGGGATAAGTTCTGTAGTTGGGTTCTTGTAGGAGCCATGTCAGTGTTATACTGATAGTGTATAACAAAAGCTTCAACCAACTCTCTCCATGTACGGATATGACTACTTTCCAGCTACATGTACCATTCGAGTGGGCCACCTGTCAAACAGTCTTGAAAGAAGTGCATCAACAGTTTCTCGTCATTAAAATACGCAGACATCTTCCGATAGAAAGATTTAACATGGGTCTTTGGACAGGAAGTGCCTTTGTACTTTACGAAATCAGGTACCTTGAATTTTGGGGGAATCCTTACTCCGGGCACTAAGCCCAAATCAGACATGTCAAAGCCTACTGCACCTTGACTTTCAAACATGCGCATTCGTTCTTCAAGCATATACAACTTCTTGTTAGCTTCAGTTGGTTCTTCCACATTAGTCATCCAGTCTTCCCAATTATCTTCTTCCACCGGCCTAACAGGAATGCGAATAGACCTTGGTAATACAATAGGTTGTTCAGTGTTCTGATAAACAGGAGTGGGTGGGGGAGGATTCCCCACATCTTGATTCCCAGGGATGCCTTGGTTACCTGTAAGATTGCTGAAATTTGCATGTTGACCGTTTTGGGTATTCAGACTGACATTCAAATCCAGGTTCATGTTTCGAGTGCCTCCCAGATTCTCCACTACATTCTGAACCCCCAGAATACCGTTAGGATTGTCGATGACGACTCCTGGTGGATTTGTGTTCAAATTTTCACCTCCATTATTCAAAGCTTCAGCGGGCCTCACAATCATGGCTCTCATTTACTCTTGTTGACGACCCATATTCTGAATAATCTCCATCAACTGATTGACTCGAGTATTTATCCTGGTTCCCATAGCCATAACATCTTCTTGAATCTGTTCCATCTGTCTCTTGGAAGTGCTTCGAGTATTATAACGATGAGAATTCGTAGTGGCTACCTTCTGCAACGGGGAGGTCAAAATCAAGAAATAAGAAGACCTGCCTGTTGTACCCCAAAATTTTCCCTCCCATATTTCTCAATACATTTCAAGTGAGGTCCTCAAATTGCTCCAGGAAGTCCAAGGGTTGACCAGACAAACTCTCTCCTAAGGCAGTCTACCTCAAATTAGGGTTTCAGTTTGCATCAAGGTGCTTGAGTCCAAGGGATCCCAAATTCTCACCATTGTCCTAATGTGTTCTCAAGAGCATCCATGTCAAGTTTCAAGCCTTGCAGAGAAAGTTTGCTCAATCAATTGCTCAAAGCCCTGAAAATCGACTGTGTTAGGGCAAAAGTCAATTGTGGCCCACATACAGTCAAACTTCAAGATTTTTGGTCAACATCCTCATTTTGAAGTATTATTCATCATTTTATCAAGGGTTGATCATGATTCATCAAGGATTGCTCACAATTCATCAAAACCCAAAAGTTGCTAAATTAGGGTTTTGCAGGAAAAGTCAACTCAACTTTGACCAAGCATAACTTTCTCATACTTTATCAAGAATGACCCATCCAAAGCTCATTTTAAATAGGATGAAATTCCCTACAATTAATCTTCATCTCGCAAGTTCAAAATATTCACTCACAAGAAGTTATAAATTTAGACATTATAGGTCATTTTGAAAAGTCAACAAAAACATCTTTTTTGCCAAAGCTTCATACATGAACATGAAAGACCCAATTGAGATGAGACCAAAAGGGTTGCTTAGAGGACATCTTGAGCTTTCTAAAAAAATCCAAGAACACCCTCATAGGATCAAAATTGAAGGAGTTATGCATTGGTGAAGTTGGCCTTTTTTGCAAAATTGCCAAAAGTCAAATATGCCTCAAATTGCAATTTTTGTCAAATGGGCCCAACTTTTTGTGCTTGTATTGAGTTTGTAACATGGTCCACGAGCCATGACTCTTCCCACTTGACTTTGTTTTATTTTTGTCATTTATTTTGATTTTTATTTCAATTAAATCAAATTAAATCAAAATAAAATCATGAAAATATCAAAACCATTTAAACCTTGAGATTTTATGCATATTTCAGGTCCATGAATAGCTGGCAAGGGAATCAAATCGTGCAAGGCTTGTTTGTCCATAAAAAGATTGATTTTTGGCTTGTTTTGGAAAGATTTACAAGAGAATCAAATCTTGATCAATCACCTTAATTGAAGAAGATTTGAAACAAATTTATAAACCTAATTCACTCAAGGCTACTGATAGAACATTTACAGACCAAATGCACAAGGGTTAGAGGCGTGAGAAGCTGAGGAAAAACTTGGAAAAACTCAATAAAAGTAGCAATATGTTTTCATAGCTCCGGGCGCTTTCAAGCCATTCCAAGCACTCCTTTCACTTGCTGGGCATTCAAGGAGTCCATCCCAATCCTTATCAAGCAATTTCGTGCACAAAAACTCACTGTAAGCACCTCACGATACCCTTACTTTCTTGAAATTTAATATCATGATTCTGGCACTTATAGCATGAATTACTTATATATTCTTGTTCATTGAAACATTTGCAAGCTAATGGTAATGATCAATTGCGTTTTTGTTAGCCATACAGAGATATGCCATTGTTAGGTTTTCTTGGTTCGTTTTAGGGTTTTCTTATGCAGGTGAAATTGGCCAAAAAGAGGGGTACCATGGTGTTCACGAGGCCAAGACGAACTGGTCTGTGGCATTAGTTTTCGTTTATCATGCTTGTAGGTGATTTTGGAAAATTGTAGGGGCTATACCTACAGAGAATGTCTGTAGGTAAAGGTTGTTTTACCTAAAACGACGGACAAGGGTAGACGATGACTGCGTGGCACCACCCTATTCGCCCGTTTGAATTCTGGCGCGTGTTTGATAACTGGCATTATTTTTTTATTTTATTGTTATTATTTCATATATTAACAAATGAATTCAAGTAGCCCAGTGGTAGCCATGGAGAGCGTTAAGGCCTTGCAGGCATGAGGTCAGGGGTTCGACCCCTGCCTCCAACATTTGCAATTTTTCTCAATTATTCATTACAGATCCAGTACTCCACGCATCATGAGGCCCACAATATGCCATCAATGCTCACTCACTAGATCTCCAGAAGGCCAGATCTCACGCCCATTCATTGGAGGTCCATGATGCTCCCTAGTCAACTTGCAGCATTGGATCATGAGAGTCAACCTTGGACCAAGGCTTTTTGGGCTTGAAAGTCAGATTGGCACCCCCCATTTGCTTTGGATACCAGGCCCTTTTTCTTTTCTTTTATATTTTCCTTTTACTTAATTTTTGTTTAAATTATTTTCTAACATCAAAATTAATTCTTTTTTTACAAAAAACTCATAAAAATCAATTTCATCAAATTTAGGTTTTTTTATATATTTTGTCAAAATTAATTTAATTAGTTAATTTAATTCTAGGGTAACTTAAATCTTTTTTGTAAATAAATTAAAACAAATTAGAAAATTAGGTTTGTTTGATTTAATTTTTTATTTTCTTTTCTTAAAATAACCAAAATACAAAAATAGGTCAAAATTAATTATTTTTCTTAATTTAATCTAATTAGTAACTAGGTTTGTATCGTATTTAATTAAAATCTTATTTTCTCAAAATAATAAAAAACAACCAAAAAATGATTTTTCTTTTAATTAGGTTTAGACGGGGTCAAAACCCTAATTTTGCCCGTTCTTAATTTATCGCGCGCGTTTACTATTTTTTTATAATATTTAATGTAACTGCTCATGGGATGTAATAGTTTAATTAGGATTTTCCTTTTATTTATCGTTTTTTACGGGTTTTGGCTATGTAATTAATCCCCCTCCCTGAAGCCTTGTAATAGCGTAGCTTTATTTTCCGCATTTTAATATTCGCAAATATTAACTGTTAGATGTATGATAATAGGATTGCATGACAAGAATGTATGTTAATTTTAAAATGGTTAGCAAACCCTAAATATGCAAAGATAATAACTGAAATTGAATCACTCGCACATGCGCACTCCTAGGATATACTCTCACTTCGGTTGCCTTCGGTAAACGATCATTAAGTATAGGGTGTTTTAGTGGTCGCTCTTTTGTCTAAACAAAGATCAAATGTCTCGTTCGGAAATGTTGCCTCGGAAGTGTTACCTCGAGTATGATCTTAAGACATTAGGGTTATTACTAAGATGTCCTAACATTTCTTTAGTGATCGTACGTCCCTTTAGAATTGACCCTTACAATTCCAACGACGAAGCTACCTACTCACTAATAGTGGGATAGCGTTGTCTAAAGGAAATAAGAACAGAAACATTCTTTTTTCGAGTAGGTAGATGCTAGAAGGTACTTTCTCAAAATAAACTTTTCCACACTTACACTCTTTTCAAACAAAGTTTTCAAAAACACTTCATAACACTCTTGAAGACAGAAGCAAGGGTTAAAACGAAGTAAAACAAAAACTTTTCAAAACACAAACACGGAAGCAATTTTTAAATGATGAGCAAGTACCTAAGAGCCCGTGGAAAACCACGGATGGAAAGGGTGCTAATACCTTCCCTTTCTATAATCTACCCCCCGTACTCAAAATCTCGAAAAAGGAATTTTTCTGTGCTTTTTTCCTTTCCAGTTGGATAAAATAAAAGTCGGTGGCGACTCTTGCTTACAGCGACATTTTGCGAACACAAACGTAAAACGCAAACCAGCATTTTCCTAAAACAGTCTAGTTCTGCCACCGTATCACACTGCCATAATCACCTATCGTAATATGATATGTATGAATGCATGGTTGTGCACGAAATGTTTTACCATTTCCAGGACACCCAAAGTTTTATCACCCCTAGGAATTTTAAACAACATGATAAGAGAGACAATCGGTGAGAAAAAGATTCAACAACAATTGATTTCATTAAAAATACCATTCATACGATCAAATGGTAACTTCTTACAAGTATGATTCAGGATACGTAGTGAAATTTAAACGACCCCATCCAACAATAATGGTGGTGATCTAATGACATTAAAGCAAAAAAATAGAGAACAGGACAATCAAAGTGGTGGATCTCTAATCTCTGTGTAGTAAAATGGTCCTCCCTGCCAGAAGTACTCTTCACTCCATTCCTTGGTTTCTTTGAATAATTTCTTTGTATTTTCACGATCCCGTCCATGAGCGAAGCTATCGATTACCACATCTTTCCGAAACAGTTGTCCCTCCAAGTACACGCATTGCTCTAGGAAGCGATCACATTATTTACATTCTGGCAAAGGTATAGGTACGGGTGCTTCTTCCATCTCCTTTATTTTGTCTCGGAGTCTTGAATTATTTTTCATCACTTCGGTCATTTGATCTTCTTTCGCCTCCAACTCCATCCTAGCAGCTTTAGATTGGTTTCCCAATTCTTTAGCTTTGGCTTTGTTTCTATTGTTGGCCATTTGAAATTTCAAAGTTTCTCGACGATTCCTCTCTGCATCAGCGAGGGCTATCTGGTACTCTTCCGTAGATACAAAGGAGTCTTCAGATCTGGGTCGTTTTTTGGAGCTACCTTCTCCTTCATACTCTTTTAGTTGATGGGCCAATTCCCTTTTCTTTTCTGTTAAGAAATATATTTCCATTTTTTTGTCTTCCAGATTTTGATGAAGGTCCCTATTTTCCAACTGTACTTGGTAGAAGCGTTCCTTAGGCACATCATGCTGTAGCTCAGTGGGTTGAAGATACAAGGAGATTTCCTTTTCAAAAGGAAACATAAGAGTTTTGAGTCTTTCCTTCAGCCAATCCACATAAGGATCGAAAGCTAATACCTCTTTTAACCCGAAGAATTCCTTTCCTTTCCTACCAATATGTGCCCAAGAAATTTCCACTTTCTTCAATAATTTCGGATATTCTCCCTTTTTGCAATACACAGGTTCGACCTCCTTGGTCGTGGGTGGATGCCTCATGGCATAACCTAATTGGCGAAGAGCGAGTACTGGGTTATAATTGATAACCCCTTTTGTTCCTATGCGTGTAACATTAGAGAAGCCTGCACAGTGAGAGATGACTTCGTGCCATCAACCTTAAGTTTGTACCATTGGATATCGAAAGAGGTAAGTGTCATTACTTTGGATGCCCATGAACAAGGATCTTCTTTGAATGGCCCTTTGGTGGGTAACTGTGCCATGAACCATTTGTAAAGTATTGGCATGCAGCATACCACTACTCCTTTCTTTTCATGCCTAGAGTGGATGGCATGGTAGGTATCAGCTAATAGTGTAGGTATCCGATTCTTATTCATGAAAACACATAGAGCAGCCAAGTCTACTATCTCTTTAGTCTCATAGAATAAGATAACTCCATAAATGGTAGCAGCCAACATAGCATAATAAGCATCCCAGTGTCTTATGTTTTCCATTTCCTTAGACTTACTTACCAAGAAATCTACAGGAAGACCACAAGTGACTTTGTTACATCTCCATTTCCCTTTTACATAGTTAAGGCTCAAATAAAGAACCTTAGCAATAGCCTCATAGTCAGGCTCAATAGGGACTCGAACAAATGGAGCATGACTAGTGAGCTTAATATGGAGAAGATGAGCATACTCCTCAAGAGTAGGTGCTAACTGGTAGTCCTGAAATTTGAAACAACGCAACTCCGGATCATAAAACTGTAACAGGGTCTAAATAGCCTTATCGTCAACCCGAGAATCCAAAAAAGATAGGAGATTCCCATATCTTTCACCAAAAACACCCATTTGTTGACAATTCATAAGATCTCTGAGTTCTTCGAGAGAGAGCCAAATACTAGGACGAAACTGATAGCTGAAGTTATCCCTCTTTGTCTTTAGGACGATATCAGTGTTGCTTACCATTCTTTAGAGGAAAAGAAAACTCTAGGACGATATCAGTGTTGCTTACCATTCTTTAGGACGATATCAGTGTTGATCATAGGGTTACTACTTCCATGATACTGATTTTTGTTATACTGTCTCTGCATAGTCTATTAATACCAGGATTACAGGTTTGGAACATAACCAGAAGAATTCCATGAAGATCAGATTCGGAACCTCAAAATAAATCTGAGAACCTCATAATTACCGGCAGAAATCTAGGACATAATCATTAGAACAGGTGGTCACTATCTGAACATAAGTAATCGTCTGAATATAGTCACCAATTATACCTGTGATAAGAATTCCCTCCCCACTCACGGGTGAATACTAGGTTAGGGTAAGGTAAAGGTAACTCGAAAATCACGGGTCCGCCTGAAAGTGTTATCGCCTTACCCACAGATGTGGGTGTCGATAGTAATTCATTTGAACCTCATCCGAGCGTGGTATATGACATGACTGCACTAATCGGACCATGTGCTATAGCCGTCATGCCCCTACTCTATTCCTAGTGTCCTAGTGCACTCTGGCCTGGGGACTGGGCCTTTTACCTCAATAGTAACACCCACCCAAAATGGAAAACCAGAATCCAACATAATAGATAACCAATATTGAAAGCAATAAAATGCAATGAAAATAATGCTCAGATAAACATGTACAGATGAGTAAAGTGAAAGCATAAAAATAAACACCCAAAGAAAGAAAACAAGGGTTAGGATCGACTCCAGGATGGACCAGCAATAGGTCAACATGTCCCCAATGAAGTCGCCAGCTTAAACAACCGGCTGAAAATCATCAAACAATGAAGTCGCCATTGAACGTCTTTTATCCCATATAGAGGGAAAGGTAAACATCGAGAAAACTTGAGAAGAGTGAAATCAAGGTCGAACGACCAAGAGATAATGGTAAGGGAGTCTGTTATGCAAGGGGAAGGTATTAGCATCCCACATGCCCGTAGTATTCTACGGTATCCACTCTTGTTGTCTATCTTATGGGTGTGTTTGAAATCTATATCTAAACTGTACAGGGAATGCATGCAACAAAAGGAGAAAAGAATGTAGGGAAAATAAAAGTTGTGCTCGTTCGGGTCCTAACCCGATGCCTACGTATCCCTTTTAAGGAATCAGAGCTACCGTAGTTCGACTAACATGTTTTTGTTGGTTTGTATTTTTTAATGAACAATATTAATTTCGCCTTCTGCCGCAAATCGAACTTTGGATACTTACGCGTTAGCACAGAAGTGAATTAATATGTTCTTGAGAAAAAAGTTTAGAAGAAAAGCCCGAAGGCAAAATAGTTTACGTTGGTTAGTGTTTTTGCTGCAGATAACAACTAATTGACCCCAAGAGAGAGATTTTAGTCATTTCTCTACTTTCATGAAATAAGTCTTTGAGACTTGAACCAAACCAATGCTTATCATAGGAGAATAATAAGATCGAGAAGAAACTCGCTTATCATCTCTCATACTTACCAAAGATATGACTCTCATCAGTAATTTTTAAGTGTTTTTGAAGTTTGCAAGAAAAAGAAGTTTTTGTTTTAATGCAAATGCAAAAGGAGAAATAAAATTCAAAGGGAGACTAGTCTATTTCTAAACCTAATGTTATTATGCACCATGGACCTAAAATTGGAATTTCGAGGAAGCTCTACCTAATATTTACAAGCTTGGATTTAGAAGCCTAATGTCTAATTTTAGTTCAAATAAATTGAAGATTTAATTTGAACCAAAATTACCTAAGGGATCATGAAAGACTATATAAACAAGTAGAATTAGGCAACAAGTATTAAAGTATTGCGTATAATCCCTACCAAAAATCGCAAATGAAATACATGGCATAAAAGAAGTAAAACTAGGGATTAAAATTGACTAAAAAGTTAGTAAAAGGGAACTAAATTTCTAATTAATTTCTAAAATATCTTCTAGTATTTTTACCATTTTTATGATGTATTTTTGTTATACAAAAAATGAAAGAATAAAAAATGATTATAAAAAGAAAATGATGGAATCAGGGGGAGGGGCAATTTGGATCCAGGGGTATGCCGGAGCAAAGGGGCGCTAGGCCCATTCGATTTAGTCCAGTAGCAGTTTTTTTTGTTTTTGTTTAAATTTTGTTATCAGGCTTCCCAAAAAAATGTGAAACGGGCTTAGGGCAAGAGAGTATTCGGTCCACTCAACCCAATTATCATCCAAACCCAATTCAGATTTCATCCTATTATCCCTAAGTTTCTTTTTATTCTGGGACCAAAAAAAACTTAACATGTTAAAATAAAATAATCAAGAAACTACTTGAGCTTAAAGTCTAATAGCCCATTATTGGATCAGGGGTCCTGAAAGATAAGCCAAGCCTCAATGGATGAGGACTCACATATGGTCTGATTTCGTTTTCCTCTCTCATGCCCTAATTCTGAGCTATCCAAATTACCGCCTGAGATTACCACGGGCAATGTTCCTCCGTGATGAAGCTAGTGCCTCTCTGCTTCTCCCTCATTTTTGAACACAAACCCCAACTGTGATCATTCTTATCTCTTTGCTAAAATCAACAGTTTATCATAACTACACAAAACCCTAAGAGATGAACAGAGTCCAGGTTAACCAAAAGTTGTGTTGAACTCGAGGCAATAACGATAGGGTAATCATTCAACACGCGTAAAACTTCCCAGCAGTATCAAGAAATAGCTAAAATGATGAAGAGATGGAAGAGATCGAGCCTTACCTACCGGAGACACTCCGGCGGTGTTCAGACGCGGCGAAAGCAAAAAGAAACCCAGAGGATGAACTTCAGAAACACAGGTGTTGTACCCCAAAATTTGCCCTCGTATTTTTCCACAAGAAATCACAGCTTCGGGCATTTCCTGATTTTTCAGACTGGTTCAAGAATCGGTCAAACAGATTTTTCTCGTCAGTCAGACAAATTTAGGGTTTTTTTAAAGGGTCTGGAACAGTTCACACAGTTTGCTTAGGGTTTTGGTTGATTTTGGCTCAACTTTGATCAGGCGAACGTTTCTTTGGCATTTGATCAGAATCAGGATTTTGTGCGCATATCTCTCAAGAAGAGTTAGTTCTATCAATGCTTTTCAAATTACTCTGAAATGAGAACTGAGGCTGCTGGTTGTTAATTTGCATTTGTCCGGATTTAATCAGTGAAAAGAGGCAGATGGACGTTTTGTTTAATTAACTGTCGCCTGGTTTGAAACTGTGCTTTACTTTGGATAATTGGAGCGTCGGGTTTGTTATTGATTATAAGACCAGTGTTTATCAATTGATTATTTATTTTTAAGTTAAGATAATTGGAGTTTATTTCCATTTTATTTTAATTTAAGAATTATAAGCAATTAGATAAATATTTGAAGAAGAATTAAAAATGAATGACAAATAAAAGGACTTTTTATTTATTTTTGAATTATTTGTATAATTGTTTTTGTTTACAAAATGTTTACAATAATAATATTACAGTAATTTAAATTTAAATAAAACTATCCTAATTTTTCTAAGTTTTCCTAAGTCTTCATCTTCCATCCCTTGCTCCCTCTGCCTCATTGGATTTTATCTGCAAAGAATAGAAAAGAAGAAAAAGTCAATTGAAGCAGATAAATAATTAAAGAGACAGACAGATAAAAGAGAATTCATCATTAAAAGCAAATGGCCGGGATCAGTTCGCCCACTCTGCAAATCACGGGATTTCTCCCGGTTCACAAAGAGGGATGAAAATGTTTGCAAATTAAATGAGTGCACAAAGTATACAAATTGCACATTTCAAATTGGCCAACCAACTGCATAGTTCAAAGCAAACATCATGTATAAGAGTCCAAGTCCAAACTAAGTTCCAATGTCAAACTAAACAAAAAGTTGTCCAAAGGATGTCAAAGTACAAAAGGCCATCAAAGCTGTCAAAAGAAGATATGCAAATATCAGGAAAGTACAAAGTATGCAGAGAAATATTAGAAGTGCAAGCAATATCGTTTCATCATTTCCCAGCCATTGCTTTTTCAGAACTAAAGTACACATAACATTATTTTAATGTTTTGATTTGTACTAGAGAGAGAGAGAAGAGAGGAGAAGTTAGGCTTACTGAATTTTGGCTTTAGGCATGAAAATATATAAAACAAACTCAAATGAAACAGTAAGGGGAGAGATCACAAAAACAAAAGATAACTCAGAGAAAGCTCTAAGCCTCAAGCTTACCCTGCCTGAATCCAAACAACATAAAACTGTCACAAACCTCAAAGCCTAAAAACCAGTAAAGCTTCAAGCCAGAAACGCCTAAACCTGTGTCAAGTTTAAGAAAAACAATACAAACTGATGCAAGCCTGTGCCTACCATTCAAAACTGAAACAGCATGCCAAGGCCATAACAAAACCTGCTGAAGCAAAACATCCAAACCAGTAAGCTCATTACCAACCAAACCTGCTAATAACCACAAACCTTCCAAGCCTGAAGCTCACACGAGCAAACCAGTCAAGCTGCTAAAAACCTAAAAGTTTTGTAAGCCTTAAACCCTCAAACAGTCTAAACCTGTCAAAGCTGTCACAAAAAATGGTACATGCCTCAAAAACCTGTACATACTTCAAAACCAGCATAAACAAACCATAACCATTCAAGGCATGTAACCTCACCTATCCAACCTGCCAAAAGCCAAGCCCATTCCAATAACACAAAGTTTGTACCAGGGTCAGATCAAAGCAAACACACAAGCCCTCAGAACTTTATTCATCACTGGGCAAAGAAATCATCCAAGGAAACTCAGAGATATTCCAAAGCATACTCAGAAACACACAGGGTCAAACATCCCAAGGGCCCTCAGAAAGCTTTCATCACTGGGCCAACAAACAACAATAAGCTAGTATACAGAAGAAAAGAAGCATTCCAACACCAACATCATCAGAGGCAACATACCACACATCATCAATACTCAAAAGCAAGCATCTCAGCATACAAGTTTACAAGCATCTCAGAGTCAATTAGAAGAAGAAAAAATGAGGCGTTTTCAGATCTTTCTTGGACAATCATCATTAAACGAGAAAAAAGCGAAAGTACACAAACCAGAAAGGGCAAGTTCATCATCATCACTTTATCGCCTTGGCCATCCTGAGTGCCTCCCAAATCCGATTCCTTCTCCTCCGTCCCCAAGGGTCAAGGTAGCTTTTCTTTCCTTTCCTTAACCTCAATAACAAACAATAATAACCATATGAAATCAGAGACAAAATCAGAATTCGAACTAAGCATGCAAAAGAAGAATTTAGTGAAAGCCCTAATGCGTTAGAGACGAAGATCAAACCTTGCAAATATCGTTGACTAATTCATAGAGGAAGGAAGACGGAGATGGCGCTGGTTGGCCTTGGCAAGGAAGAACGTGGTTCTGATGGCTATGGCCGGCGGAGAGGAAGGAATGAAGTGATGAACGACGGCGCCGCTTCTGTAAACCCTAGAATCCCCAATTGAAAACAAAAACTAATGAACCCTAAAAAATATTCGTCTCAAGTCTTTGGGCCTTTCCCTTTCATTTGCCCTAAGCCCAAACGTGTTCTCATTGGCACCTCCCTCATATCCATTCTGGTTGGACCATTTATTCCCCTTAGCCCATCTCCCTTTGCACATAACTTAATTTTTTTTTACATTAATATATAAAACTTAAAACCTTTTTTGTGTATTTTATTAAAACATTAGTTTTTGTACATAAAAAAAATACTAACATAAAATACATAAGAATTAGAATTATTTAAAACACTTTTTTTTATTTTATTAAACTTATTTTGATTTATACATAAATTTTCTTTAAGTTAATACTTTTTTCTTTTCTTAAAAATAATTTGTACATAATTACATAATTTTTCCTTTAAAGTTAATATTTTTCTCCTTAAAATTAGAACTTTTGATTTGTACATAATTAATTAAATGCATTATTTTTAATATCTAAAAAAATAGAATTTAAAAACATTTTCCTTTCTTTTAATTAAAATACTTTTTTGTACATAATACAAAAACATATAATACACTTAATAATACATTTAAATTCACATCTCGCACTTGTAAATAATTCTCATTACACTTACACCATACACTAATACATTTACTTTGCTTTACACATATACAATTGCTATTCTTATACATTGCTATATGTTACATTATTTACATTTGATCGCGATTCGATTTGGTTGTAAATTATTGGACACTACATTCCTAAAGTCTCATCCCCATTTGTAAATTTGTACCCCCACTCTCGGATACTATTTGTAATAGCGTAGACTTTAAATTCCCGCAATTTATCGCTTTCGAATTATACCATGGTTAGACCTAGGGTTTGCATGTACATAAAATCAAACGCTAGATAACCTAATACAAGACAAATACATGAAATCAATACACAATCACACTTGCACCCCTAGGGTAATCCCACATGTTGCCTTCCAAAATGGGTCATGCTTGCACGTCGAGTTTCTTTGGCAAACAAATTCAAATGATCATAAGTCCCTCGATGACGCTTTCGAAAGTCGCATATCAAAATGATCAAGTCCCTTCAAGCAAATTGCCAAAGACACTTGGCACCATTGCATTCATGGTCCATACGATGACCCGCGCCTGTCCCGATCACATCCTAAATGCAAGATTGTCCACCAAATTCAATGGTGGAACAAAATTGTTAAAAAGGGTTGAAAACATAGAGAAAACCTTTGAGTACAATAGGGGTAGACCAAACTCTTAGTTACTTGAAACCAACTTGCAAAAACACTTGCCTCCTTTTCAAAAACCACACTTCATACACACTTTCAAAACAAACTTCCAAAAACATTTGAAACATCTTTTCGAAAAGATACACACCTTTGTGAAACACTCAAACACGAGTCATTACATTGGTTGCCTAAGACAAGGCATCTTCTTCAAAAACATTTTCAAAACACACACGTACACCATAATTTCAAGCAATCGAAAATCAAGGCAAGTGATCTAAAAATCAAGTAACTAAGAGCCCATGGATAACCATGGATGAAAAGGGTGCTAATACCTTCCCTTTTCATAATCTACCCCCCGAACCCACGAAATATCTCAAAAGGTTTTTTCCTGTGCTTCTTAACCTTTCCTTTAGGATAAAATAAAAAGTCGGTGGCGACTCTTGCTCAACCGAACAAGTGCGAATACAAACGCAAAACCCAAGTCAGTTCTCCCACCGTATCACAGAACTGGCGACTCTGTTGGGGATCTTTACTTAAAAGTGGGGTTACCTTAGGGTTTAGATCACCTTTGTTTTCAATTGCTTGCTTTTTTTGCTTTTATATTTGTGGGCTTTGCATCGGAGTTTCATAGATCCTAATTCGGATCTGTGGAATCCCCTTTTAGGTAGCGTAATCTGTGAGGGACCTGTCCGGCATAGACCGACATGGGTGAAGCAGTGGCTACGTTGGTGTGGCACCTTAGTCTGTACCGATATCCCTTGTGTTGCAACAAGGAGAATATGGGTCTTCTAAGGAGTCATCAAACACCAACCGACCTTAGAACCCTAAATCGACCTAACTTGGCCATAGAACAGTAGCAGTATGCTACACTCATTGAGGCTAAACTCTCGCGATGGTTCTGGCCGCAAGAAAAGATTGCGATGCTGGAGTTATGACCGATTGAGGGTAGTCAATGATATTGAGATCCTCTAGAACCCGGTTACTTGTGATAGGACAGGTTTTAACCAACGAAACTAAAAGAGGGTACTTCCTACAACCCCATGCAAGCCTGAACCTAAGGACTTGTTTGCTTTGTGTGAATATGTTTACCTGTATTTACACTCATTTGCTTTTGCATACATGTACATAACATCATGACATCATACCATAGCATTTGTTCACTAACCATTTCAAGGATCTCGAGGTTTCTTTTGATGCAGGGTTACGTTGAACCAAACGTCTACCAATGGGCAAGAGGTTTCTCCTCTAAACAAATGCCAACCAAAGATCAAGTTCAACAACTTGAATCAGGGGCTATGACCCACTTGACATGGTGAGCTTGATTCTCGTGGAAAGACATCCACCAGTGCACAGTTCTCCAATCAAAGATCAAGTACAACAACTTGAATCAGTGGCTATGACCCACTTGACATGGTGAGCTTGATTCTCGTGGAAAGACATCCACATGTGCAAAGTTCCCCAATCAAAGATCGAAGTTAAACATCTAACATTCTCTTGTGTTTACCCCAAGAGATCCTTGAAAACATTGCATATATATCATACATATCATTGCATAACAGGTTTCTCCCATGTAGGTTTTCTTATCTTCTTACTGTTTATTTCAGTAAGATGGATATGGAACAAACAGTGAAAGATCTTCAAGCTCAAAATGCTCAATTCCAACAAATGCTGCTGGCTATGGGTAAAGGGAGAGAAGATCTGACCGCCCTTCTTCTCAAAAACAAGAAAAATAAGTCCAAGAAGGCAGCCCGCATCCTGAACTTGAGGAGAAGACCTAAGACCCAAGACCTTGCAACTCTATCCAACACAGGGGGTAGTCTTGAAGAAGACCACAATGTGGAGATTGTTAAAGAGGAAGCTGCCTACTCCGAAGAACAATATCCTCTCGCTGATTACAAGTACAAAGAGTTGGAGGATCGCCTCAATGCTATGGAGATCCAACAAATACCTGGCTTGGATCTAGGAGACATGGGTCTAGTTCCTGGATTGGTCATCCCTCCAAAGTTCAAAGTCCCTACCTTTGCTCTGTACGACGGAGTTTCTTGCCCTAAGATGCATCTAAAGTCTTATGTCTGCAAGATTCAACCATACACAACTGATACGGGGCTTTAGATCCATTTCTTCCAAGAAAGTTTGGTAGGGGCTCAACTCTAGTGGTTCTACCAATTGGAGAGTTCTCACATCCACACCTGGAAGGACTTAGCTTTTGCTTTCTATGAGCAGTATCAGTATAATGCTGATCTTGCACCAACTCGTGTGCAGTTGCAGAACATGACCATGGGTTCCGACGAGAGCTTCAAAGGGTATGCTCAAAAGTGGAGAGATTTGGCTGGTAGGGTGCAACCTCCTTTAACTGATAGGGAGCTGATTGACATCTTCATGGGAACTTTGACCGGGCCTTTCTTCAATCACTTAATTGGAAGCTCCTCAGCCGGGTTCACCGAGCTGATTTTGACTGGCGAAAGGGTCGAAGCTGGTATCAAAAGTGGTAAGATCCAAGGAACTACAACCTCTGATACTCAGATAATTCCCTACAACGGAAAGAAGGAGTCCAACGCTGCGAGCAGTCAAAGGAGTCGTCATGATCAACATGCAGGGGCAGTCCTGATCTCTAGTTCTACGTCACGCCGACAACAGCAAAGAGGAAGTCAGCAACGACCAGACGAGCCTAAGAGACAGTTCACCAACATCAACATGCCACTGTCTCAAGCACTGCAACACTTGTTGAAAAGGGATCTGATTACATTGAGGGCTCCTCTCTGGAATCCAAATACTTCTGCTCCTACCTATCATCCCAATGAAAGGTGTGCATACCATTCTGACAGTCCGGGACACAACACCGACAATTGTTGGCCTCTGAAGAACAAGATCCAAGACATGATCGATGCCAAGGAGATTGAGTTTGGTCCTCCAGAGGCCCCAACATGATCACTGCTCCCATGCCAACTCATTGAGATTGTGTTTGTTTCATTTTAAATTTTCAAAGTTGTAATCTTTTGTTATTCAAACAATTTTCTTCTAATGTCAAACTCTGTTTCATTAATGCATTGCATATGTTTGTCTTGAATTCATCCATTCGTTTTCACTACTCTTATGCTTTCTTTATGATATTTAACTCTTGATAAAAAGCTGCAAGCCTTTAGAGGGAGGATGACGAAACAATACCATAATCTCATACAGTATGCTTTTGAACAGACCTTGCTGATGATGTACAGGCATTTCTTTCAATTCTCAAACACTGGAGTTATAAGGAAGATAATCCCTAGTCAACCCCTTCGAGCCAAAGAAGTAGGAGTTTTCGGTTCTAAACAATCGAAACCTTTGATATAAACCTGGGGAAGGGTAGTATCTCAGTTAATTCAAAAGAAAATGCGCATTGAAGTCGCAAACTCTCAGTTTGTAACACAACGAACGACGTCAAAAAAGAAAAAGAATTCCCTTGGAATCAAAAGACAGTGATGGTTCCCTATCATATAGGCAGTCAATCTCTCAAAGGAGAAAAGCCCACCAAGCCAAAACCTGTAAAGGAGGCTTAAGAAAGCTAGGGCATCCCGCTGATTGTAATCTCAAAAAACGGGAACAGTCAGGCAAAAGTTAGGGATAATAAATCAAAATCAAAATAGAGAGGTCATTACAAATCCTCAACAACATGAAAAATGTTGCAAAAGAAAAATGAGATGATGATTGTCTCCCAAATTCAATTGGTGAACCATCACCCAAAAGGTCGTTCCAAACTCAAAACAGAGTGCGACGCACAATTAACTGAGCTTAGCTGTGAAGAACATCACGAAGAGCGGGTGGGTACAAATATACTTTGAGCCTTTATCCTTTGTTTCTTAAACCGTGAACCAAGCCATGTTACAACCCTTCAAAAGTCCTAATTGAAGCATGGGTTAGTTCGAAAGCATACTGTTTCAAAAGGTATCCTGACTCCTGTAAGGCTTTGCTCTAAATCTTGTGTTGACTTGTCTTATAAAAGTTTTCTGCTAAAAAACGCATTTTGCAAAACTTCGAGACAAACATAAACTTTGCATTGCTTGAATATCACTGTCTGCATTTGACTATTTGTTTGACAGCGAAGAAATTCATACAGCGAATGTTCGGAGGAACAAAAACTCTCTCAGTGAACAAAATCACTTCAAAAGGATGACACTTCCAATGACAAATCTCCTATCAACAAGGGGCATGACATGGCACCATCCAGTTAACCTGGGGAAGTCCAGTCAAGGTTTCAACAGATCTTTCAAAGTTCAGTTAACCTGGGGCAGTCCAGTCAAGGTTTCAACAGATCTTTCAAAATTCAGTTAACCTGGGGCAGTCCAGTCAAGATTTCAAGAAATCTCTCAATTCGCAGAGTAATCTGATTCAAGACTCATTCATCATCACTTAGGGCATTCGAATGCCAAAAAGTGTTCAACAATTCCTTCATCACCTTCTGGAAATTACAACCACCAACAGAATAACGGGCAATTAAAACTCCCAATTTCTGACCCTCAACAAAATCAAGATCTAGAAATAGTTCAAGATGTGACCCAGATTTGGCGACATTCTATAACTCATTCAGATTTGCTTCCAGATATAGTTCAAGATGTGACCCAGATTTGGCGACATTCTATAACTCATTCAGATTTGCTTCCAAATATAGTTCAAGATGTGACCCAGATTTGGCGACATTCTATAACTCATTCAGATTTGCTTCCAAATATAGTTAAGGATGTGACCCAGATTTGGCGACATTCTATAACTCATTCAGATTTGCTTCCAGATATAGTTCAAAATGTGACCCAGATTTGGCGACATTCTATAACTCATTCAGATTTGCTTCCAGATATAGTTCAAGATGTGACCCAGATTTGGCGACATTCTATAACTCATTCAGATTTCATTCCAGATATAGTTCAAGATGTGACCTAGGATTTGGCGACATTCTATAACTTATTCAGATTTGCTTCTAGTGATAGTTCAAGATGTGACCCAGAGATGGCGACATTCAGTAACTTATTCCAGACCAACACCTGCAGCAATCAGAGGACTCTCGCAATCCCCAGCCAGAGAACCTTCCAGAAGCTAACTCCCCTCAAAGTCAAGTTTCAATATCCCCAGCGGAGCTAAAACTCCCAATTATCAATCCCCAAGCAGATTGAAGACTCTCGTTCTCAGCTTCTCGCAGAATATTTGAATATTCTCCGGTGAAGATCTCCTCAAGACAGGAATTCCCCAGTAACTTGGCATACAACCCAAGCTTCTGATTCCCCAACAGTGGTCCCAGGACTTCTCATTTTTAACGATCAGAAGATTCTTGCCCTCCACAGCAGCAGCCAAGGATTTACTTTCCCCGGCAGCAGTCAAGATTCTTTTATCTTCAGCCATCCAGGATTCATTTATCCTCAGCAAGACAGCTCATCAGCCTACATGCGCATTCATCACATTCATCTCATAAACATCGATATAACATACATTGCATCACGCATCATGACATTGCATGTAACTAACTCTTTACCTTTTCAGGAAAGAGCAGTCAACAGACTAAGACCATCATCTTCTGAGATTCTTTCTAGAAATAGTTCAGATGTGACCCAGACACGGCGACATTCTGATACTTATTCCAGATTCACTCAGAGACAGTTCAGATGTGACCCAGACACGGCGACATTCTGATACTTGTTCCAGATTCATCCAGATGCAGTTTTACACGGACTCATCATCAGGAAACCCTACACCGGTTCCTTCTCGACTTCAAGACTTCTGAAAACAGTTTACAGATTCTTCCCAATACCGGATGTTAATCTATCGCTTGTTCAGTTTCTTCTCAACTTTTGAAAACAGTTTACGGACGCTTCCCAACAACGGATGCCGCTCTATTGTTTATTCAACTTCAACTCCTGAAAACAGTTTACAGATTCTCCAAACACGGATGTCAATCTATTGCTTGTTCACACCCCCAGTTCAGAGACGTTCCAAAACATGGATACCTTTCTGATACTCGTCCACTCACCAGTGACATACAGTTCAACAATCATTTCCAGATGGCATCTATAAGCCCATCCTCCTACCAGCAGTCACCAGATGGCATCTTTAAGCCCATCACCAAATGGCATCTTTAAGCCCATTCCCTCTACCATCACATTACCGAGTGCAAATTTTCTGGGCACTCTAGTGTCCAATCTCCTTTTACCCTCGAGTCGCGAAAGGCAAACTGCCAATCTAACTCTTCAGGTCCAAGAAGATTGAACAGGGGAAACTGTTGTACCCCAAAATTTGCCCTCGTATTTTTCCACAAGAAATCACAGCTTCGGGCATTTCCTGATTTTTCAGACTGGTTCAAGAATCGGTCAAACAGATTTTTCTCGTCAGTCAGACAAATTTAGGGTTTTTTAAAGGGTCTGGAACAGTTCACACAGTTTGCTTAGGGTTTTGGTTGATTTTGGCTCAACTTTGATCAGGCGAACGTTTCTTTGGCATTTGATCAGAATCAGGGTTTTGTGCGCATATCTCTCAAGAAGAGTTAGTTCTATCAATGCTTTTCAAATTACTCTGAAATGAGAAATGAGGCTGCTGGTTGTTAATTTGCATTTGTTCGGATTTAATCAGTGAAAAGAGGCAGATGGACGTTTTGTTTAATTAACTGTCGCCTGGTTTGAAACTGTGCTTTACTTTGGATAATTGGAGCGTCGGGTTTGTTATTGATTATAAGACCAGTGTTTATCAATTGATTATTTATTTTTAAGTTAAGATAATTGGAGTTTATTTCCATTTTATTTTAATTTAAGAATTATAAGCAATTAGATAAATATTTGAAGAAGAATTAAAAATGAATGACAAATAAAAGGACTTTTTATTTATTTTTGAATTATTTGTATAATTGTTTTTGTTTACAGGAAAGTACAAAGTATGCAGAGAAAGATTAGAAGTGCAAGCAATATCGTTTCATCATTTCCCAGCCATTGCTTTTTCAGAACTAAAGTACACATAACATTATTTTAATGTTTTGATTTGTACTAGAGAGAGAGAGAAGAGAGGAGAAGTTAGGCTTACTGACTTTTGGCTTTAGGCATGAAAATATATAAAACAAACTCAAATGAAACAGTAAGGGGAGAGATCACAAAAACAAAAGATAACTCAGAGAAAGCTCTAAGCCTCAAGCTTACCCTGCTTGAATCCAAACAACATAAAACTGTCACAAACCTCAAAGCCTAAAAACCAGTAAAGCTTCAATCCAGAAACGCCTAAACCTGTGTCAAGTTTAAGAAAAACAATACAAACTGATGCAAGCCTGTGCCTACCATTCAAAACTGAAACAGCATGCCAAGGCCATAACAAAACCTGCTGAAGCAAAACATCCAAACCAGTAAGCTCATTACCAACCAAACCTGCTAATAACCACAAATCTTCCAAGCCTGAAGCTCACACGAGCAAACCAGTCAAGCTGTTAAAAACCTAAAAGTTTTGTAAGCCTTAAACCCTCAAACAGTCTAAACCTGTCAAAGCTGCCACAAAAAATGGTACATGCCTCAAAAACCTGTACATACTTCAAAACCAGCATAAACAAACCATAACCATTCAAGGCCTGTAACCTCACCTATCCAACCTGCCAAAAGCCAAGCCCATTCCAATAACACAAAGTTTGTACCAGGGTCAGATCAAAGCAAACACACAAGCCCTCAGAACTTTGTTCATCACTGGGCAAAGAAATCATCCAAGGCAACTCAGAGATATTCCAAAGCATACTCAGAAACACACAGGGTCAAACATCCCAAGGGCCCTCAGAAAGCTTTCATCACTGGGCCAACAAACAACAATAAGCTAGTATACAGAAGAAAAGAAGCATTCCAACACCAACATCATCAGAGGCAACATACCACACATCATCAATACTCAAAAGCAAGCATCTCAGCATACAAGTTTACAAGCATCTCAGAGTCAATTAGAAGAAGAAAAAAGGAGGCGTTTTCCGATCTTTCTTGGACAATCATCACTAAATGAGAAAAAAGCGAAAGTACACAAACCAGAAAGGGCAAGTTCATCATCATCACTTTATCGCCTTGGCCATCCTGAGCGCCTCCCAAATCCGATTCCTTCTCCTCCGTCCCCAAGGGTCAAGGTAGCTTTTCTTTCCTTTCCTTAACCTCAATAACAAACAATAATAACCATATGAAATCAGAGACAAAATCAGAATTCGAACTAAGCATGCAAAAGAAGAATTTAGTGAAAGCCCTAATGCGTTAGAGACAAAGATCAAACCTTACAAATATCGTTGACTAATTCATGGAGGAAGGAAGACGGAGATGGCGCTGGTTGGCCTTGGCAAGGAAGAACGTGGTTCTGATGGCTATGGCCGGCGGAGAGGAAGGAATGAAGTGATGAATGACGGCGCCGCTTCTGTAAACCCTAGAATCCCCAATTGAAAACAAAAACTAATGAACCCTAAAAAATATTCGTCTCAAGTCTTTGGGCCTTGCCCTTTCATTTGCCCTAAGCCCAAACGTGTTCTCATTGGCACCCCCCTCATATCCATTCTGGTTGGGCCATTTATTCCCCTTAGCCCATCTCCCTTTGCACATAACTTAATTTTTTTTTACATTAATATATAAAACTTAAAACCTTTTTTGTGTATTTTATTAAAACATTGGTTTTTGTACATAAAAAAAATACTAACATAAAATACATAAGAATTAGAATTATTTAAAACACTTTTTTTTTTATTAAACTTATTTTGATTTATACATAAATTTTCTTTAAGTTAATACATTTTTCTTTTCTTAAAAATAATTTGTACATAAATACATAATTACATAATTTTTCCTTTAAAGTTAATATTTTTCTCCTTAAAGTTAGAACTTTTGATTTGTACATAATTAATTAAATGCATTATTTTTAATATCTAAAAAAATAGAATTTAAAAACATTTTCCTTTCTTTTAATTAAAATACTTTTTTGTACATAATACAAAAACATATAATACACTTAATAATACATTTAAATTCACATCTCGCACTTGTAAATAATTCTCATTACACTTACACCATACACTAATACATTTACTTTGCTTTACACATATACAATTGCTATTCTTATACATTGCTATATGTTACATTGTTTACATTTGATCGCGATTCGATTTGGTTGTAAATTATTGGACACTACATTCCTAAAGTCTCATCCCCATTTGTAAATTTGTACCCCCACTCCCGGATACTATTTGTAATAGCGTAGACTTTAAATTCCCGCAATTTATCGCTTTCGAATTATACCATGGTTAGACCTAGGGTTTGCATGTACATAAAATCAAACGCTAGATAACCTAATACAAGACAAATACATGAAATCAATACACAATCACACTTGCACCCCTAGGGTAATCCCACATGTTGCCTTCCAAAATGGGCCATGCTTGCACGTCGAGTTTCTTTGGCAAAACAAATTCAAATGATCATAAGTCCCTCGATGACGCTTTCGAAAGTCGCCTATCAAAATGATCAAGTCCCTTCAAGCAAATTGCCAAAGACACTTGGCACCATTGCATTCATGGTCCATACGATGACCCGCGCCTGTCCCGATCACATCCTAAATGCAAGATTGTCCACCAAATTCAATGGTGGAACAAAATTGTTAAAAAGGGTTGAAAACATAGAGAAAACCTTTGAGTACAATAGGGGTAGACCAAACTCTTAGTTACTTGAAACCAACTTGCAAAAACACTTGCCTCCTTTTCAAAAACCACACTTCATACACACTTTCAAAACAAACTTCCAAAAACATTTGAAACATCTTTTCGAAAAGATACACACCTTTGTGAAACACTCAAACACGAGTCATTACATTGGTTGCCTAAGACAAGGCATCTTCTTCAAAAACATTTTCAAAACACACACGTACACCATAATTTCAAGCAATCGAAAATCAAGGCAAGTGATCTAAAAATCAAGTAACTAAGAGCCCATGGATAACCATGGATGAAAAGGGTGCTAATACCTTCCCTTTTCATAATCTACCCCCCGAACCCACGAAATATCTCAAAAGGTTTTTTCCTGTGCTTTTTAACCTTTCCTTTAGGATAAAATAAAAAGTCGGTGGCGACTCTTGCTCAACCGAACAAGTGCGAATACAAATGCAAAACCCAAGTCAGTTCTCCCACCGTATCACAACAGGTATGCACACTATACTCGATTATTTGCCTCGATTCTTTATCTTCGTCTTTTGACACATTTTTTTTCTTTTGCTCTTCCTTTTTGACCTCTCGTATTCAGATGACAATGAACAACAAAACCCTGAGAAATCAATCTTGAGGAGAATGTGCGATGGTTTTGGTATCAAGCAACTGATGTGTGATAAGAGTGGGTTGATGTGTTGCGAAGGTGGAGAGCTGGTTTTTATGATTGAGAGAAGGCTCAGGAATGAAGGTTGAGGTTGGAGTTTGAAGAGAGAAGATGATGAATCTAGAGAGAAAAGATGAAGGTGAAAATGAGAAGATGAAGGTGTTAATTTCAGGAAATTTGATGAACGAGTCAGAATCCCCTCCTCCTGAGATTAGAGCTGAGGTGAAGTTATATAGAGGTGGAATCACAAGTTGGATGAATCTTGTCCATTGGATTCGGAAAGTTGGTTAAGGAATCAAAGGTGAAATAGTTATTCCTTTGGAATTCTGTTATGAATTGTTAGAAAAATGAGTCAGGAAACAATTACGGTTGTTAGATTTAGTTAGAAAACGGTTAGAGCTGATGTGGGGATTGGGGCCAATTAATAATTAGGAGATTAGTTTGGGGAAATTGGTTAGAAACCAAATGATTCTAAAATTTTGTTAATTTTATTTATGCTAAACTGGACTAATGCTTCTCACTTTCTTTTGTTTTGTGAGCTGACCCGATTTTGGTTATGCAGGATATTGTACAGCAGAGCTACAAAGAGGTTGTCTCATGATTTCCCCCTTTCTTCCCTTTTCTGATGACTGTGGACTGGTGAATAGTCTTGTCTTTGGTAGGAACTGGCGATGATGAACATATACACTCCTTTGCTGAGCTGAATTTTATTGATCTAATACTGCATTGAACCATTACTGGACTTGGCTTTGACATTCGGTCATGCTAGTTAATGCATCAATTGTTCTGGTTATGTAGTAAGCATCACTTAGCCTTTTTTAGACATATATGGCTGGTGGCTGCTTGATGAAATACAGGCTGTAGATTCGTCAAGCTCGCGATAGAATACTAATAGCTGAGGCTCTTCCCGGTAATACCTTTCTGACTCTAATATTTCTCTTGCAAACTTCTTTTCCTCTCATTTTTCTCCATATTCTGAAGAGCCTCTGAGCAACAAAATGATGATATCCTGTTAGGATCTCTTATGCTTAATAACTCCTTCTTCTGTGATATTTTATGATCTTGGTTACACTTCCATTTACTGAGCTTGGACTCATGATTTGTTTGCACTTGCTGATTTCCTGCGAGAATCCATTATTGCATTAGCTTTACTTAGCTGGGATGCGAAATTTATGTTGCCATGTTTACTATTGTTGTGAACCGTGATATTTTGACAGGTCTTGAATGAGTTTGCGCATAAACAAAATCTCCTTCTTGAGTTTGTCCCATTGTGAACCAAACATTCTTTTTGTACTTTGTTTGAGATTTGCAGCAGAATGGACTTAGGCCAATGATTGAACTTGCATCTGATTTTTTTCTATTACGAAACCAAAGGATGTGAGGCCTTATTGTTTGCTTTGTGAATATAATTGCAAGAGAATTCCTTAATCCACAAGCTGATTCCATTGCTCAAGCCCTAATGATGAGACCGGGAAAAAAATTTTAAAACTGTCTTGCTCACACTCAAACTTTACTTGCTAACCACCTTCTTTTTCTTGTTTCATGAGACGGCGATAACGATGAAGTCACGGAGAATACATGGAGAATGACGAGGAGCCGTTATGGATGAAGTGACTCAAACTGTAGGTCATTTGCGAAGTTAAATATAAGATAGAGGGTGAGGACACTGCAGCTTTGGAGAGTTTGAAATTTGTCATGAAAGACAGGTAATCAGTTTTCTGTCGTACATTAATAGAAGTGCCATAATTTTGACAAATTACAGCAGGTTATGTGAACACATTCAAGCTATAGTCTGTTTGGTATTGAATTCATTCTTGAAAATTGCAGGAGCTTTCCCACCATAGCAGGTTGGACCATGAAGAACCAGATTTCAGAGAATTGGCTATAGATCTGGAACAAATTTGAATGGACTTTGGCAGCCAGCTTCTTGATAAGCTATAACATCCTAAGGAATACTTGGGTTTATGATAGATACATAACCCTTTCTTTATAATTTTTTCAAAATGTAATGGCAATACAACTTGCTGTTTGTAATCCTAAAGAGCGATATAGACGAGTTTTGTATGATATTGAAACCTTTTGGATGACTTTGAAATAACTTTGGAATGACGATTAGCATGAAAATCTTTGATTTACGCACAATGATTGAATTTAGAACTACTTTGAGTGAATTCTTCAATGATAACCCTCCCTTGATTACAAGCCTACTTGTATTGCAATCCAAAACGACACATGAAGGAACTATTCGTATCTTTAACGACCCTCTAATTCAATTCACTCTTGTATGAAAAATGACAAACATTTAAAGGAGTGATGATGCCTCTTAAGGATTTGGATCGCATTGAATCTATGGCATGAAAGTGATCATCTAAATGGATCCAAATCAAATGGAATTCTCAATTACTCCTAACTTCGATTCTTAAATTCATATTAAAAATAAAAGAAGTAATAATATCTCGTCTGTATTGGATCCCCAAGTTCAACATTTTATACCATAATTTAGCGTCTTTGCAATTCAAATCACAAGTTGTTGACTTCAAGGCTAATGACCTCAACGCCACATCAACCTTTCTTGAAGAAAATCCTTGACTCACATGAAACTAGAAGCATAACCGGACGTCCACGTGATACAACCCTAATTTCATGAAATATATAGGGAAATGAACCTTAATTTCACATTTCTTTGTTTGAAGGATAACCAGAAGAATCAAACTTTACTGGACGAATACACCTTAGTCAGTCATAAAAAACCTAACTGATCAAATGATAAGTACATTCGCATGAGAAGGTGTATTAATTCACAGAGTAAGTATGCTAGGTTACACCCCTGAATTCTTAACAAGAAAACAAATCTGTAACCTATTGTTTAGTGGACGGTAATAGCCATGTAGCTTAATGAGGAAGAGATCCAAAATGGACATGAATCAAACCCCTAATTCCACAGCCTTGTTCACCATGAAGACCCGAAATAACCAATCTTGCCCAACATATACACCCCAAATCATTTGTAAATCCCAGCTTCATAACTACTAATCTTCTGAACCTTCGATGATCTATTTTTTGTGAGAATGTATGCCACGTACATGACCTATTGGAATGAGGCAGATGAATGCATATCCTAAACCAGAATAAGAGAAATCAGGAGGGCAAATTTTGGGGTGCAACATAAACCAAAAAACTCTATTCCATACCCTATTAAAGACATCACAATGAATAAGTTGGTTTAAACTTATAGTCATGTTCAACTTTAAGTCAACATCTTTCCACATAATCCAAATTCTACCATTATTGTGCTTATCATAATTATCAATAAAACTCCATTGCTGGCCTAGATTCCCCCTCACTTTGGCAGCATTATTCTCCTTCACTCTAATTTCTAATAAGGCGACACATGACACATGACACATTTAGTTGTTTGAGACGGGCTCCAATCTCAATGTGTCTAGATATTTTATTTAAGCCCCTCACATTCCATGTACAAATCATGAATGTAAGTAGCCAGTGGCGAAAGGATCACCTGCCTCCCCGCCTAATATATGGAAACCATTACTACATCCAACAAAAACATAATTTGTTTGCATCTATTTTGTTTCATCAATATGTGCCTTCCTCCTATTTTTGCTAGAGGAACCCACCATGGTCCATACCGCAGGATCTTCATCATGAGTATTTTGAATTACCTGAGTAAGAATCTCCATATTCTCATCATTTTCACTTTTTCTCTTTTCCTCATGCTTAGCCTCATTGTTTGCCTACGGTGCCTATCTCTTTACTTTCTTTTTATTGTTTTCACAGTTATGCCCTACTTTGTTACAACTTTTGCAGAATGGAGGCCTTCATTCATATTCAATAGGCTAAGTAATTTTGTTTCCTTGTGGGTACCGAATTGTATTGATATCTTTTAGCTCTCTAGTAATATCAACCTCAATTAGCACCCTAGCATATGTTACTCTGAGTTTTTTTGCAGTGCATTCATCGGTCATCATTGGTCTCCCGATAACACTCTCTATTTTCCTTATGCTCTGTTCCCCCCAGTAAATAAGAGGTAACTGAGGGAAATTTACCCAAATTGGCAAAACCCTAATTGCATCTTCTTTCATGATGAATTTTGGATTCCATTCTATGAAGAATATATGCTAAAGATGAACATGGGTCTCCCATGTATAGAATATGGAGAAATTTGAAAAGGTTGCAACCTTGTATGCATGCTTTGAATAGAAGAATTACAACTGGAGTTAAGAGGACTCAAGATTATAGAAGACAGTTAGAGCTTGCCCAAGTTAAACTGAGTCAGAACTTGTTCAACACTGAGTGTATGCAGAAAGTTAAGTATATCTCTGATAAGCTAACTCATGCAACTGATGAGGAGTGTTTTACCCCAAAATTTTCCCTCCCATATCCCTCAAGACTTGTCAAGAAGAATCTCCAAATTGCTCAAGAGACTCAAAATCGACTGTGCTAGGGCAAAAGTCAATTGTGTCCCAAATACAGTCAAACCTCGAGATTTTTTGTCAACATTCTCATTTTGAAGGATAATTCATCATTTTATCAAGGGTTGATCATGATTCATCAAGGATTGCTCAAGATTCATCAAGATTCAAAAGTTGCTAAATTAGGGTTTTGTAGGAAAAGTCAACTCAACTTTGACCAAGCATAACTTTCTCATACTTTATGAGAAATGACCCACCCAAAGCTCATTTTTAAGAGGCTACAATTTCCTACAATCCATCTTCACACCCCAATATCAAGAAATGCCCTCACAAAAAGTTACAAATTTGGACATTATAGGTCATTTTTGAAAGTCAACAAAAACACCTTTTTTTTCCAAAGCTTATAACTTGAGCATGGAACATAAAAATGAGATGAGACCAAAAGGGTTGGTTAGAGGACATCTCTAGGTTTCTAAAAAGTCCAAGAAAACCTCCAAAAGTTCAAAATTGAAGAAGTTATGCATTGTTGAAGTTGGGCATTTTTCTAAAATTGCCAAAAGTCAACTATCCTCAAAACTCCAATTTTTGACAAAAGGGCCCACTTTTTTCCACTTGATTTGGTCATGTCATGCCACACACGTGTCCCATGTTTAATTTCATGACCAAACATTTATTTTTCTATTTTATTTCATTTTTATTGATTTAATTCATTATTAATCAATATTAAATCAAATAAAATCTAAAAATTTATGTAAAGGGATTCTTGTGATTTGTACAACTTTCAAATACCATCATAAACCAAATCAAATTCGTATCAAGCTTGGTTATGCACAAAAAATTAGATTTGGCCTATTTTTGGAAAGCTTATCAATGGTGATCAATTCCAATATTCCCTTTTCAATGCATAAGGATCATGGCCCATATTTTGACCTAAAATCATTCTATTATATGCACACAAGCTAGCCAGACCTAGGACACGCATAGAACTCTGCAGAAACGGCCATACAAAGTTGTGAAAAAAGCTTGAAAAGTGTGAGATCGAAAACAACATTGGAGGCCAATTCAGACCAAAAGCTCAACATTACTCTCTTCCCTGCCATCCAGTGAAGCAATACCAATCAAAACCAAGCTTTCTCATTGCCTAAATCGCACTGTAAGTCATCACGAACCAAGCTCTGAACATGGCATCGTGAAATCGTTTTCTTGCATCCTCTTGCCAATTTTCTTGTACATTCATGCTCACCATTCAATTTCCAACGTTTCTGTAATATTTGATTTTATTTTTGTGGCTTCTAACCCCGTATCCAGAACCTAGGGTTCTTGTTCTTGTTTTTGGGAATTCTTGATATAGGAATAATCAGGACCAATAATGGCCATGGATGAGTTCAGGGGAGAGAGACGAGTGCATTGGCACTCTTAGTTTGCATTTACATGGCCTAGGAAGGGTTTTTGAGAGATGCCACGAATCTCCCTGCGGAACAAAATCTGCAGGTAAATGAACCAGGGCGTTTGAAGAAGACGAAGACGTGGCTGGGCGTGATTGGTTCATTTGAATCAATTGCGCGTTTTATTTTTTGGCCAGGCATAGTTAATTTTTTTCCATATAATATTTGTTATGTATTTCAATAATGAATAAGCAGCTTGGTTGGGTTGGTGAGCGCGCTGGCATATGAACAATGGGACCTGGGTTCGAATCCCAGGTCCCCCAAAACTTTGTTATATTTTTTCTTCAGGTATTCATGTGCAATTCTCAAAGGACGGTCCACCATACTCCTCAAACATCAATACGCCAGATGACTCCAAACCTAGATCCAGTGGTCATGAATGAGGGGCTACCCTGGTCTCCAGTCAACAAGCATGTGGGAAATTCAGAAAGTCAACAAGGCTGCAGCGTAAATGGGCCTCAGAATTGCTCTTTTCACCACCAAATTGGGCCCAACACCCCCCCCCCCCCTGAGTTTGTTCTTTTATTTTTTTCTTTTCATTATTTTTTTTATTTCTCTTTATTTATTGTTATCATTTTAATTAACTAATTAACAAATTAACTTTTTTCATAAAAAATCAGAAACAACAAAAATATTTTTATTAATTCCATTAACTTTATTATTTATTTTTGTAAATAAACAATTAATTAATTTTATTTAGTTTAAATAGGTTAACATTAATATATTTTGCAATAAATTAACATTGATTTAGAATTAGGATTTTGATATATTTTTACCTTTCTAATTTTATTTCCTTAATTAAAATAAAAACCAAAAATATTTTCATTTTTATTAATTAGTTCAATTATTAATTTAGACTAATTTTTAATTCAAAAATAACAAAAATATGCTTTATTTAATAAAAAGGGTCAAAACCCTAAAAAACTCTCCGATTTAATTTTCTCGCGCGCGTATTATTTTTTGATCCATATTTCAATATTGTAACTGCTCCGGGAATGTAATAGTTTTTAACTTAGGACTTTATTTATTTATTTATCGCTTTTATTTACTTTCCGCAATTTAATTTTCAAGGGTTTGTTTTTGGCGATGTAAATACCCGACGCCTTGTAATAGCTTAGATTTATTTTCCGCCATTTAATTTCTGCAACCATTAACTGTTAGATGTTTGATAAATAGGCTATGTATGACAAGATTAAACTTTAACCTAAAATCAACAGTAGCTCACCATTTACATGTACAAAGATAATATAATTAAAAAACAATACACCCGCACATGCGCACCCCTAGGGTACACCTCACTTGGTTGCCTCGAACGTGGTCATTGAGTATAGGAAGTTTTAGTGGTCGCCCTCTTGTCCAAAGATCATAAGTTGCCTCGAAACGATTGCCTCGGATAAAATGATCTAAGACATTAGGGTTACCGCTAAAGCGTCCTAACATTGCTTTAGTGACCACACGTCCCTTAATCGAATTGACCCGAAAACTCCAACGACGATGCTACCTACTCCTCAATAGTGGGATAGCATTGTCTAAAGGACATTAGCACAGTTTAATTCCTTTTTGAGTAGGTAGATAGTTCTTAAGTACTTGCTCCTTTTAAAATAAAACAAACTTTTCGCACTTACACTCCTTTCAAAACAAAAACCCTTTTCAAACCCATAAACACAAAGAAAAGCAAACTTTGGAAAACATAGTGAGCAAGTACCTAAGAGCCCGTGGATAACCACGGATAGAAAGGGTGCTAACACCTTCCCTTTCTATAATCTACCTTCCGAACCCGAGAAATATCTCAAAAAAGGAATTTTTCTGTGCTTTTGTCCTTTCCTTGTTGGATAAAATAAAAGACGGTGGCGACTCTTGCTTACCACGACATTTTGCAAAAACAAACGCAAACGCGAACCAGCATTCCAAAAATAGTCAGTTATATTCCCACCGATCACAGAACTGGCGACTCTGCTGGGGATGATAATGAGTGAGGTGTACCTTAGGATTAGATCACTATGTTTTCAATTGTATGCTTTGTATGCTTTAATTTTGTGGGCTTGTATCAGAGTTTTATAGATCCTAACCCGGATCTGGGGATACCCTTTAGGTAAGTAGCAATAAACTGTGAGGGATCTGTCTGGCGTAGACCGATACGGATGAAGCAGTAGCTACATTGGTGTGGCACCTTGGTCTGTACCGATATCCCTTGTGTTGGAACGAGGAGAATATGGGTCTTCTAAGGAGTCATTAAGCACAAACTAACGTTAGAACCTTAAATTGACCAACTTGGCCATAGAACAGTAGCAGTATGCTACACTCATTGAGGCTAAACTCTCGCGATGATTCTGGCCGCAAGAAAAGGTTGCTAAATTGGAATTATGACTGATTGAGGGTAGTCAGTGATATTGAGATCCTCTAGAACCCGGTTACTATTTTTAGGACAGGTCTTAACCAACTGAAACTGAAAGAGGGTAGTACCTAAGCTTCATGTCAGCCTGAAATCTAAGGGCTCTTTTGTGTGACTTGTGTGCCTTTACCATGTTTGCCTTTTGTGGATACTTGTGGTGTGCCTTTACCATGACATCATAACATTGCATATATTTTGCATAAGGACTAACCTATTTCAAGGACAAGAGGGTTTCATCTTTGCTCTGTTTTGTAGGTCATCATGATGCCCATGCGTAGGAATACTATCTGAATCAACTTTGTCCAAGTACCTATCCTGCTTAAAGATTTGGTTGTCAGAATTCCAGACACTACTTCCTTCATCAGAAGGCATGGTTCTCTTCTCAGTTTGGTCACTTCAAAATTGGACGAACAAATTATGAGTGTCTTGGTCCAGTTTTATGATCCGCTATACCATTGCTTCACCTTTCAAGACTTCCAGCTGGTTCCTACCCTGGAAGAGTTCTATGAGCTGCTTGGTATCTCTGTTTTGGAGCAGACTCCATTTACTGGTTGGGAGAAGACCCTCAGGCCTGAAGAGATTGCGGCACCCCTTCACTTGACCAAAGAGGAGGTAATGGCTAACTGGGAGACTAGAAGTGGAGCTAAGGGTTTTCTGGCTAAGTTTTTGGTTGACAAAGCTAATTACTTCTGGGATAGCCTAAACTTTAAGGCTTTCGAGGACATTCTGGCTCTCTTGATTTATGGTCTGGTATTGTTTCCAAATCCTGACACTTTTGTTGATATTAATGCCATCAAGATCTTCATCTCTCAAAATCTGGTACCCACTCTCTTGGGTGACGTCCTTCATCAGCTTTATGCTCGTACTGCCCGAAAGCGGGGAACTTTGATGTGATGTGTTCCTTTATTGTCGAGGTGGTTTATTTCGCACCTCCCTAAGTCCATACTAAAGAACAAAGAAGGAATGGGATGGGCTTATAGGGTAATGTCTCTTTCTAATAATGACATTATCTGGACTCTCAAAGGCATGGATGAGGTGACTATCATTGATCAATGTGGAGAGTATCCTAATGTTTCATTGATCGGAACCCATGGAGGGATTTCTTACAACCCATGCTTAGCTCTCTGTCAGTTTGGAAGAGCCATAAGAGAAGGGCCTCATGAGATGTTGATGCCTCATATCATCTTTAATTTTCAGGGAGATAGGGACGAGCTACGTTGTAAATTCATAAGGGCTTGGGACAGAGTTCACCAATATGACCCACATGAGTTGGGACCTAAGACTTCTTTGCCAATGGAGCCATATCTCAGATGGGTCTGCATCCGTGCCCAGAAGTTAGGTATGCCATACAAAGCTGTCAGGCCTATTACTCTTGAAGTTGCTAATGAGGAGGGGGTTCCTCCAACTATCCTCCAACCTTATATGCCCACTGATATTGGGACACTGAAGAGGTCTTGGATGCAGTTAAGGGATGAACGAGATTCCTATCGAGAGAGGTTCAATGAACAGGAGCAAAAGATCCATAAGCTGACCAGACAGTTGGAGAACGAGCGGATTCTGAATGATTATGTCCGCACTGAAAAGAAGAGACCATGGGAGCGTTGATGGACCTTTGATGATTTCTTTTACAGTTTTTATTTACTTTTCAGTATTTCCATTCTTGTAACGCCTAAGGGCAGTTTGTTGAACAATTTAAATTTGGAAGTTTAAAATCTAATAAAGTGTGTTACCTTTCTTGCTTACAAATTTGAATCTCGATTGTCTTTGAAATCATAAATCATACGCATTTCATCCCATGCATCTCATAAACAGGTACCCTTTACAAGTCTCTTATCTTCTTCGTTGTTTATTTCAGCAATCATCATGTCTGCTGAACCTTCAACTGAGCAAGCTATCAAGGCCCTCCAGGCTCAAAATGCCCAATTTCAAGAGTTGTTCATGAATCTAAATAAGGGTCAACATGACCTGAAGACCTTGATTTTAAAGGAGAAAAAGAAGAAGAATAAGAGGACCATCATGTTCAATACTGGACGCAGGTTTGGAAACGGGCTGCAGAATGAAGTTGATTTGACCACCTCATCTGGAGGGAAAGATAGTCCACAAGAAAGGAGGGCTCCTAGCCCTATGGTCTCCGACAATGAGACGGACTATGATGAAGAACAATATACTCCTGCTGAGGATAAGTACAAACAACTGGAAGACCGTTTGAGCGCTATGGAAATACAGAAAGTGCCCGGACTGGACTTCAAAGATCTGGGTCTATCATCTGGGGTGGTGATTCCCCATAAGTTCAAGGCACCTGCCTTTGCCAAGTATGACGGAGTTTCCTATCCAAAGCTGCACCTCCGATCATATGTGAGGAAGATCCAACCTTACACTGCTGATAAGAACTTGTGGATCCATTTCTTTCAAGACAGTCTCTCAGGGACTCAGCTTGAGTGGTTCTATCAGTTGGACGGAGCCAGTATCTGCAGCTGGGAGGATTTGGCTACTACATTTTACAGGCAGTATCAGTACAACTCCGACCTCGCTCCTACGCGTACCCAACTCCAGGGTATGTCAATAGGAACGGGTGAAGGATTCAAAGAGTATGCTCAAAAATGGAGAGACCTTGCCAGAAGGGTGAAACCACCTTTGGCTGATCGAGAGCTTGTTGACATGTTTCTGGGGACCCTGTTTAGTCTGTTCTTTAATCATCTAATTGGAAGCTCTTCAGCTGGGTTTACAGATCTTATTTTGACCGGTGAAAGGATTGAAGCTGGTATTAAGGCCGGGAAGATACAGAAGGGTGCCTCATCGAGCACCAAGAGGAAACCGTTTAAGAAAGAGTCCAATGCTGTTTATAGTTCGAGAAGACAGAATAGACTTGAACACCGCCAAGCTGTCAATGCGGTTGTTATTTCAAAACCTGCTGGTGCTCCTTAGCATCACAAACAACAAAAGGACGAGAGACCTCGAAGGCAATTCACTCGTCTCAGCATGACTTTGTCTCAGATTCTGCCATAGTTACTGAAGACCAATCTGGTGACTCTAAAAGAAGCTCCGAAGAATCCAAGCACCACATCACCAAAGTACAACCCTAATACCCGCTGCGCTTTTCACTCTGATAGCCCGGGGCATAATACAGATGATTGTTGGGTTTTGAGGAACAGGGTGCAAGACCTAATTGATGCAAAGGAGATTGAGTTTGAGGCGCCCGAAAGGCCTAATGTTGTGACCGCTCCCATGCCCAAACATGGAGTAAATGCCGTAGAGGAAGACTTGTTTGTAGTTTCCGTGGATGATATTGTTACCCCTTTGATGACTGTCAAGAAGAACCTGTTGCTAGCCGGTTTATTTCCAGGCTGTGGCGAAGGTTGCCATATGTGTTTTATTTTACCTACTGGTTGCCCATTTCTGAAGTCAAGTATCCAAAACCTGATGGATAATAAGGAGATCTTGTTTGAGAATATTGTTGTTCCTTCTATTCCTATTGAAGAAGTTGCCATCATTACCATTTTCGACAATTCTTCCAAGGCCCCCTCGAGGAAGCCTGTTAGAATTACATCTGTTCCGAAGATCACACCTGTAATCATCACTGTTCTGGGGCCCATCCCCTACACCTCTGACAAAGTTGTCTCTTGGCACTAAGGGGCAGATGTTTATGTTCTTGGAGTTAAGTAAGAGTTGGATGCTGATACCGGCGTCAGCAACATTACTGGGCCTGCTAAAGTCACCCGCAGCGGTAGACTTTTCTCACCTGATATTGCACCACCAACTGCCCGAAGACCTGTTGTCGTTACACATGCAAGTGTACCTACTGCCATTCCTGATCAAGTCCTTAGTCCTACCCTTATCGCCGAGTCATCTAATGCTCGGGGCAAAGGGATCACCACTGATGTGCCTGCCCAGACGGAGGCACCGAAGACTATTACTGTTGAAGCTTCCAAACATGAGATAGAAGAGATTTTGAAGATTATTAAGAAGAGTGATTATAACGTAGTTCAGCAGCTAGGGCAAACCCCATCCAAGATTTCTATGTTGTCACTGCTGTTGTGTTCAGAGGCCCACACCAAGGCTCTGATTACCTTCCTAAAAACTGCCCACGTGCCACAAGAGACATCAGCTGATCAGTTTACCGATTGTGTGGCCAATTTAACTGCTGATAATGGTTTGGGTTTCTCCGACGCTGATTTGACTACTAAAAGGAAGAACCATAATGATGCCCTGCATGTCTCTATTGAATGCAGAGGCACTACTCTTGCACATGTATTGGTTGACACTGGTTCCTCGTTGAACGTCTTGCCCAAAAAAGCTCTAGACCGGTTGGATTGCGAAGGGTTGGAGCTCAAGCCAAGTAACATCATTGTCAGGGCCTTTGACGGGTCTAGAAGGATGGTGCATGGTGAGGTTGATATTCCAATTTGTCAGGGCCTTTGACGGGTCTAAAAGGATGGTGCATGGTGAGGTTGATATTCCAATTAAAGTTGGTTCTCAGGTCTTCAATTCTACATTCTACGTGATGGACATTCGGCCATCCTATTCTTGTTTGTTGGGTCGTCCATGGATCCACAAAGCTGGAGCCGTAACCTCAACGCTCCACCAAAAGCTGAAGTACCCGGTCACAGGGAAGATTGTGACAGTTCAGTGGGAGGAAGAGTACATGGTCATCCACCTCAACTCGTTCAGATACGTAGAGATGGATGGGGAGTTCATTGAGACTCCATTTCAGCATTTTGAAGAGGTTCCTCATACACTGGCATCAGCTGAGACTGTGGTTGAAGATTCTCCTATGAAGATGGCTTCCTTAAAGGATGCCCGGGCTGTTATTGAGAAGGGTGAGTGTACAAATTGGGGCCGACTTCCTGATTTCACTCAAAAGACTAACAAGTTTGGTTTGGGTTTCACTGCAGAAGCTCAAAGGGTTGTTCGTCATGCAAGGATTGAAAGACCTCCTGTGTTCATCAGCAACTCAGGAGTAAATGCCATTGAAGATGATGTGGGGGAGTCTGAATTTGACAGCTGGATCTATCCTATGACCAACGGTGGACCAAGCAACTGGACAACAAAGGACTTCATCCCTATTACTTTTGTTACCCAGTAATGAACTCTTTGTTTTGAATTTGTAACAGACAATGTTTCGAAACTTTATGGCCTGGTGTCTTACCCAGGGCACCGTGGCTTCATTTGTGAGGGCTTTTGTGTGTCATTTTCATATATCATTAATAAAAGCATTGGACGTTTTTGCATTTCAAATTTTGTGCTCCTTGTTTTTCTTTATTATATATTGAAAAACAGCTATTTTACACACACTCACATATACAGGTCTCAATCCACTCTGGATCTCACGGGTAACGACTCTGCTACTGCCAGTTATGACTCCGAAAATCCGATCAACTTAGCCGAAGATGAAGGTAAAGATGATTGCAAAGTGCCTGGTGAACTTGCAAGACTGCTGCTCCAGGAGGAGAGGGCCATTCAGCCGCATGAAGAACCGGTGGAATCAGTGAATCTGGGTACTGAGACAAACAAGAAGGAAGTCAAGATCGGTGCCAATCTGGAGCTTAGTGTGAAGCAATGGTTGATTCAGATGCTGCATGACTATGTTGAGATCTTTGCCTAGTCTTACGAAGATATGCCTGGTTTGGATACTGACATTGTGGTTCATCGCCTGCCTACCAAGGAAGATTATCCTCCGGTAAAACAGAAGGTTCGCCGAATACGCCCAAAGATGTCGGAGAAAATTAAGGCCGAGTTATGAAACAGTTTGACGCCGGTTTTCTAGCAGTGACTTCTTACCCTCAGTGGGTTGCCAATGTGGTTTCGGTACCGAAGAAAGATGGTAAGGTTCGAATGTGTGTTGACTACAGGGACTTGAACAGGGCCAGCCCTAAGGATGACTTCCCTCTGCCTCATATTGACGTTCTGGTTGACAACACCACTCAGCACAAGGTATTCTCCTTTATGGATGGTTTCTCCAGATATAATCAAATTAAGATGGCTCCCGAAGACATGGAGAAGACCACCTTTGTTACTCAGTGGGGTACCTTTTGTTACAAGGTCATGCCTTTTGGATTGAAGAATGATGGAGCAACATATCAGCGTGCCATGGTTGCTTTATTTCATGACATGATCCACCATGAAATTGAAGTATACGTCGACGATATGATTGCGAGGTCCCAGACTGAGGAAGAACACATTGACCATTTGCAGAAGTTGTTTGACAGGCTGAAGTTGTACAAGCTGAGGTTAAACCTGAACAAGTGCACCTTCAGGTGAGGTCTGGTAAACTGCTAGGCTTCGTCGTGAGCGACAAAGGTATCCAAGTGGACCCTGCCAAAGTGAAAGCCATACAAGAGATGTCAGCTCCCAAGACAGAGAAGGAGGTCAGAGGCTTTCTAGGACGACTGAACTACATTGCCCGATTCATCTCTCACCTGACTGCTACATGTGAGCCAATCTTCAAACTGCTGAAGAAAGATCAAGTGGCACGTTGGAACGATGAATGTCAGGCCGCTTTCGAAAGGATCAAAGAGTATCTCCAAGAGTCACCCATCCTAATGCCACCAGTTGAAGGGAGACCTCTGATCTTATACTTGACAGTACTTGACAACTCAATGGGGTGTGTGCTGGGGCAGCATGACGAGTCTGGCCGAAAAGAGCATGCTATTTATTACCTTAGCAAAAAGTTTACTGACTGTAAGACCCGATACTCACTGCTTGAGAAAACTTGTTGCGCTTTGGCATGGGCTGCTCGCCGGCTGAGACAGTATATGTTGACTCACACTACTCTATTGATCTCAAAAATGGATCCAATCAAGTATATCTTCGAAAAGCCTGCCTTGTCCGGAAGAATAGCGAGATGGCAGATGATCTTGAGTGAGTATGACATCCAGTACACGACTCAAAAAGCAATCAAAGGAAGTGTATTGGCAGACCACTTGGCACATCAGGCAGTGGATGATTACCAGTCTATGAACTTTGAATTCCCGGACGAGAATATCATGGTAGTGACTGATTGTGAGATACCTGGACCGGATGAAGGACCTGAGGAAGGATCCCAATGGTCTATGTACTTTGATGGAGCTTCAAATGCTTTGGGTAATGGCATTGGCACCGTGATCATATCTCCTAAAGGCTCTCATACTCCGTTTACTGCCTGACTATGTTTCAACTGCACCAACAACATGGCGGAGTATGAAGCGTGCATCATGGGTCTTCGAGCTGCAATTGACCTAAGGATTAAGTTTCTAAGTGTCTTTGGAGATCCCGCTCTCGTGATCAGTCAGATCAAAGGCGAGTGGGATGCGAAACACCCTAATCTTATTCCTTACAAGGAGTATGTATTGACGTTGCTTCCCCATTTCGAGGAGATAACCTTTGAGCACTTTCCTAGATAGGAGAATCAGTTGGCGGACGCATTAGCTACGATGTCTTCTATGTTCAAAGTCAAATGGGACAATGAAGCTCCCCGGATCACCGTTGAAAATTTGGACGAACCCGCACATTGTTGTGATCTTGAGACTGAAGAGGTAACAGAAAAGCCCTGGTATCATGAGGTGAAAAGGTATCTTGAAGCTCAAGAGTATCCTGAGGGTGCATCTATTAATGATAAGAAGTTTCTGAGGAGGTTCGCGGTGAAATTCTTCATCAGCAATGGCATTCTTTACAAGCATAACCATGATTCGACCCTACTGCGTTGTGTGAATAAGAATGAAGCAGAAAGGATCATGGCGGAGTTACATGAAGGTACTTTCGGAACTCATTCCAATGGACATACCATGGCAAAGAAAATCCTTTGGGCAAGATATTATTGGTCCACAATGGAAGCCGACTGTTATCAGCATTCTCGGACATGTCAAAAATGCCAAGTCTATGCTGATAAGGTGCACATACCTCCTGTTCCTCTGAATGGTTTGATAGCACCTTGGCCTTTTGCAATGTGGGGCATTGATATGATCGGCGAGATCAGACCTACGACATCCAACAGGCATCGTTTCATCCTGGTAGCGATTGATTACTTTACGAAGTGGGTTGAAGCAGCTTCCTTTGCTACCGTAACCAAGAACGTCGTGGCACGGTTCATTCGGCACAATCTGATTTGTCAATACGGTGTACCAGAGAGGATCATTACGGACAATGGTACCAATCTTAACAACAAGATGATCACTGAGCTCTGCGAACAATTCAAGATACAACATCATAACTCTTCTCCCTACCGGCCGAAGATGAATGGGGCCGTTGAAGCGGCAAATAAGAACATTAAGAAGATTGTGCAGAAGATGACAGTGACATACAAAGACTGGCATGAGATGTTACCATTTGCTCTTCATGGGTACCGTACCTCAGCACGGACGTCAACAGGGGCAACACCCTATTCCTTGGTTTATGGCATGGAGGCAGTCTTGCCCATCGAAGTTCAGATACCCTCTCTCTGGATCATGAAGGATGCAGGTTTGAGCGAAAATGACTGGATTCAGACCCGACTTGATCAACTGAATCTAATTGACGAGAAAATACTTACTGCTATTTGTCATGGTCATACGTACCAAAAACGGATGATCAAGGCATTTAACAAGAAAGTTAGACGACAAGAGTATCAAGTTTGGGATCTGGTAATCAAGCACATTATTCTACCTCAAGGTGATCCCAGGGGAAAATGGACCCCTACTTACGAAGGGCCATTTGTGGTTAAGAACATCTTCTCAGGTGGAGCTTTGATTCTAACCACCATGGATGGTGACGACCTTCCTCACCCCATCAATGCAGACATAGTAAAAAGATACTATGCATAATCAAAGACCCGCTAGGTTGACTGGCCTAGGAAAAAATAAGGGCTTCCCGGCGAACCAAAAGGGTTTGGGCAAAAATAAGGGATGAAAATGAAAAAAAATCTGTACACCCGGCAAGTCGAAAACCTGAAAAGGAGGCTTGGGCAAAAATGGGTATCCCGGTGGATTAAAAACCCGAAAGGTCAGTCCAGGCAAAAGTTAGGGATTAAAGCGTAATACTATGTCTCGTTAGATCACCTCGCATCCAGACTTCGGTATCGACTATCAAGCTCGGACGACACTAATCAATCAGATTCATCTTCGACTAAGTAGCAAAGTGATGAGATGCTTGAAGATATAAAGGCAATAGCAGAGTTGGAACCCAGTGGGATTATTCACATAGCTGTTTTATTTCCTTTTTACAAATTGTATAAATTTTATTTGTTCGGCGGCGCCCTCTTACTAGGACGTCAGCCTCTTGTACAAAAACGCCTATTTACAGGCAAACTTCAAAATCAATACAAATTCATTTTCAAAAAAATTTCAAATTGTTTTTCCTTTATCTGTTTTGTTTTGCAAAGAACGTCCAATGTTCATTTTTGATATATGCATTTGACATTAATTGCTGCTCATAAATATTTACATGCGAAACAAAGGACGAATCACTGGTAATATCAGAAACAGGGGCAATAAGAATTGTCCGAGCAGTGTAGTTGCTCTGTCCACCAAGGTACCAAGGTAGGTTCAACTGAAGAATATGACCAAGATACCATCACTCCCTGCAGAGTAAAACAGTAATGGTAGCTCTCCCCACTGAGACTTGCAGCTATGTACAAATCAGTAATACTCTCCCCAAGAAGAGTTAATCTACCATCAGCCTTAAAAAGGTTGGGTATCCCCAGAAGGTCTTAATATCCCTCAGCGGAGTATAAAGACATTCCCCAGCAAGTATGAAAATACCCCCGGCAGTCTTAACATTCCTCAACGAAATATAAGAATGTTCTCCGGCGGAATACAAGATACCCCAGTAGAGTCATTTCCCCAGCGCAGTCTAAAAAAGGTTTCCCCACCAGAGCTGAATCATCTTCCCCAGTAGATTCTGGAAGCTTATCCCCTACAGAGCGCAAATAAATCTCCCCAGCCAAATTCAGAAGGTTATCCTCACAAGAGTCTAACTGGGTTATCCTCAGCAAGTTGCAACTGAAAGATCATCCCCAACGAAGTTCTTTCTATCCCCAGTAGAATTCATCATTTAAAATCCCCAACAGAGCTTATCAATAGAATCCCCAGTGGAGTTATCGTTGAAATCTTCAGCAGAACGTCTCTTCCCCACAGAGTAATTCCCCTCGGAGTAATCTCTTCATCAGTTTATTCCCACAACGGAGTTTTTCTCTCCTACAGGTTTATCATCTTCGTTCGTCATCCCCAGCGGAAATGAAGAACTCAACTCTATTCTCCAGCAGCTCCGGGATTTATTTTCCCCAGCTAAAACATCACATTTCATACATCATGATACATGCATATACGCATCATACCATGCAATCTCATTTATATTGAGAACATCATTGCTTGATCCATCTCATGCATTGCATATGCCTGACCTTTTACCTTTCAGGAAAAATGCAGTTAAGTCCCCAGCTTAGTCGAAGACCTGACCAGTTCTTAGATCTCAATTGAATTATCCTCGGTTGAATTTCAGATAAGGTTCTCAAATCTCGACAGTTTCTCTACGTCATAGTGTGGACGAGTACTATAACCTCAACGGTATACTCCATTAAGCACGAGTCAGTTCTTAGATCTTGATGTTTCCCTATGTCGTCGTATGAACGAGTACTATAACCTCAATAGTATACTCCATTGAGCATGAGTCAGTTCCTAGATCTTGATGTTTTCCTCCGTCATAGTGTAGACAAGTTCTATAACCTCAACGGTATACTCCATTGAGAACGAGACAGTTCCTAGATCTTGATGAAGATGTTTCCCCCCAATTAGATTATGGACAGGTTCCTAAGACTCAGCCGAGGCATTCTCTCAGTTGAAATACCGACCAGATTCCTAAATCTCAACAAAGTTTAGACTTCCCCAGTGGAATCCTCTACAACAACAAGTATGCAAGCTCTCGCTAAGGAATCTCTTATGCGATCGACATTCCTACAGATGGCATATATAAGCCCATCCTCCTTCCAACAATCTCCAAATGGCATATGTAAGCCCATTCCCGACATCACAATGCTGATACTACACCATGCGAGTGCAAATTTTTAGGCACTCTAGTATTCAATTATCTTCCACCTTCGGATCACGAAAGGATCAAAAGCCAATCTATATCCTCAAGTTTAAGAAAATTGAACAGGGGCAACTATTGTACCCCAAAATTTGCCCTCCCATATCTCTCAAGACTTGTCAAGAAGAATCTCCAAATTGCTCAAGAGACTCAAAAATCGACTGTGCTAGGGCAAAAGTCAACTGTATCCCAAATACAGTCAAACCTCAAGATTTTTGTCAACATTCTCATTTTGAAGGATAATTCATCATTTGATCAAGGGTTGATCATGATTCATCAAGGATTGCTCAAGATTCATCAAGATTCAAAAGTTGCTAAATTAGGGTTTTATAGGAAAAGTCAACTCAATTTTGACCAAACATAACTTTCTCATACTTTATTAGAAATGACCCATCCAAAGCTCATTTTGAAGAGGATGCAATTTCCTACAATCCATATTCACACCCCAAGATCAATAAATGCTCTCACAAAAAGATGCAAATTTGGACATTATAGGTCATTTTTGAAAGTCAACAAAAACACCTTTATTTCCAAAGCTTATAACTTGAGAATGGAACATCAAAATGCGATGAGACCAAAAGGGTTGGTTAAAGGACATCTCGAGGTTTCTAAAAAGTCCTAGAACACCTCCAAAAGTTCAAAATTGAAGAAGTTATGCATTGTTGAAGTTTAGCATTTTTCCAAAATTGCCAAAAGTCAACTATCCTCAAAACTCCAATTTTTGACAAAAAGACCCACTTTTTTCCACTTGATTTAGTCTTGTCATGCCACACACGTGTCCCATGTTTAATTTCATGACCAAACATTTATTTTTCTATTTTATTTCATTTTTATTGATTTAATTCATTATTAATCAATATTAAATCAAATAAAATCTAAAAATTTATGTAAAGGGATTCTTGTGATTTGTACAACTTTCAAATATCATCATAAACCAAATCAAATTCGTATCAAGCTTGGTTATGCACAAAAAATCAGATTTGGCCTATTTTTGGAAAGCTTATCAATGGTGATCAATTCCAATATTCCCTCTTCAATGCATAAGGATCATGGCCCATATTTTGACCTAAAATCATTCTATTATATGCACACAAACTAGCCAGACCTAGGACACGCATAGAACTCTGTAGAAACGGCCACACAGAGTTGTGAAAAAAGCTTGAAAAGTGTGAGATCGAAAACAACATTGGAGGCCAATTCAGACCAAAAGCTCAACACTACTCTCTTCCCTGCCATCCAGTGAAGCAATACAAATCAAAACCAAGCTTTCTCATTGCCTAAATCGCACTGTAAGTCATCACAAACCAAGCTCTGAACATGGCATCGTGAAATCGTTTTCTTGCATCCTCTTGCCAATTTTCTTGTACATTCATACTCACCATTCAATTTCCAACGTTTCTGTAATATTTGATTTTATTTTTGTGGCTTCTAACCCCGTATCCAGAACCTAGGGTTCTTGTTCTTGTTTTTGGGCATTCTTGATACAAGCATAATCAGGACCAATAATGGCCATGGATGAGTTCAGGGGAGAGAGACGAATGCATTGGCACTCTTAGTTTGCATTTACATGGCCTAGGAAGGGTTTTTGAGAGATGCCACGAATCTTCCTGCGGAACAAAATCCGCAGGTAAATGAACCAGGGCGTTTGAAAAAGACGAACATGTGGCTGGGCGTGATTGGTTCATTTGAATCAATTGCGTGTTTTATTTTTTGGCCAGGCATAGTAAATTTTTTTCCATATAATATTTGTTATGTATTTCAATAATGAATAAGCAGCTTGGTTGGGTTGGTGACCGCGCTGGCATATGAACAATGGGACCTGGGTTCGAATCCCAGGTCCCCTAAAACTTTGTTATATTTTGTATTCAGGTATTCATGTGCAATTCTCAAAGGACGGTCCACCATACGCCTCAAACATCAATACGCCAGATGACTCCAAACCTAGATCCAATGGTCATGAATGAGGGGCTACCCTGGTCTCCAGTCAACAAGCATGTGGGCAATTCAGAAAGTCAACAAGGCAGCAGCGTAAATGGGCCTCAGAATTGCTCTTTTCACCACCAAATTGGGCCCAGCACCCCCCCCCCCTGAGTTTGTTCTTTTATTTTTTTCTTTTCATTATTTTTTTATTTCTATTTATTTATTGTTATCATTTTAATTAACTAATTAACAAATTAACATTTTTCATAAAAAATCAGAAACAACAAAAATATTTTTATTAATTCCATTAACTTTATTATTTATTTTTGTAAATAAACAATTAACTAATTTTATTTAGTTTAAATAAGTTAACATTAATATATTTTGCAATAAATTAACATTGATTTAGAATTAGGGTTTTGATATATTTTTACCTTTCTAATTTTATTTCCTTAATTAAAATAAAAACCTAAAATATTTTCATTTTTATTAATTAGTTCAATTATTAATTTAGACTAATTTTTAATTCAAAAATAACAAAAATATGCTTTATTTAATAAAAAGGGTCAAACCCTAAAAAACTCTCCGATTTAATTTTCTCGCGCGTGTATTGTTTTTTGATCCATATTTCAATATTGTAACTGCTCCGGGAATGTAATAGTTTTTAACTTAAGACTTTATTTATTTATTTATCGCTTTTATTTACTTTCCACAATTTAATTTTCAAGGGTTTGTTTTTGGCGATGTAAATACCCGACGCCTTGTAATAGCTTAGATTTATTTTCCGCCATTTAATTTCCGCAACCATTAACTGTTAGATGTTTGATAAATAGGCTATGTATGACAAGATTAAACTTTAACCTAAAATCAACAGTAGCTCACCATTTACATGTACAAAGATAATATAACTGAAAAACAATACACTCGCACATACGCACCCCTAGGGTACACCTCACTTGGTTGCCTCGAACGTGGTCATTGAGTATAGGAAGTTTTAGAGGTCGCCCTCTTGTCCAAAGATCATAAGTTGCCTCGAAACGATTGCCTCAGATAAAATGATCTAAGACATTAGGGTTACCGTTAAAGCGTCCTAACATTGCTTTAGTGACCACACGTCCCTTAATCGAATTTACCCGAAAACTTCAACGACGATGCTACCTACTCCTCAATAGTGGGATAACATTTTCTAAAGGACATTAGCACAGTTTAATTCCTTTTTGAGTAGGTAGATAGTTCTTAAGTACTTGCTCCTTTTAAAACAAAACAAACTTTTCGCACTTACACTCCTTTCAAAACAAAAACCCTTTTCAAACCCACAAACACAAAGAAAAGCAAACTTTTGAAAACATAGTGAGCAAGTACCTAAGAGTCTGTGGATAACCACAGATAGAAAGGGTGCTAACACCTTCCCTTTCTATAATCTACCTCCCGAACCCGAGAAATATCTCAAAAAATGAATTTTTCTGTGCTTTTGTCCTTTCCTTGTTGGATAAAATAAAAGACGGTGGCGACTCTTGCTTACCCCGACATTTTGCAAAAACAAACGCAAACGCGAACCAGCATTCCAAAAACAGTCAGTTCTATTCCCACCGATCACAAGGAGCAAAAAATGCTCAAGCAGAGATCCAAAGTGGACTGGATTAAATTGGGAGATACAAACAATGCATACTTCCATGCTATTGTTAGAGGAAGAAATAAGATGAATGATATTCATAAGCTGGAGGATAGTACTGAAAAAATCACCACTGACCCCAAGGAGATGGGATAGAAAGTTCTGATTTTTTTATCAACATCTTATTGGTACTACTACTCTCAGCCTTAGACATGTAGATATTAAAGTGTTGCGAAATGGTAAGCAGCTGACTGAGAATAACATGCATGATCTGATCAGTTCTGTAACAGAGAAATAAGTTATGGAAGCACTTAATAAAATTGGTGATAATAAGGTCCTTGGTCTTGATGGTTTACACTACGAAATTTTCAAAAGTTCATGGAATATTATCAAAGGTGGCTTGACGCAAGCCCTTCATGAGTTCCTTGAAAAAAATGTATGTATGTTGCAATTAATTGCGCTCTTGTGACTCTTATACCTAAATCCCCTGAGGCTAAAAGTATGAAAGAGCTCCGTCCTGTTGCATGTTGTACAATGTTCTACAAGATTATTTCAAAAATCCTGACCAAGATACTGAGTAAAGTCATAAATGAAGTGGTGGATAGCAGCCAATTTGCGTTTCTCCTAGGGCAAGTTATTCACGACAATATTTTCATGGATCAAGAGCTTCTTAAAGGCTATAGTCGCAAGTGTGTTCCGCCTATATGCGTAATTCAAATGGACATCCAAAAGGCGTATGACATCGTGGAATAGCCGACGCTAAATTGTATTATGTCTGAGCTAAACTTTCCAGCAAAATTCTTTGACTGGGTTATGATTTGTGATACTTCTGTATCGTACATGTATTTGATTAACGACCAAATTACGAATTATCTCAAGGCGGGGCAGGGGCTTAGATAGGGGGACCTAATATCCCCGTTGCTCTTTGTGTTGGTGATGGAGTATCTGCACCATTGTTTGCACTGAAGTTCAATCATAATTCAATTTCCACCCTAGGTGTGAGAAACTTAGGATTACTAACATTAGTTTTGCGGACGACTTGCTTATTGTGATACGGTGGGAGAACTGACTTGAAGGATTTGCGTTTGTATTCGTAAATGTTGCGGTTTAGCAAGAGTCACCACTGATTTTTCTTTTATCCAAAAAGGAAAGGTGAAAAAGCACAGGAAAGACCTTTAGATATGTTTTTGAGTTCGGGGGTAGATTATGAAAAGGGAAGGTATTAGCACCCTTTTCATCCATGGTTTTCCATGGGATCTTAGTTACTCGCTAGATTAACTTGCTTTTGTTTGAAATTGTGCTTTGTGTGGTTTTCGAAAATATTTTGAAAATGTGACTTTGTAACGATTCTCGTTTCTATAAGAATACATACAAAGTTTTATTTTGAAAATAGTTCAAAGACGTCTTGTGAGATGTGTTTTTTTAAAGTGATTTTGAAAAGGGTTTTCTTTGTAATGGCTCTCGTTTCTAAAGGAACGCGTACAAAGTGTTGTCTTTCGAAAATGTTTCAAAATGAAAGTGTTGGTGTATAAAATGTTTTTGTTATGAGCAAGCGAGTAACTAAGAGCGAATCTACCTACTCGAAAGGTCTTAAGTGTGCTTTTCCTTCTCCTTTATATGTGGCTACCTTACTATTGATTTGGTAAGAAGCCCCATCGTCGGATGTGAAGGGACGGATGTTGCGATGTTTGTAGAGTCATAGAAGGCAACTTATGAGACGTTTTAGCAATGTCGTTTAGGGACTAGATCGTTTTACCGAAGGCAACATCGAGGGTCATCGAAGGACTACGGTCTTTTATCGAGGGTCTTTGCTAAAACACCCATGTTCGAGGGACATGACTATTTTTCCGATAGGCAACAAAATGGGATTACCCTAAGGGTGCATGTGTGAATAATGTGTTAGTTTGCATGCATTTTGTCTTGTATTTGAAAGTCATCTATTTGTTGATTTTATCTTGCCATACATCCTATTTACTAGCAATATATTAAAAGCAAGTAAAGATGCGGAAAATAAAATCTAAGTTATTACATCGTTTTAGGGGGATGGGGTACATATTTATGAATGGGGTTGCAAGTAAAATTAAATCCTAAGTTACTATTACAACCATATCGAAATGGGTCAGAATGTGCAAGAAACGTAAATTGCTTATTTATTTAAGAAAAGAAATAAGTTTTGTTTAAAAAAAGTATTTTTTGGTCTTTTGTTTTAATAAATAAAATAAAGCATGAAAAAAATGTTTTTTGGTGTTTGTTGATTAATGAAATAGAAAGTGATAGCAAAAATAGTGAGAAAAAAAGGAAATATAGAATCAGCGTATTGTTGATTAAGGGAGGTCAGAAGTTCTGACTCTGGCGTACTTCAAAATAGAAATTTGGTTAGTGAAAAAAATAAGTAAAGTCAGAAGTTCTGAGTCCACTGGGAACACAGTAGTTTCCAAAAGTTCTGATACCACCGGCAACAGAGTAGATTTCAGAAGTTCTGATACCACCAGCAACAAAGTAGATTTCAGAAGTTCTGATACTACTGGCAGAACTTGGTCTCTCTCTCCATGTTAGTCAGAACATCTGCAACTTGGTCATTTCTCCACAAAACAGAAGATATGCATATGACAGTTATGGCAGTTTCATAGCATTTCAGAAACAAGAAATATCAGAACTATAAATCAGAGGTAAGCGTGAATTTGCTAATCCTAATTCTGAGTTCTAAATTCTTCCAGAAGTTCTAAACTGACTTATTCCATACTTAGGCAGACAAAAATGTGAAGCCTCAGAATATGTACAACGTCAGAAACATGATGTCTACATTGTATTTTTTGAACATGCAAATCTGGCAATGCTTAAGTAACGTGATAAGAGTCGGCAGAAGCTTACCTTGCAGCTAGAAAAGATTATGTGGACTGGAGGTTGGTCTTGAACTCTGGTGATGTTTAGAGCAACTTCTTCATGTACTCCGCGGGATGGAAGTTTTCAACTTCTGGAACAGCCAAGGGGTGATATTATGACTTCTTTGAGGTGGAGGTGAATGGAGAGTGTATGGCGGTATGAATACAAAAGTTAAACTAGCTTCTAATATGTAAATCAACAACTGTGGGGATGGTTTTAGTCAAGGAACAATGGAGTTTTTATGCCAAAATCAAATGCTAAGGTTTTATATTTTGGTGTTTACAGCTTTTCGGATTCTTGGGATTTTTACAAGGATTCAAGGTTTTTTTCTTTCTTTTGGTGATTCTCTCTCTCCAAAAACCAACCCCTTGAACGTGTGATGGAACAAACTATTTATAGATGGATTTGCTGTGGTTTTGGGGGGAAAAACAAATGAGTTTTAAACACTTTTGGAATATTGTCCCTTTTCTTTTCAATCACAGTTTTCGTATGCTAATTTTGGTGCAAGAAAAACGCAGGCGTGGATTGGATTAGCAGCAATTTGGAGTGTTGTGGCAGCTGGTGGTAGGGTTGTATCATAGTAGCGCAGTGGGTTGGGTGGAACGAGGTTTTGGGGCTTGATGATGTTCTGAATGGAAAGCAGAACATATCCTTTATGTGCTAAAGAATGAAACTCTGAGGAGTCATATTCTGATCAAAGAATAAAGCCTCCATATGTTTTGACTGAAGCGTGGAACGTAACCTCCATATGCTGAGGAGTTATGTTCTAACCCAAGAACACAACCCCCATATGTTTTTGCTGGAGAGCCATGTTCTGAACCGTCCTTGCAAATTCTGACTTCACTTGCATAGAGGCTGGCTCAGAAGTTCTGAAGTGTCATATTCTCTAGACACTTAGAAAATTTTCTAAATGCTTAGAAAATTTGATTTTCAAAGTAACTTCTGACTTTTGATTTTTTGATGAACCAATTTCATACCTTAATGAAATATGATTCTTGGAACTTGATTTTTGATTCAAAAGTCATAGTTTGACTCCTTTGGTGTGTAAATGACCATTTTTCCCTTGTGAACGATTCTCTTGAAAAATTTGTAATTTCAAATTTGCAATTGGATGGAAGCAAAATTGAGGATCCCGGGTGATTCCTTGAGAAATGAGAGGGCAAATTTTGGGGTACAACAGCTTCCCCTGTTCAATCTTCTTACATCTGAAGAGTTAGATTGGTAAATCTGCCATTCGTGACTTAAAGGTGGAAGATGATTGAACACTAGAAAGCCCAGATATTTGCACTCGCATGAAGTAATGTTGATTGGTGATATCGAAAATGGGCTTACAAATGCCATTTGGAAGGTGACGTGGAATCGTCGGAGATGGGCTTAAAGATGCCATCCGAACAAGATCGGTTGTGTAAGAGCTTCCTTGGCGAGAGATCATGTACCTGCTGTTGAGGGGGACTTTATCGGGGAATGTTGATTTATGCACTGGAAAGTAAAGTTGTGATACGGTGGGAGAACTGACTGTTGTTTTGCGTTCGTATTCGCACTTGTGCGGTTGAGCAAGAGTCGCCACCGACTTTTTATTTTATCCTAAAGGAAAGGTTAAAAAAGCACAGCAAAAACCTTTTGAGATTATTTCGTGGGTTCGGGGGGTAGATTATGAAAAGGGAAGGTATTAGCACCCTTTTCATCCATGGTTATCCATGGGCTCTTAGTTACTTGGTTTTTTAGATCACTTGCCTTGATTTTCGATTGCTTGAAAATGGTGTGTGTGTGGGTGTTTTTGAAAATGTTTTTGAAGAAGATGCCTTGTCTTAGGCGACCAATGTATTTGACTCGTGTTTGAGTGTTTTACAAAAGTGTGGATCTTTTCGAAAAGATGTTTCAAATGTTTTTGAGAGTTTGTTTGAAAGTGTTGTGGATTGTGGTTTTTGAAAAGAAGGCAAGTGTTTTTGCAAGTTGATTCTCAAGTAACTAAGAGTTTTGTCTACCCTATTGTACTCAACGGTTTTTGTTATGTTTTAACCCTTTTTAACAATTTTGTTCCACCATTGAATTTGGTGGACAATCTTGCGTTTAGGATGTTTAACGGGACGGGCGCGGGTCATCGTATGGACCATGAATGCAATGATGCCAAGTGTCTTTGGCAATTTGTTTTGAAAGGACTATGATCATTCCATTTAGGCAACATTCGAAAGCGTCATCGAGGGACTTATGATCATTTGATTTTGTTTTGCCAAAGAAACTCGACGTGAAAGCATGGCCCATTTTGGAAGGCAACATGTGGGATTACCCTAGAGGGTGCAAGTGTGATTGTGTATTGATTTCATGTATTTGTCTTGTATTAGGTTATTTAGCGCTTGATTTTATGTACATGCAAACCCTAGGTCTAACCATAGTATAATTGAAAGCGGTAAATTGCAAAAATGTAAAATCTACGCTATTACAAAATAAGTATCCGGGAGTGGGGGTACAATATTCACAAATGGGGATGAGACTTATAGTATCCAATAAGTTACAACCAAATCGAATTTGCGATCAAATGTAAATAATGAATATCAATGTATAAGATAAACAAATGTGTATAGGAGCAATGTAAATGTATTGTGTAAGTGTACAAGTATATGCGTATGTAATTATTTACAGGGGCGACAATGTGAATTTTGATACGTATTAAGTATTGTTTAACTTAAAGAAAAATTAAATATCTATTTAATTTAATTCTTGTAATCTTGTATTTAGATATGTATGAAAAGAAAGTTTTAATGAAAAGAAAATGTTTTCAATTTAATTATATTGTGTATAAAAATGTATTTTTATGTATATGTGTTTAAATATTTAAAAGAGAGGAAATGTTATAAGTTTGAAAATTGTCGTTTTATATTTGATATAAAAAATGTACCTTTGTAATTTTTGTGTTTAATATGTACAAAGGATATTTAAATAAAATGTTTTAAATTAATTAAACTATGCATATATAAAAAGGTGTCTTTATAATTTGTTTATACAAAGAAAGTTTAAATTAGATATTTTAAATAAAATGTGTTTTTATGTATTAGTGTTAATGTAATATTGTAAAGAATATATTAAGTTAGAAAAAAGAATACATTGCTTATGTATAAAAGAAGAAAAAGTTAGTCTTAATAAAATACTTGTTAAGAAAGGTTAAATTGGTTAATTAATATGAGTGATGTTTGTTTTATATAAAAGAGGTAAGCATTTTTAATGGGCTTTAGGTATGCAGAAACGGGCAAGGCCCGCGTTTGGGCTCAAGACGTTTTAGGGTTTCGCTTGTGTTTTCATTTGGGAATATGTTTTAGGGTTTGCAGCGCCGCTCATGGAGGTCTTCTTCGTCTTCCTCGTTTACCCATTTCTGAACCCAACTCTTCCGTCTAGCCACCAGCAATACCTCGTCCTCCCCCTCACGTTCGCTCAGGCAACGGTGAAACAAGGTAACGGCATGTCTCAAACTCGTTAAACATTTTAGATTTGCATGTTAAGGTTCTTTGATTTGTTGAATCTGATTCTATGTTTTAATGCGTTTTTGCTTGTCTTGTGTGAGGTATGAAAGGAAAGGAGAAAACGAAAACTACCTTGACAGAGGGGAGGAAGAAAATGGAAGTGCTCAGGAGGCTTGACGAGCGGAGGGAGAGGCGGAGGCGCGATGCTGGACTCTTTTGAGCTTCCTGGTATTTCTGTACTACCCTTTTTGTTTAGGGTTTCATGATGATATGGACTGAAAGCCCCGGTTTGCGTATTCCTTCCTCTTCTTCTTCTCTTGCTATGACTTTGTATGCTCGTTGCCTTAAATGCTTGTTGAAATGCTTGCTTGTGTTGCCTATTGCTTTTCCTCTTCTTCTCAGCTTGTTGCCTTGAGCTTGCCTTTGAAACTGTTGAGCTTGTTTAATGGCCCATGATGATGTTGTCTGAGGCTTGCCTGTGTTGTTGCCTTTGACTTTTTTCTTCTCTTTTGCCTTAATACCTCCGTATGCTTGCCTTGAGTGATTTTCCTTTGGATTGTTTATTGTTTTTGAAATGTTGGTTGTTGGCCCAATGATGGTATCCTGAGGGCCTTGGTGTTGGGGTTTGGAAATTGTATTTTACTGGTTCATATGCAGTAGGCTATGAGGTTTGGACATAAGGTTGTGATTTTTGGTTTATGCCCTATGATGATGTAAATCTGAGGGTTTGTGGATTTGGATGTTTTGAAAGGTTTGGAAGGCTTTACAGGTAGGGCTAATGCTGATTACTTGAGTTTGATTGCCAGTTTATGTTTTGGCTTTGACAGGTTATGGTTATCACAGGTCTTTAGGTTTGGCTTGACAAATTTACTGGTTAGGCTTCAGGTTTTGTAACTTTAGGCTTTGGTAAGGCTGGAACAGGTTATGGGATTTCAGATTGGTGGTTTGGTTGCAAGTTATGCTGGCAGGTCTGAGCTTTGTGTTTTATCAGTTTAGGCTTGATAGTTATGGCTTTGCAGGTTTGTATGGTTATGGCCTTGGATTGAGCTTCAAGTTTGAGGTTCTGGACTGGTTTCAGAAATGCAGTAGTAGGTTTTTGCTTCATGTTAGGGCTTGGTTTGGGTGTACATGTTGGTATATCTTGTGGTGAGGTTCTTCTGCAGGTTTGAGCCAATGCAGGTTATTGTTTAACAATAGGTAATGGTTTTTAGGCCATTGCAGGTTGTGGTGTCTTTTGGCCTAGGTTGAAGTGCAGTAGCAGGTTTTGTATATCAGTTTGTATATTTCTTTTTACCTTGGTGAAAATTCTGCTTCTTTTGCATCTGTTGGTATGGCCCCCCTTTCTTTACTGTGTTCAGTCCCTTTGTATATCTTTCTTCCTGTATCTGCCTAAAGCCTAAAACCTGCCTACTTATCTCTTTTCTTTTCTCTCTTAGTACAGCTAAATATGTTAAAATATGTTTGTTGCTGTACTTTTTTCTGAAAGGGCCATTGGGAAATGATGAAAAATATAGCTTGCTTGCATATCTTATCTTTTCTTGACAGCTTTTGTACTTTTTGGCATTTGATATCTTCCCAAATCTTCTTTTCTTTGACAGCTTGGGTAACCCTTTTGGCATTTGACAGCAAGTTTGACACTTTTGGATTTTAACAGAAAGTTGCAATTTGATTTTTAGTTGGGTTTGAATTGTGCAGTTTGAGATTTTGAACTTATGCATTTTGACACTTTGCATTTTTGCATTCATGATTAGCAAATAAAATTCTTCCCTCTTTGTGAACCGGGAGAAATCCCGTGATTTGCAGAGAGGGTCAACTGATCCCAATCAGTGGCCCTTAATGATGAATTTCCTTTATCTGTCTTTATTTATTTATCAGTCACTGAATTTTCTCCTTTCTTTTTGCAGATGAATAATTGAATGGAGGGGAGCAAAGTGAAGAATGAAGAATTGGGGACTTAGAAAATATTTAGAAAAATAGGATAGTTTTATTTTCAATTTAATCATTGTAAACTATTATTATTATAAATACTTCGTAAATGAATACTTGTATCTAAATAATAATTGTAACAAATGTTTAAATATGAAATAAAAATTCTATTGATCCATTTAATTCTTTTTATCCCTTTTCAATTATTTACTTATTATTTATAGTTCCTTAAAAAATAAATGAAAATTAAATTTCAGATATTTAATCCTTAGAATAATAAATAATCAACTAAACATTGATTCTACGTTGATCAAAATAAATGAACTTGGCGCCTCCATCATCCAAAGCAATGCACAGTCAAACGCAATAACTGATCAGACGCATTCCTTTTTTACTGATTTCTTACCAAGCACTGTAAATCCAAACTGCATACTTCTTTTGACTGGCTCAAACAAACCAACGTGAATTCAAACCAACTGCAGTCTTTTACTGATTAAATCAAAACAATGCGAATTCAACCCGAAACTCGGAATAACTTGCAAAGTGCTGTGGAATTTTAATCTTTCTGAGAATATGCCCACAAAACCCTAATTCCTGATTAAATGCCCAAAGAGCATTCGCCTGATCAAAGTTGAGCCGAAATCAACCAAAACCCTAAGCCAACTGTTTGAAGCAATCCAGAGTCCTAAAAATCAATAAAACCCTAATTGCGTCTGACTGACGAGAAAAGTCTGTTCGACCGATTCTTGAGCCAGTTTGAAAGATCATGGGAAGCCTGAAGTTGTTATTTCTTGTGAAAAAAATGCGAGGGCGAATTTTGGGGTACAACAGTTGCCCCTGTTCAATCTTCTTGGACCTGAAGAGTGAGATTGGCAAGTTTGCCTTTCGCGACTTGAAGGTAAAAGAAGATTGGACACTAAAGTACCCAGAAAATTTGCACTCGTCGATGTGATGGTAGAGGTGAATAGGCTTAAAGATGCCATTTGGTGATGGGCTTAAAGATGCCATCTGATAATAGGCTTAAAGATGCCATTTGGTGATGGGCTTAAAGATGCCATCTGGTGACTGCTGGTAGGAGGATGGGCTTATAGATGCCATCTGGTTATGTTGAAATGTATGTCAATGGTGAGTGGACAAGTATCAGAAGGGCATCCATGTTTCGGAACATCTCTGAACTGGGGGTCTGAATAAGCAATAGATTTGACATCCGTATCTGGAGGCATCCGTAAACTGTTTTCAAAAGTTGCATCTGAACAAACGATAGATTAACATCCATTGTTGGGAAGAATCCATAAACTGTTTTCAGAAGTCTTTGAGAAGAATCTGGACAAGTAATAGGTTAGCATCCGTTACTGGAGAACCCGTGAACTGTTTTCAGAAATCTTGAAGTTGAATAAGCAATAGAGCAGCATCCGTTGTTGGGAAGCGTCTGTAAACTGTTTTCAAAAATTGCACCTGAACAAGTTGGTAGATTGACATCCGTTGTTGGGAAGAATCCATAGACTGTTTTCAGAAGTCTTGAGAAGATACTGAACAAGTGATAGGTTAACATCCGTTACTTGGAGAACCCGTAAACTGTTTTCAGTAATCTTGAAATTGAATAAGCAATAGAGCAGCATCCGTTGTTGGGAAGCGTCCGTAAACTGTTTTCAAAGGTTGCATCTGAACAAGTTGGTAGATTAGCATCCGTTGTTGGGAAGAATCCATAGACTATTTTCAGAAGTCTTGAGAAGATACTGAACAAGTGATAGGTTAACATCCGTTACTTGGAGAACCCGTAAACTGTTTTCAGTAATCTTGAAATTGAATAAGCAATAGAGCAGCATCCGTTGTTGGGAAGCGTCCGTAAACTGTTTTCAAAGGTTGCATCTGAACAAGTTGGTAGATTAGCATCCGTTGTTGGGAAGAATCCGTAAACTGTTTTCAGACGTCTTGAAGAGGAACCGGTGTAGGGTTTCCTGAGGATGAGCTTGTGTAAAAGCTGCATTTGGATGAATCTGGAATAAGTATCAGAATGTCGCCGTGTCCGGGTCACATCTGAGTAAACTTGGAAGATGATCTTTGTCTGCCGACTGATCTTACCTGAAAAGGTAAAGGGTTAGTTGTATGCAATGTCATGATGCATGATGCAATGTATGTGACATCAATGTTTATGACATGAATGTGATGAATGCGCATGTAAGCTGATGAGCTATCTTGCTGAGGATAGAGGATTTCTGGACGGCTGAAGATAAAAGAATCTTGATTGCTGCCGGGGAAAATAGATCCTTGGCTGCTGCTGTGGAGGGAAAGAGTCTTCAATTGTTGAAAACGAGAAGTCTTGGGACCACTGTTGGGAGAATCAGAAGCTTGGGTTGTATGCCAAACTACTGGGGTCTTCCTGTTTTAAGGAGATCTGTGTAGGATTTCCTGACGATGAGTCCGTGTAAAACTGCATCGGGTTTTTGAACACTTTTGACATTCGAATGCCCCAAGTGGTGATGTAGATAAATTCCTGGCTTGTTACAGGTGTTGGTCTATAATCGGTTGTCCATAGATGTTTTCCTGGCTTGTTACAGGTGTTGATCTGGAATTCTTCAGACGTGCCCTGGCTAGATACAGGAGTCGAGTCTGGAAATAGTCGTCAACAGATATGCCCTGGCTGGATACAGGAATCGAATCTGGAATTGTGACAGTTGATAGATATGCCCTGGCTGGATACAGGAATCGAATCTTCAAACTCTTCAGACGTGCCCTGGCTAGATACAGGAATCGAGTCTGGAAATATGGTCAACAGATATACCCTGGCTGGATACAGGAGTCGAATCTGGAATTGTGACAGTTGATAGATATGCCCTGGCTGGATACAGGAATCGAATCTTCAAACTCTTCAGACGTGCCCTGGCTAGATACAGGAATCGAGTCTGGAAATATGGTCAACAGATATTCCCTGGCTGGATACAGGAGTCGAATCTGGAATTGTGACAGTTGATAGATATGCCCTGGCTGGATACAGGAATCGAATCTTCAAACTCTTCAGACGTGCCCTGGCTAGATACAGGAATCGAGTCTGGAAATATGGTCAACAGATATGCCCTGGCTGGATACAGGAGTCGAATCTGGAATTGTGACAGTTGATAGATATGCCCTGGATGGATACAGGAATCGAATCTTCAAACTCTTCAGACGTGCCCTGGCTAGATACAGGAATCGAGTCTGGAAATATGGTCAACAGATATGCCCTGGCTGGATACAGGAGTCGAATCTGGAATTGTGACAGTTGGTAGATATGCCCTGGCTGGATACAGGAATCGAATCTTCAAACTCTTCAGACTTGCCCTGGCTAGATACAGGAATCGAGTCTAGAAATATGGTCAACAAATATGCCCTGGCTGGATACAGGAGTCGAATCTGGAATTGTGACAGTTGATAGATATGCCCTGGCTGGATACAGGAATCGAATCTTCAAACTCTTCAGACGTGCCCTGGCTAGATACAGGAATCGAGTCTGGAAATATGGTCAACAGATATGCCCTGGCTGGATACAGGAGTCGAATCTGGAATTGTGACAGTTGATAGATATGCCCTGGCTGGATACAGGAATCGAATCTTCAAACTCTTCAGACGTGCCCTGGCTAGATACAGGAATCGAGTCTGGAAATATGGTCAACAGATATGCCCTGGCTGGATACAGGAGTCGAATCTGGAATTGTGACAGTTGATAGATATGCCCTGGCTGGATACAGGAATCGAATCTTCAAACTCTTCAGACGTGCCCTGGCTAGATACAGGAATCGAGTCTGGAAATGTAATAGTTGATTTGTTGAACACTTTTGACATTCGAATGCCCCAAGTGGTGATGAAGGAATCTTGAATCAGATTACTCCGCATATTGAGATTTCTTGAAATCTTGACTGGACTGCCCCAGGTTAACTGAATTTTTGAAAGATCTGTTGGACCTTGACTGGACTGCCCCAGGTTAATTGAATTGTGACATGTGATGCCCCTTGCGGATAGGAGATTTGTAAAGGAAGTGTCGTCCCTTTGAAGTGATTTTGCTCACTGAGAGAGTTTTCGTTCCTCCGAACATTCGCTGTATGAATTTCTTCGCTGTCAAACAAAAAGCCAAATGCAGACAGTGATATTCAAGCAATGCAAAGTTTATGTTTGTCTCGAAGTTTTGAAAAATGCGTTTTTAGCAGAAAACTTTTTATAAGACAAATCAACACCAGATTTAGAGTAAAGCCTTACAGGAGTCAGGATACCTTTTGTAACAGTATGCTTTCGAACTAACCCATGCTTCAATTAGGACTTTTGAAGGGTTGTAACGTGGCCTGGTTCACGGTTTAAGAAACAAAGGATAAAGGCTCAAAGTATATTTGTCCCCACCCGCTCTTCGTGATGTCCTTCATACCTAAGCTCAGTTAATTGTGCGTCACACTCTGTTTTGAGTTTGGAACGACTTTTGGGCGATGGTTCACCAGTTGAATTTGGGGAGACAGTCATCATCTCCTTTTTCTTTTTCAACATTTTTCATGTTGTTGAGGATTTTGTAATGACCTCACTATTTTGATTTTGATTTGTTATCCCTAACTTTTGCCTGACTGTTCCCGTTTTTCGGGATTACTGTCAGCGGGATGCCCCAGCTTTCTTAAGCCTCCTTTATAGGTTTTGGCTCATTGGGCTTTTTCTCTTTTGAGAGATTGACTGTCTATGTGATAGGGAACCACCCTTGTCTTTTGATTCTAAAGGAATGCTTTCTTTTTCGACGTCGTTCGTTGTGTTACGAACTGAGAGTTTGCGACTTCAATGCGCCTCTTCTTTTGAATTTACTGAGAGACTACCCTGCCCCTGGTTTATATCAAAGGTTTTGATTGTTTAGAACAGAAAACTCCTACTTCTTTGGCTCGAAGGGGTTGACTAGGGATTAACTTCCTTATAACTCCAGTATTTGGGAATTGAAAGAAATGTCTGTACATCATCAGCAAGGTCTGTTCAAAAGCATACTGTATAAGATCATGGTATTGTTTCGTCATCCTCCCTCTAAAGGCTTACAGCTTTTTATCAAGAGTCAAATATCATAAAGAAAAGCATAAGAGTAGTGAAACGAATGGATGAATTCAAGACAAACATATGCAATGCATTAATGAAAAGAGAGTTTAACATCAACAGATAATTGTTTGACAGCAAAAGAAATTACAACTTTGAAAATTCCAAAAAGAAGCAAAAGTCTTTCAGCTCGAGCTTCGTCACTCCAAGTGGAGAACCCTTTAACGGAATATTTTCATCTCGCCGTCTGGCATGAATTCCAGCACCCCAATGTCGATCAGATCTTGAATCTTGTTCTTCAAGGCCCAACAGTCGTTGGTGTCGTGTCCCGGGCTGTAGGAGTGGTAAACACAGAATGCGTCGGGATGATAGTTAGGAGAGGAGGTATTGAGCTTCTGAGGAGGATCCCTTAGGGTAAGCAGGTTGACCTCCAACAGGCGCTTCAGTATGAAAAACGATGGTATTTCAGTCTCCGTAAACTGTCTTCCCGACGTTTCTTGCTTACGCCGATTACCCCGTTGACGTTGGCGAGGTTGTTGATGGGCTTGTGACCCTGAAGCAAGCAAAGGAGCTTTCCCCTTGTCTTCTTGAGTGGATGGAGGTTGAGCGGTGACTTGCTCCTCAACCTCAGATGTTTGCCCCAGCTGGTTGTTTGGAAGCAGTTGGCGGACAAGAATTCTGAGTTCCTCTTGTCTTTGAGATAGGTCTTGGATGAGAGCCATCTGGCCCACCAACTGTCCCATCATTTGGGTCCTCAAGGTTGTCAGATCGAACTGCAGCTCCGCAAGTTGGTCACTCCTGGCATTATTGGAATTCTCCAAGCCCTTGGTGAGGAGAGCTTTCATCTTATCTTGCCCCAGAGACAAGTTCAGGAACATCTCTTGCAGCTGAGCAGTCTGGTCTTGGATGTCTTTGACAGACCTCTCTAGCGCCATCTCTTGCTGAAATAAACAGCAGGAGAGTAAGGAAACCTGAAAAAGGAAAGACTGTCAAAATGCAATGCATGATATGTGGATGCATGCTTTCAAGGATCTCTTGGGGTAAACACAAGAAAATGTTAGAGGTTAAACTTTGCTCTTGGATTGGAGATCTCTGCACCGGTGGACGTCCTTCCACGAGAATCAAGCTCACCATGTCGAGTGGGTCATAGCCACTGATTCAAGTTGTTGCACTTGAATTTTGACTGGAGAACTTTGTATCGGTGGATGTCTTTCCACGAGAATCAAGCTCACCATGTCGAATGGGTCATAGCCACTAATTCAAGTTGTTGTACTTGAACTTTGACCGGGTAACTTTGTATCGAGGAGAAACCTCTTGCCCCTTGGTAGACGTCTGGTTCAACGTAACCCTGCATCCAAAGAACCCTCGAGATCCTTGAAATGGTTATTGAAAATGCTATGGTATGATGTCATGATGTTATGTACATGTATGCACAAGCAAGTGAGTGTATATACAGGCAAACATATTCACACAAAGCAAACAAGTCCTTAGGTTTAGGCTTGCATGAGGTTTAGGTAAGTACCCTCTTGAAGTTAGTTGGCTCATCCTGTCCTAAAATAGAAACCGGGTTCTAAGGAGCTCAATATCATTGGATTGTTTTTTGTGTTCATTGTTTCGGTTTAGCCACTTACTGGTGACCAAAATATTCCAAGAAAACAATCCTCAAAAGAGTGTAGTATCGAGGATCTACCAACTTCGGACTGCACCAAAGTCGGTCATCTCGCTACCCCTAAAAAGGCTAAGATGGTCAATTAAGGTTCTAAGAGTTCGTTAGTGCTTCATGACATCACACAGCGGCCCCGTACTCTCCTTGACTACTCAAGGGTTACCGGTACTCACAAATATGTCACACTAACATAGCTTACTGCTTCAACCATGTCGGTATACCCCGCACAGTTCCCTGGCAGTTTTTTGCTATTTACCTAAGAAGGTGCCCCAAATCCGGGTGTAGGATTTACAACAAACCCAAACAAGAACCCAAAAGATAAAGCAATCAAGTCAATCAAAGTAAGAAAGTAAAGGTGATCTAAACCCTAAGGTAACCCCGCTTTTAAGATTTCCCCAGCAGAGTCGCCAGTTCTGTGATACGGTGGGAGAACTGACTGTTGTTTTGCATTCGTATTCGCACTTGTGCGGTTGAGCAAGAGTCGCCACCGACTTTTTATTTTATCCTAAAGGAAAGGTTAAAAAAGCACAGCAAAAACCTTTTGAGATTATTTCGTGGGTTCGGGGGGTAGATTATGAAAAGGGAAGGTATTAGCACCCTTTTCATCCATGGTTATCCATGGGCTCTTAGTTACTTGGTTTTTTAGATCACTTGCCTTGATTTTCGATTGCTTGAAAATGGTGTGTGTGTGGGTGTTTTTAAAAATGTTTTTGAAGAAGATGCCTTGTCTTAGGCGACCAATGTATTTGACTCGTGTTTGAGTGTTTTACAAAAGTGTGGATCTTTTCGAAAAGATGTTTCAAATGTTTTTGAGAGTTTGTTTGAAAGTGTTGTGGATTGTGGTTTTTGAAAAGAAGGCAAGTGTTTTTGCAAGTTGATTCTCAAGTAACTAAGAGTTTTGTCTACCCTATTGTACTCAACGGTTTTTGTTATGTTTTAACCCTTTTTAACAATTTTGTTCCACCATTGAATTTGGTGGACAATCTTGCGTTTAGGATGTTTAACGGGACGGGCGCGGGTCATCGTATGGACCATGAATGCAATGATGCCAAGTGTCTTTGGCAATTTGTTTTGAAAGGACTATGATCATTCCGTTTAGGCAACATTCGAAAGCGTCATCGAGGGACTTATGATCATTTGATTTTGTTTTGCCAAAGAAACTCGACGTGAAAGCATGGCCCATTTTGGAAGGCAACATGTGGGATTACCCTAGAGGGTGCAAGTGTGATTGTGTATTGATTTCATGTATTTGTCTTGTATTAGGTTATTTAGCGCTTGATTTTATGTACATGCAAACCCTAGGTCTAACCATGGTATAATTGAAAGCGGTAAATTGCAAAAATGTAAAATCTACGCTATTACAAAATAAGTATCCGGGAGTGGGGGTACAATATTCACAAATGGGGATGAGACTTATAGTATCCAATAAGTTACAACCAAATCGAATTTGCGATCAAATGTAAATAATGAATATCAATGTATAAGATAAACAAATGTGTATAGGAGCAATGTAAATGTATTGTGTAAGTGTACAAGTATATGCGTATGTAATTATTTACAGGGGCGACAATGTGAATTTTGATACGTATTAAGTATTGTTTAACTTAAAGAAAAATTAAATATCTATTTAATTTAATTCTTGTAATCTTGTATTTAGATATGTATGAAAAGAAAGTTTTAATGAAAAGAAAATGTTTTCAATTTAATTATATTGTGTATAAAAATGTATTTTTATGTATATGTGTTTAAATATTTAAAAGAGAGGAAATGTTATAAGTTTGAAAATTGTCGTTTTATATTTGATATAAAAAATGTACCTTTGTAATTTTTGTGTTTAATATGTACAAAGGATATTTAAATAAAATGTTTTAAATTAATTAAACTATGCATATATAAAAAGGTGTCTTTATAATTTGTTTATACAAAGAAAGTTTAAATTATATATTTTAAATAAAATGTGTTTTTATGTATTAGTATTAATGTAATATTGTAAAGAATATATTAAGTTAGAAAAAAGAATACATTGCTTATGTATAAAAGAAGAAAAAGTTAGTCTTAATAAAATACTTGTTAAGAAAGGTTAAATTGGTTAATTAATATGAGTGATGTTTGTTTTATATAAAAGAGGTAAGCATTTTTAATGGGCTTTAGGTATGCAGAAACGGGCAAGGCCCGCGTTTGGGCTCAAGACGTTTTAGGGTTTCGCTTGTGTTTTCATTTGGGAATATGTTTTAGGGTTTGCAGCGCCGCTCATGGAGGTCTTCTTCGTCTTCCTCGTTTACCCATTTCTGAACCCAACTCTTCCGTCTAGCCACCAGCAATACCTCGTCCTCCCCCTCACGTTCGCTCAGGCAACGGTGAAACAAGGTAACGGCATGTCTCAAACTCGTTAAACATTTTAGATTTGCATGTTAAGGTTCTTTGATTTGTTGAATCTGATTCTATGTTTTAATGCGTTTTTGCTTGTCTTGTGTGAGGTATGAAAGGAAAGGAGAAAACGAAAACTACCTTGACAGAGGGGAGGAAGAAAATGGAAGTGCTCAGGAGGCTTGACGAGCGGAGGGAGAGGCGGAGGCGCGATGCTGGACTCTTTTGAGCTTCCTGGTATTTCTGTACTACCCTTTTTGTTTAGGGTTTCATGATGATATGGACTGAAAGCCCCGGTTTGCGTATTCCTTCCTCTTCTTCTTCTCTTGCTATGACTTTGTATGCTCGTTGCCTTAAATGCTTGTTGAAATGCTTGCTTGTGTTGCCTATTGCTTTTCCTCTTCTTCTCAGCTTGTTGCCTTGAGCTTGCCTTTGAAACTGTTGAGCTTGTTTAATGGCCCATGATGATGTTGTCTGAGGCTTGCCTGTGTTGTTGCCTTTGACTTTTTTCTTCTCTTTTGCCTTAATACCTCCGTATGCTTGCCTTGAGTGATTTTCCTTTGGATTGTTTATTGTTTTTGAAATGTTGGTTGTTGGCCCAATGATGGTATCCTGAGGGCCTTGGTGTTGGGGTTTGGAAATTGTATTTTACTGGTTCATATGCAGTAGGCTATGAGGTTTGGACATAAGGTTGTGATTTTTGGTTTATGCCCTATGATGATGTAAATCTGAGGGTTTGTGGATTTGGATGTTTTGAAAGGTTTGGAAGGCTTTACAGGTAGGGCTAATGCTGATTACTTGAGTTTGATTGCCAGTTTATGTTTTGGCTTTGACAGGTTATGGTTATCACAGGTCTTTAGGTTTGGCTTGACAAATTTACTGGTTAGGCTTCAGGTTTTGTAACTTTAGGCTTTGGTAAGGCTGGAACAGGTTATGGGATTTCAGATTGGTGGTTTGGTTGCAAGTTATGCTGGCAGGTCTGAGCTTTGTGTTTTATCAGTTTAGGCTTGATAGTTATGGCTTTGCAGGTTTGTATGGTTATGGCCTTGGATTGAGCTTCAAGTTTGAGGTTCTGGACTGGTTTCAGAAATGCAGTAGTAGGTTTTTGCTTCATGTTAGGGCTTGGTTTGGGTGTACATGTTGGTATATCTTGTGGTGAGGTTCTTCTGCAGGTTTGAGCCAATGCAGGTTATTGTTTAACAATAGGTAATGGTTTTTAGGCCATTGCAGGTTGTGGTGTCTTTTGGCCTAGGTTGAAGTGCAGTAGCAGGTTTTGTATATCAGTTTGTATATTTCTTTTTACCTTGGTGAAAATTCTGCTTCTTTTGCATCTGTTGGTATGGCCCCCCTTTCTTTACTGTGTTCAGTCCCTTTGTATATCTTTCTTCCTGTATCTGCCTAAAGCCTAAAACCTGCCTACTTATCTCTTTTCTTTTCTCTCTTAGTACAGCTAAATATGTTAAAATATGTTTGTTGCTGTACTTTTTTCTGAAAGGGCCATTGGGAAATGATGAAAAATATAGCTTGCTTGCATATCTTATCTTTTCTTGACAGCTTTTGTACTTTTTGGCATTTGATATCTTCCCAAATCTTCTTTTCTTTGACAGCTTGGGTAACCCTTTTGGCATTTGACAGCAAGTTTGACACTTTTGGATTTTGACAGAAAGTTGCAATTTGATTTTTAGTTGGGTTTGAACTGTGCAGTTTGAGATTTTGAACTTATGCATTTTGACACTTTGCATTTTTGCATTCATGATTAGAAAATAAAATTCTTCCCTCTTTGTGAACCGGGAGAAATCCCGTGATTTGCAGAGAGGGTCAACTGATCCCAATCAGTGGCCCTTAATGATGAATTTCCTTTATCTGTCTTTATTTATTTATCAGTCACTGACTTTTCTCCTTTCTTTTTGCAGATGAATAATTGAATGGAGGGGAGCAAAGTGAAGAATGAAGAATTGGGGACTTAGAAAATATTTAGAAAAATAGGATAGTTTTATTTTCAATTTAATCATTGTAAACTATTATTATTATAAATACTTCGTAAATGAATACTTGCATCTAAATAATAATTGTAACAAATGTTTAAATATGAAATAAAAATTCTATTGATCCATTTAATTCTTTTTATCCCTTTTCAATTATTTACTTATTATTTATAGTTCCTTAAAAAATAAATGAAAATTAAATTTCAGATATTTAATCCTTAGAATAATAAATAATCAACTAAACATTGATTCTACGTTGATCAAAATAAATGAACTTGGCGCCTCCATCATCCAAAGCAACGCACAGTCAAACGCAATAACTGATCAGACGCATTCATTTCTTATTGATTTCTTACCAAGCACTGTAAATCTAAACTGCATACTTCTTTTGACTGGCTCAAACAAACCAACGTGAATTCAAACCAACTGTAGTCTTTTACTGATTAAATCAAAACAATGTGAATTCAACCCGAATCTCGGAATAACTTGCAAAGTGCTGTGGAATTTTAATCTTTCTGAGAATATGCCCACAAAACCCTAATTCCTGATTAAATGCCCAAAGAGCATTCGCCTGATCAAAGTTGAGCCGAAATCAACCAAAACCCTAAGCCAACTGTTTGAAGCAATCCAGAGTCCTAAAAATCAATAAAACCCTAATTGCGTCTGACTGACGAGAAAAGTCTGTTCGACCGATTCTTGAGCCAGTTTGAAAGATCATGGGAAGCCTGAAGTTGTTATTTCTTGTGAAAAAAATGCGAGGGCGAATTTTGGGGTACAACAAAAGTCTAAGAGCTTTTGGTTTTCCATTACTCTACTGGGGAATTAACTCTTGATTGAAGAGGTGAAAGTAGACAGTATACCTGGTCAGGGTCCAGGTTGTACAGCAACTCGCTGGGGAAATGTGAAATCGACCGTATTTGATCGGGTCCAGGCTTTACAGTGTTGTAACCTGTTGTCTGGAGATAAGGGAGAAGGAACCTGGATAGTAGGGTTACTTCGAAATGAGAGCCTGGATAGCAAGGCTGTGAGATGGAACCTGGATAGTAGGGTTACTTTGGAATGAAAGCCTGGATAGTAGGGCTGTGAGAAGGAACCTGGATAGTAGGGTTACTTCGGAATGAAAGCCTGGATAGTAGGGCTATGAGAAGGAACCTGGATAGTAGGGTTACTTCAGAATGAAAGCCTGGGTAGTAGGGCTGTGAGAAGGAACCTGGATAGTAGGGTTACTTCGGAATGAAAGCCTGGATATTAGGGCTGTGAGAAGGAACCTGGATAGTAGGGTTACTTCGGAATGAAAGCATGGGTAGTAGGGTTGTGAGAAGGAACCTAGATAACAGGGTTACTTGGAATGAAAGCCTGGATAGTAGGGCTGTGAGAAGGAACCTGGATAGTAGGGTTACTTCGGAATGAAAGCCTGGATAGTAGGGTTGTGAGAAGGAACCTAGATAGTAGAGTTACTTCGAAATGAAAGCCTGGATAGTAGGGCTGTGAGAAGGAACCTGGATAGTAGGTTTACTTCGAAATGAAATCCTGGATAGTAGGGTTGTGAGAAGGAACCTAGATAGTAGGGTTACTTCGTTTGATCATGTAGATTAGTTAACCCATTTGGTTTCGGGAACTGATTTTCTCTTGGTTGCCTGCAAATATGACATGTATAATTGCTGGAATTGTTGGTGATAACTGTCTTTCCTGAAAAGATAACAGGGTTAGTTATATGCGGTGCATGAAATGCACTGTGAGATGATGTTCTCGAGATTATGTTGTATGTGATATGTATACGCATGTCATGATGTATGGGCATGGGATGTTGGTCGTGACATATTGAGTCCGGGAAAATAAATCCCTGACCGCTGCTGGAGAGAATAGAATTCCTGACTGTTGTAGAGAAATATGGCTCTTCTACTTCCGTTGGGGATGATGAATGGAAGTGACTATACTTCTGTCGGGGATTGAGCTCCTGTATCTGGAGAAATAAACTCTGCTGGGGGAGTCAGAAATTTATGATGATCCACTCGTGATTATGGAATTTGGTCGGGGGATATGGACGTCAGGTTTCTGGGCGACCCTGACTAGAGAGAATACTTCCCGTTTTGAGAGAACTAATATCAATGCTTTTATTACCTCTACTCCGTGAGGAATATAGATGTTGCAAGGTCACATGTACTGATGACTATTCTCCAAAGTTGTCCCTCTCGGTACCTGCTTGGATAGAGTAACTGTCGGGTTTGACATTTCCTATTTTTGCCCCCTGTTTCTGGAGTTACGAGTAATTGTCTTTGGTTTCTTTATGCAAATATTTGTGAACAACAATCATATTCAAATGCATATGTCAAGAATAAAATCATTGGACATTCTTGCAAAAACAAAACAGAAAAAGAAAAACAAATAGTTTTGTAAAAAAGACTTGTATTAATTTTGAAGTTGGCCTATAACATGCCCTTTTGTACAAGGAAGCTGACGCTCTAGTAAGAGAGCGCCGCCATAAAAATGAAGGATATACAATATTGTGTACAACGGAAAGAAAACAGCTATGTGCAACAATCCCATTGGGTTTCAAATCTTCTATTGCCACTATGCCTTTGGGCGTCTCCTCACTTTGTTGCTTGTCCGAAGTTGATTAGATTTGATTGATGCCGTTTGAGCTTGATAGTTGATACTGAGGTCAGATTGCAGGATGATCCAATGGGACATAATGATACGCTTTTCATCCCTAACTTTTGCCTGGACCGCTTTTTCGGGTTTTCGGCCCACTGGGATACCCTTTTTTGCCCAAGTCGCCTTTTTAGGTTTTCGACTTGCCGGGTGTACAAATTTTTTTTCATTTTCATCCCTTATTTTTGCCCGAACCCTTTTTGGTTCGCCGGGAAGCCCTTATTTTTGCCTAGGCCAGTCAACTTAGCGGGTCTTTTATCATGCGTAGTATCTTTTCACTATGTCTGCATTGACAGGGTGAGGAAGGTCGTCACCGTCCATGATGGTCAGAATCATGGCTCCACCTGAGAAAATGTTTTTAACCACAAATGGCCCTTCATATGTGGGAGTCCATTTGCCCCTGGGGTCACCTTGCGGCAGTATGATGCGCTTGATCACTAGATCTTCGACTCGATATTATTAATGCCTGAATTTCTTGTTAAAAGCCTTGATCATCCGCTTTTGATACGTCTGACCATGGCAGATATCAGTAAGTCTCTTTTCATCAATTAGATTTAACTGATCAAGTCGGGTTTGGATCCAGTCGTCTTCATTTAGGCCTGCATCTCTCATAATCCTTAGGGAAGGAATTTGGACCTCAATGTGTAGGACTGCCTCCATGCCATATACCAGAGAGTAGGGTGTTGCCCCTGTCGATGTCCGTGTTGAGGTACGGTACCCATGAAGAGCGAATGGTAGCATCTCATGCCAGTCTTTGTATGTCATTGTCATCTTCTGTACAATCTTCTTGATGTTCTTATTAGCTACTTTAACATCGCCATTCATCTTCGGCCGGTAGGGAGAAGAGTTGTGATATTGTATCTTGAATTGTTTACAGAGCTCGGTGATCACTGTGTTGTTGAGATTCGTACCATTGTCAGTAATGATTCTCTCTGGTACACCATATCGACAGATCAGATTATGTCGGATAAATCGCGCCACAACGTTCTTGGTTACCGTGGCAAAAAAGGTTGCCTCAACTTTATAAAGTAATCAATGGCTACTAGGATGAAGCGATGTCCATTGGAAGAAGTGGGCCTGATTTCTCTGATCATGTCGATGCCCCACATTGCAAAGGGCCACAGAGATGTCAAGGCGTTCAGAAGAACCAAAGGTATATGCACCTTATCAACATAGATTTGGCATTTATGACAAGTTCGAGAGTGCCGATAACAATCGGCTTCCATGGTGGACCAGTAGTATCCTTCCCGTAGGATCTTCTTATCCATGGTGTGTCCACTAGAATGGGTTCCGAAGGTACCTTCATGTAGATCTGTCATAATCCTTTCTGCTTTGCTCTTGTCTACACACCACAGTAAGGTAGAGTCATGGTTGTGTTTATAGAGGATTCCATTACAGAGGAAGAACTTTGCAGCGAATCTTCTCAGAAACTTCTTATCATTGACAGATTCCCCTTCGGGATACTCTTGAGCCTCAAGATACCTTTTGACTTCGTGAAACCAGGATTTGTCTGTTACCTCTTCGGTATCGATTTCACAGTAGTGTATCGGTTCATCCAACCTTTCAATGGTGATTTAGGGAGCTTCGTTGTCCCACTTGACTTTGAACATGGAAGACATGGTAGCTAGCGCGTCTGCCAACTGATTCTCCTCTCGTGGGAAATGTTCAAAGGTTACCTCCTCGAAGTGTGGGAGCAACGTCAGTACATGCTCTTTGTACGGGATGAGATTTAGATGTTTTGTATCCCACTCGCCTTTGATCTGACTTATCACCAAAGCGGAATCCCCAAATACACTCAAGAACATGATCCTTTGGTCAATGGCAGCTCGAAGACCCATGATGCTGGCTTCATACTCCGTCATATTGTTGGTGCAGTTGAAACATAATCGGGCAGTGAACGGAGTATGACAGCCCTCGGGAGATATGATTACAACACAAATGCCATTGCTCAATGCGTTTGAGGCTCCATCAAAGTACATAGACCATCGGGATCCTTCCTCAGGTCCTTCATCCAGTCCAGGTTCTTCACAGTCGGTTACTAACATGATATTCTCATCCAGGAACTCAAAATTCATGGACTGGTAGTCATCCACGGCCTGATGAGCCAAATGATCAGCCAATACACTCCCATTTATTGCTTTTTGGGTTGTATATTGTATGTCGTATTCAGTTAAGATCATTTGCCACCTTGCTATTCTTCCGGAGAGAGCGGGCTTCTCGAAAATGTACTTGATCGAATCCATCTTAGATATCAACAAGGTAGTGTGAGTCAGCATATACTATCTCAGTCGGCGAGCAGCCCATGCCAAAGCGCAACAAGTTTTCTCGAGCAGTGAGTACCGTGTCTCACAGTCGGTAAACTTTTTGCTAAGGTAGTATATTGCATGCTCTTTTCGACCAGACTCGTCATGCTGCCCCAGCACACACCCCATTGAATTGTTTAATACTGTCAGGTACAATATCAAAGGTCTCCCTTCAACTGGAGGCATCGGAATTGGTGGTTCTTGTAGGTATTCCTTGATTCTTTCAAAAGAGTTCTGGCATTCATCATTCCACTTTACCACTTGATCTTTCTTCAGAAGCTTGAAGATTGGCTCACAAGTAGCAGTCAAATGTGAAATGAACCTGGCGATATAATTCAGGCGTCCCAAGAAACCTCTAACTTCCTTCTCTGTATGGGGAGCTGACATTTCTTGTATAGCTTTTACCTTTGCAGGATCTACTTGAATACCTTTGTCACTGACGATGAAACCCAGAAGCTTACTGGACCTTACCCCGAAAATGCACTTGTTCGAATTCAACCTCAACTTATATATCTTCAACCTGTCAAACAGCTTTTGTAGGTGGTAGAGGTGCTCTTCCTCAGTCTGAGACATGGCTATCATGTCATCAACATAAACTTCGATTTCATGGTGAATCATATCGTGGAACAAAGCGATCATGGCCCGCTGATAAGTTGCCCCGGCATTCTTCAACCCAAAAGGCATCACCTTGTAGAAGAAAGTGCCCCATTGTGTAACGAAAGTTGTCTTTTCCATGTCTTTGGGAGCCATCTTGATCTGGTTGTAGCCAGAGAAACCATCCATGAAGGAAAAGATTTTGTGTTGTGTTGTGTTGTCGACCAGAACGTCAATGTGAGGAAGCGGGAAGTCATCCTTGGGGCTTGCCCTGTTCAGATCTCTGTAATCCACATACATCTGTACCTTACCGTCCTTCTTAGGCACCGGAACAACGTTAGCAACCCACTGCGGATAGGAGGTGACAACTAAGAATCCCGCGTCGAACTGCTTCATGACCTCTGCCTTAATTTTCTATGACATTTCAGGGCGCATACAACAGACCTTCTATTTAACTGGCGGGCAGTCTTCCTTAGTCGGCAGACGATGTACCACAATATCAGTGTCCAAACCAGGCATGTCTTCATAGGACCAGGCGAATATATCAATGTAGTCGTGCAACATTTGTATCAACCTTTGTTTGATGCTAAGCTCCAGATTTGCACCTATTTTAACCTATTTTCTGTCTATTTATGTGCCCAAGTTTATTGTCTCAACTTGCTCCTCATGAGGCTGTATAGCCCTCTCTTCCTACTGTAGCGGTCTAGCAAGTTCTCCAGTTACCTCACAATCATCCTCATCTTCGTCCTCGGCTTGGTTGATCGGATTTTGGAAGTCATAACTGGCAATAGCAGGATTGTTATCAATGGGATCCAGAGTGGATATGGATCTGCAGTTTGATATGTGAGTGTGTGTAAGAGCATAGTTGTATTGATAAAGCAAAGGCAAAAAAGAAAAATAGAGAGTGCAAAATTCGTATGCAAAGAAAGTCCAATGTTTCATTGATGATATATGAGATTACATATAATAATCCTCACAGACAGAGCCATCGTGCCTCGGGTAAGACACAAGGCTATAAAGTTTAAATTGTTCATTACAAATTTAAAAAACAAATAAGACAATTACTGCGGAATAAAAGAAACTGGTATGAAATCTATGGTCGTCCAATTACTCGGTCCACCATTGGTAGTCGGGTAAATCCAGCTGTCAATATCAAAGTCTTCCTCACTGTCTTCAATAGCATTGACCCCTTGATTGCTGATGTGTAGGGGAGGTCCTCCAACTCAAGCGTGTCGAACAGCCCTCTGAGCTCCTGAAGTAAAGCCCAATCCAAACTTGTCAGTTTTGTGAATAAACTCAGGAAGCTGTCCCCAATTGGTATTCCTGCCTTCTTCAAATATTTCTCTTGCGTCCCTGAGAGAAGCCATCTTCAGAGGAGATTTGGTACTGGTAGTGGTCTCAGTTGACGTCAAAATCTGGGGAACCTCTTCAAAGTTTTGACAAGGAGTCTCTATAAATTCTCCGCCCATCTCTATGTAGCGGAAGGAATTGAGGTGGCTCACCATGTATTCTTCTTCACCCTGTACTGTGACAATCTTTCCTTTTATCGGATACTTCAGCATTTGGTGAAGTGTGGAAGTAACAGCCCCAGCTTCGTGGATCGAAGGACGACCCAACAAACAGGAGTATGATGGCCTGATGTCCATCACATAGAAGGTGGACTCGAACGTCTGAGAGCCTACTTTGACAGGGATGTTCACCTCCCCGTGCATCATTCTCTTCGATCTGTCAAAAGCCCTTACCATAATGTTACTAGGCTTTAAAGTCAAACCCTCGCAATCCAACCGGTCCAATGCTTTCTTTGGCAAAACATTCAATGAAGACCCAGTATCTATCAGCACATGAGCCAAAGTGGTGCCTCTGCATTCAATCGAGACATATAGAGCATCATTATGCTTTTCTTCCCTTCGGTGTCAAGTCGGCATCTGAGAAACCCAACCCATTGTCGGAAGTCAGGCTAGCCATGCAATCTTTGAATTGATCAGCTGAAGTCTCTTGCGGCACATGCACAGTTTTGAGGAATGCAATCAAATCCTTCGCATGGGCCTCGGAGCACAACAACAGGGATAACATGGATATCTTTGAGGGGGTCTGCCTCAACTGTTCGACCATATTTTAGTCACTCTTTTTGATTATTTTCAAAATTTCCTCTATCTCTTGCTTAAAGGCTTCCACAACAATCTTTCTAGGTGCCTCCGTCCGGGCAGGCTCACCTACAACTTCTTTACCGCGAGTCCCTGATGACTTATCGGCAGGGGGGACAGATGGAGTGAGAACAGGAATAGTAGTTGATGTGCTAGCAGGAACAACAGACGGAATGACAATAGGCTTATTGACAGTCTTAGGGGAAATCTCAAGAGAGAAAACCCTTCCACTTCTAGTAATCTTGTTGGTCCCGATAATGTTACCGACATCAGGATCAACTTCTTCGGCCTTCAAGTTTTGTTTAACGCCATGATAGTAAATATCAGCGCCATAATGCCAAGGGAAAGTTTTGTCCGAGGCGTACGGGATAGGACTAGGACATGTGATTATCAACGGAGCAATTCTCATAGCGGGTGTAATCCTAACAGGTCTTCTCGAGGAGGCCTTAGAAGGACTGGCGGACATGGTTATCATAGCAATGTATTCAGATGGAATAACGGGAACCAGAGTTTTCTCGAACAAAATTTCTTTACTGCCCATCAGGAGTTGAACACCTGACCTCAGCAAATGACAACCAGAAGGTAGGAATGAACACATGTGGCAACCTTCACCACAACCTGGAAATAAACCGGCCAACAACAAATTCTTCTTAACAGTCATCAGAGGAGTGGAAACTTCATCCACCGAGGTTACAAATAGATTAGTGTCAATGGCGTTAACTCCATGGTTGTGCTCAGGCATGAGAGCAGTTATGACATTGGGCTTCTCCAGAGCGTCGAACTCAATCTCCTTAGCTTCAATTAGGTCTTGTACCTTATTTCTTAGAGTCCAAACTTCATTTGTGTCATGACCAGAACTCCCAGAATGATAGGCGCACCTAGTGTTCGGATTGTAACGAGGAGAAGAGGTATTAGGATTCTTGGGAGCCTCTTTTAAAGTTTCCAAGTTGGATCTCAACAGATGGGGTAGAACCTCTGTCAATGTCATGTTGATCCGGGTGAATTTACTTTGTGGTCTTTCTAACCTTTGCTGATTGTTGCGTTGTGGGGCAACCGCAGGCCTAGGTATTATTACAACACTTACCGTTGGACAGTATCCCGTTCTGCTTCGATCTCTTGGGTCATAAATGGCACTGGTCTCCTTCTTACCAGTGAACGGTTTCTTCGTTGTGCTCGAAGATGCATCTTTTTGAATTTTGCTTTTTTATACCGGCTTCGACCCGCTCACCAGTCATGATCAGTTCAGTAAATCCAGCTGAAGAACTTCCGATCACGTGGTTGAAGAATGGACATGATAAGGTGCCTAAGAACATATCCACTAATTCTTTGTTAAATAGAGAGGGCTGGACTTTACCTGCGAGATCCCTCCATTTCTGAGCATAGGTTTTGAAACCTTCACCTGTTCCCATAGACATGCCTTGCAATTGCGTCCGAGTTGGATCTAAATTATCATTGTACTGATATTGTTTGTAGAAGGAGGTAGCCAAATCTTCCCAATTGTGAACATTGGTCACTTCCAATTGATAGAACCAATCCAACAGCGTCCCTGACAAGCTCTCTTGGAAGAAATGCACCCACATATTCTTATCAGTCGTATGGGGTTGAATCTTTCTGACGTATGACCTTAGATGTAGCTTTGGGCAAGAGACACTGTCGTATTTGGCAAAAGTGGGGACCTTGAATTTCTGTGGGATGACAACCCCTGAGATAAGTCCTAATTCTTCAAAATCCAATCCGGGTACCCTCTGAATCTCCATAGCATTCAAATGATCCTCTAGCTATTTGTATTTATCATCAGCAGGAGGATATTGCTCCTCGGAGTAATCAGGTTCTTCCTCTTCCTCGGATGTTGGGTCGTTGTTCACTTCCTGGGTTCTGTTTCCTTGATTATCTCCTTCACCCGATGATGTTGCAAAGTCCAAAGTCCGTCTGGCTTGTCCTTTGAACCTTCTTCCCATGATCACAATACCGGTTGGTGTCTTCGCTTTCTTCTTCTTCTCTTTGGCAAGTAGAGTCTTCAACTCCTCTTGTCCTTTTATCAGAGTCAAGAGCATTTGTTGAAACTGGACGTTTTGCGCCTGAAGATCTTTCATTGTCTGTTCAATATCCATCTCACTGAAATAAATAGTAGAAGGATAAGGAGACCTGTTATGAGAAACCTGTATGATGTTATGATGAATGAAGATGCAATATGCAAATGATTTCAAGGAAATTAGAGATTTAAATTTGTTCAAACCAAAAAGAACACACGTTATATTAAATCCAAGTTTGAATACATCATGCCTCTCCGGGCTTACAATGAAAGAAACATAATACAACAAAAAAAACTCATAAGACAAGAAGGTTGAACACATCCTCGTTGGAGAAATGTAGGCATTCAGGTTTTTCTCTTCATGAAGCAGCTTGGTGAGCTCCAGAACCTTCTTCTCACTGGCGTAAAACTGGGCTTCAAAGATGTCTCGCTCTTCCTTCAACTGAACCCAAGCTTTCTGCAAGTCTTCGAGAGAGGTGGGCATGTCAGGATGAAGGATGGTGTATGGGACATCTCCTTCAACAACATGCTCTATGATAACAGGGTGAATAGAAGGGTAAGGCATCACGAAACTCTGAGCACGAGCTCGTACCCACCTAAGGTATGACTCGAGAGGGATAGAGTTTTTGTGTCCCAAAGTTCTACTGTACACCTTTTTCACCATTCTCCAAGCTCGTGTAAACCTCTGGCGGTAACCTTGGTCTTCTTTGTTGTAGTCGAACACTAGACCCTGAATGAGCATCTCGTGGGGACCGTCTCTTCGGGCATACCCAAACTGTCGAAGATCTAAGCAGGGATTATAGGTGATACCTCCCCTAATACAAAGCAGGGGTACGTTAGGGAATTCCCCACAACGGTCAATGATAGAGACATCTTCCAAGGCTCTTGAACACCAACGGATGTCAGAATGGGTGAGGGACATCATCCTTTGGGACCATGTCAGTCTTTGCTCGTTCTTTAATGCTGATTGAGGTAGGTGTGAAGTGAACCACTTAGCGAGTAGGGGAATACAACACAAAAGAGTACCTCTTTTCTTCATGGTGCGAGTATGAAGGCAATGCAAGATGTCTCCCAGTAAAGTAGGTACGGGATTGCGAGAGAGAAATACTTTGATGGCGTTAACATCTTTGAATTGGTCTAAGTTGGGGAACAGAACCAAACCATAAATGAGAAGAGCCAGGATGTCTTCAAAAGCTTGGAAATCCATGTCGTCCCAGAATGAACGAGCCTTCTCCAATAGAAACTTGGCTAGGAAACCTTTGACCCCGCTTCTTGTCTCCCAATTGGCTATGATGTCGGCTCTCTTCAGATGCAAAGCTTCGGCGATGACTTCAGGTTTTGGAATCTCTTCTAGACCGATGAAAGGTATCTGATCAAGCACGGGCACCCCTAAGAGTAGAGAGAACTCTTCTAGTGTAGGTACCAACTGATAGTCCGGGAAAGTGAAACAATGATGCACGGGATCAAAGAATTGGAACAATACACACATCATCTCTTCTTGGAAACTGGATGTAGCCAAACTGAGGAGTCGACCGTATTTCTTGGTAAAATGAGAATCCCCGGGAACTCTTGAGGCTAACTCTTGAAGTTGAGGGTGTGATTTTACAAAGCTGATTCAGATGGTGTTTTTTCGGACACAATTCATGACCTACAAAACAAAAACAAAGATAAACTTCTAAATCCTCGAAATGGTTAGTGAGCATGCTCATGATGCTTATGATGTTTATGATGTTATGTACAAGTATATACACACAAAGTTAACAAATCCCTACGTTTTAGGATTGCATGAGGTTTTATAGGTAAGTACCCTCTTGAAGTTTAGTTGGCTCAAACATGTCCTAGTAGTAGTGATAGGGTTCTAAAGGATCTCAATAGCACCGACCTTTCTCTTAGGAGTTGTCTCAGCATAATCAATCTTTTCTTGCGGCCGAGATATCCCAAAAGTCTAGCCTCAATGAGTGTAGTATCGAGTATCAACCAATTTTCAGCTCTACACCGAAACTAGTTATCTCACTACGTCATAATGGCCAAGTTTGTTCAATTAGGGTTCTAAAGTCCGTTAGTGCTTCATGATGCCACTCAGCGGCCCTGTATTCTCCTTGATTCACCATGAGGGATACCGTTACCCACAAATGCGTCACACTAACATAGCCATTATTTCAACCATATCGGTTTACGTCGTACAGTTTCCACAATCTATTGCTATTTACCTAAAAAGGTGTCCCAGATCCGGGTGGAGGATCAAAGCAATCCCAAACAAAGAACAAAATGTAAAGCATACAAATCAAACAATGAAAGCAAGTAAAGATGATCTAACCCTAAGGTAACCCCACTTTAAGAATAATCCCCAGCAGTGTCGTCAGTTCTGTGATACGGTGGGAGAACTGACTTGAAGGTTTTGCGTTTGTATTTGCAAATGTTGCAGTTTAGCAAGAGTCACCACCGACTTTTCTTTTATCCAAAAAGGAAAGGTGAAAAAGCACAGGAAAGACCTTTGGAGATGTTTTTGAGTTCGGGGGGTAGATTATGAAAAAGGAAGGTATTAGCACCCTTTTCATCCATGGTTTTCCATGGGCTCTTAGTTACTCGCTAAATCAACTTGCTTTTGTTTGAAATTGTGCTTTGTGTGGTTTTCAAAAATATTTTGAAAATGTGACTTTGTAACGATTCTCGTTTCTATAAGAATACATACAAAGTTTTGTTTTGAAAATAGTTCAAAGACGTCTTGTGAGATGTGTTTTCTGAAAGTGATTTTGAAAAAGGTTTTCTTTGTAATGGCTCTCGTTTCTATAAGAATGCGTACAAAGTGTTGTCTTTCGAAAATGTTTCAAAATGAAAGTGTTGGTGTATAAAATGTTTTTGTTGTGAGCAAGCGAGTAACTAAGAGTGAATCTACCTACTCGAAAGGTCTTAAGTGTGCTTTTCCTTCTCCTTTAGATGTGGATACCTTATCATTGATTGGGTAAGAAGCCCCATCGTTGGATGTGAAGGGACGGATGTTGAGACGTTTGTATAGTCATAGAAGGCAACTTATGAGACGTTTTAGCAATGTCGTTTAGGGACTAGATTGTTTTACCGAAGGCAATATCGAGGGTCATCGAAGGACTACGATCTTTTATCGAGGGTCTTTGCTAAAACGCCCATGTTCGAGGGACATGACTATTTTTCCGATAGGCAATGAAATGGGATTACCCTAAGGGTGCATGTGTGAATAGTGTGTTAGTTTGCACGCATTTTGTCTTGTATTTAAAAGTCATCTATTTGTTGATTTTATCTTGCCATACACCTATTTACTAGCAATATATGAAAATCAAGTAAAGATGCAGAAAATAAAATCTAAGCTATTACATCGCTTTAGGGGGATGGGGTAAATATTTATGAGTGGGGTTGCAAGTAAAATTAAATCATAAGTTACTATTACAACCATATCGAAATGGGTCAGAATGTGCAAGAAACGTAAATTGCTTATTTATTTAAGAAAAGAAATAAGTTTTGTTTAAAAAAATATTTTTTGGTCTTTTGTTTTAAGAAATAAAATAAAGCATGAAAAAAATGTTTTTTGGTGTTTGTTGATTAATGAAATAGAAAGTGATAGCAAAAATAGTGAGAAAAAAGGAAAAATAGAATCAGCGTATTGCTGATTAAGGGAGGTCAGAAGTTCTGACTGTGGCGTACTGCAAAACAGAAATCCGGTTAGTGAAAAAAATAAGTAAAGTCAGAAGTTCTGAGTCCACTGGGAACACAGTAGTTTCTAGATGTTCTTATACCACTGGCAACAAAGTAGATTTCAGAAGTTCTGATACCACCAGCAACAAAGTAGATTTCAGAAGTTCTGATACTACTGGCAGAACTTGGTCGCTCTCTCCATGTTAGTCAGAACATCTGCAACTTGGTCATTTCTCCACAAAACAGAAGATGTGCATATGACAGTTATGGCAGGTTTCATAGCATTTCAGAAACAAGAAATATCAGAACTATAAATCAGAGGTAAGCGTGAATTTTCTAATTCTAATTCTGAGTTCTAAATTCTTCCAGAAGTTCTGAACTGACTTATTCCATACTTAGACAGACAAAAACGTGAAGCCTCAGAATATGTACAACGTCAGAAACATGATGTCTATATTGTATTTTTTGAACATGCAAATCTGGTAATGCTTAAGTAACGTGATAAGAGTCAGCAAAAGCTTACCTTGCAGCTGGAGAAGATTTTGTGAACTGGAGGTTGGTCTTGAACTCGGGTGATGTTCTGATCAACTTCTTCACGTACTCCGCATGATGGAAGTTTTCAACTTCTGGAACAACCAATGGGTGATATTCTGACTTCTTTGAGGTGGAGGTGAATGGAGAGTGTATGGCGGTATGAATACAAAAGTTAGACTAGCTTCTAATATGTAAATCAGCAACTGTGGGGATGGTTTTAGTCAAGGAACAATGGAGTTTTGACGCCAGAGTCAAATGCTAAGGTTTTGTATTTTGGTGTTTACAGCTTTTCGGATTCTTGAGATTTTTACAGGGATTCAAGGCTTTTTTTTCTTTTGGTGATTCCCTCTCTCTCCAAAAACCAGCCCCTTGAACGTGTGATGGAACAAACTATTTATAGATGGATTTGCTGTGGTTTTGGGGGGGAAAACAATTGATTTTTAAACACTTTTGGCATACTGTTCCTTTGCTTTTTAATCACAGTTTTCATATGCTAATTTTGGTGCAAGAAAAACGCAGGCGTGGACTGGATCAACAACAATTTGGAGTGTTGTGGCAGCATGTGGCAGGGCTATATCATAGTAGCACAGTGGATTGGGTAGAAAGAGGTTTTGGGGCTTGATGATGTTCTAAATGGAAAGCAGAACATATCCTTTATATGCTGAAGAATGAAACTCTGAGGAGTCATATTCTGATCAAAGAACAAAGCCTCTATATGTTATGACTGAAGCTTGGAACGTAACCTCCATATGCTCAGGAGTTATGTTCTGACCCAAGAACACAGTGTTTACAGTGATTTCTGGTAAACAACCGCTAGTCCTCCAAACTATCGAATAAACTTACTGATTGTTATTCAATTTCTATGGTAACTCGCAGGATCAACTAGATTGATCCTAGGACGTGTTGGTCATTAGGGTAACTCTCATGATCGAACTGGTATTCATGGTTGGTATTTAGAATGTTGTGTAGGTGTTTAACTTATTTCGATTTCTCTATTAAGGATCTAAAGGTGTGATCAAAATAAATGTGCGCGAAACTAAATTGCATGAATAAAGGTCAATTGTAAAGACATGTAAAAACTGCATAAAAGACAAGTAAATGATTTCGAAACGTAAAAACGGTTAATGCAAAAGATTCGAAATATGAAGAAAGCGTTTAATGCAAGAAAACTGTAAAATGGCTTTAAGTGAAAAAGGTGTTCGAAGGATAAAAACTTGAAGATAAAGGCATGAAATGTATAACATTTTCTGAAATGTAAAGTATTTGAAATGGAAAGAAAGCATTTAAATGTAAGGCATCAGTGAAAAGATTTCGAATGAAAGTACTTGAAATGCAAAAACTTGTAAATGGTATTGACATAAAGATAAAGGAAAGTACTGGAAATGATAAAGGGTTTTCATTAAATCATAAACATGTGGTGTTATCATACGTACATTGCTCTTGCATTCGTTTCCCTAGCCATGTGGTAATTTGAATGTTTACTGAGTTTTTTGTACAATAGATATGACACACGAAATCCTAATGCTAAGACTTCTATTTATACTACTTCGACCATAACGGTCTTGCTATAAGATTCTGCCACGTTCAGAACATGCAGGGCAATGCCTCTCTCTTTCTTCCACGTGTCTTCGAATGCTCCAACACATATATTTCAAATTTCAAACATCCCGCTTGCATTTGAATTTCAAATGTTTTGGCACTTCTTCGCTTCAAACGCATTTCCTAGACACAGCCTTGTTATCATTTCGAGACTTCTTTGGATATATTCTCATAACTGTCACTCGAAGCTCCAAGCTTTGATATGCCCATTCGAAGCACTGCTTCTACCATTTCGAAACATGACGTTTTGTTTCATTTCAATCGAAACGTCCAATTTGTTTTGCTTCTAATAATATCATCAAAATCTTCAGCCAACAAAATGCCCCTTTAAAATATGTATTTCGATTCCTTTGAGAAATACTTATTTTAAACATATACACAAGATTTTGATGCGACCTCTGAATCATCGTAACATTTATTGCATATGACTCCAGTCACGTCAATCACAACGCTTTTCAGATTCCTTAACCGCCTTGAACCATTTCACAGTATGGTGCAGTTACAAAACAATGATTATCTTTAATCACGCCTATTACCAATGTTAACTTTACGCCACCTCTTCATCAAACCAACCCATGATTACCACGTATCACAACCTTACTCAGTGGATGCTTAAACTTCCACATTATAAAAACCCATCAACTTAGTCTTTTCTTTTCTTCCCACATTCTGAATCTTTTCTCCTTCTTTTCTCACTGAAACCCTAAGCTTTCAACATTCTTCCAACAATGTCTTCTTCTACTTCATCTCAACTAAAAAAGGTTTCCAAAAAGAAAGGAAAGACCGCAGGAAACACAATGGAAAGCAAGGTTGTCACCTACCAAGGTCAATCTGTTCTTGTTCCCCAGATGATCTCAAAAGAGAAAGAAATGCTTTATGCATCCCAGGTACTTATTCCTACTACCGCTGCTGGCAAGAGGTTAGCTTTAATGGGCCCTCTTACAGTTTTTGAAATTTTAAAAGACACCAGAAAAATTTTCCCAGTTTGCTATAATTTCAAACCCCTGTTTAATAAAATGGACGCCCCTAAGGCAATAGAGTCTTCTGGTTCAAACACCGTGGAAAATCCAATCATTCCTCCTAAGGATCCTTTTGTACTAGACTATGTAAAGAGTAACTTCAAACCGTTTCGATCTTGCCCCACCTCCGACACTGCTTATCATAACTGGTTCAATAAGGTAGAAGCTAAGAAATCCCAACAATGGGAAGAATTAGGTATCTACAACTTGATTAAGCTGTCGAAGCCAGGTTTTACTTACAGCCACCCATTGTTATTCGCGTCCCTATATTTCTGGGACAGTACTTATAATACTTTCCATCTCCCTGGTGGAATGATTACCCCTACCTTTTTTGACATAGCGGCCATTACTGGGCTATCACCAATAGGAGAAACATATATCCCTGACAACAAAGAACATTCGAGTATTATCGACTTCGAAGTCAAACTAGCAAGCTTTTCAAAGTTTATCAGCCACTATCACACTGAAGGAGACAGTGTGTCGGATGTAGAACACATTGCTTTCCTTACCTTATGGCTGTCAAGGTATGTCTTTTGCAGCAGATCCCTACAGATAGCCAGTAGGTTTATTCCTCTAGCTAGAGATTTGCATGAGAATCGGAGGGTGTGCTTGAGCGAATTGCTACTAGTTGATCTTTATGAAAGCCTAAGGTCAGCTGTTTCGAGTCTAAAATCTCACACCTCCAAGAATATCCTGCTAGCTGGCCTTTTCTGGTTACTTCAGTTATGGCTAAATGCCATGTTCGAACCTTCATTGTCAACTGCCAACACCATTGTTGAACAAGACCCTGAAATAACGGATAGAATAATCGAAGGCACTAGGCTGCGAAGACTAACCCCAAATGATGATAAGGATGACTTCAAAGTCCTATTCTCAAAATATATCATGATATTCTCCAAGAGGCATAAGTTCGAAGAGACCATGGCGCCTTTTGCTTCAAGGGCTTATGGACCTTCATAGTTCACCATGGCTCTCTCAGAAGCTGTCAAGAGCAAAGAGATTCAATATGTATGGAGAGCCTTTTTGCTACCCAGACTAATCTCTTCAAGAATAACTCCTGCCAAGAATCAGATTTTCCTTTTCGCTTATCAGCCCAACTTTGTTTCGAGACAGTTTGGCTTGTGCCAACTAATTCCTGAACCCTTATTTCAAACGGAAAGTGCCATCACCTCTGGGCAAACCTTCAAGGCACGAGAAGCCAAACTACAGCAGGAACAATACCAAGGCTTCGCCCAATTTGAACTAATAACTTTCGAACCTACACACCTTACAGCAAAGGGGTTTCTGGAATGGTGGACAAAGTTCTATCAAACTTATATGTTCGATACTCTTACTATTCAGCAGAAACTAACTGATGCATTCGATGTGCAGGTACCATGCAAGAAAGGTATGTTCACTCATGCCAAAGAGATTAAAGCTTTTCAAAATTATTTCGAAACTACTTATGATCCCACGCACTTGGAATCCACTGTGCATCAAGCGGCTGAGACCTTGAAGGAAAAATTCAAACAAAAAGTTTCTAAATTAAAACTTCCTTCAGGGTTGTCACCTGAGGATAGGTATAGGTTGGCATTCGAAATGCATCCACCTAAATTTCCTAGATTACCTACCTCAGAACTGGCTCTGGCTTGGTTTCCTCCATACCCTTGGTGGTTCACTTGCAAAGAAATGTTCAAACATCTTCAAAAGAAACCAAAGCCATCTGAGACTGTGACATGGGCTCGACACTGGCTCCACGATTTCCCAGGACATCTTCGCTATGACCTTTCTGCCATGTCGATTAAATCTGATCAAGGCACAGGTGCGAATGCTTGGGAAAATCCCAAACGTTTTTCATTTTCCATATCTTTAACTTTTGCCTTAATTGTTTCGATTTTCAGCCATCAGGATAAAGACTGCTGCTTCGAAGTCAAAAGAAGGGAGCGCCTCTCAAGCCTCTATCGAAACCACTGACAATGTGACTCCATCCGAAACAACAACCATTGCTGCAACAACAACAACAACAACAACACCAATAATAACCAGTGTTCCAACTCCACAGGTAATTACTTAGCCTTGATGTTTCGAATACACTAATGCTTCATGATTTACATCTAACTCTTTATTTTAAATCTTTTCAGACCAACAAACTTCCGCCTACCACTCCAAAGAAGCGAAAATCAAACACCACTGGGGAAGACCCCAAGGCTGGAGGAAACTTACCAGCTGCTTCGAAGAAGAAGCAGAAGAAGGATATTTCAAAAAGTGTTGTACCAACTAGTGTCTCTGGACTCGATTCCAGGGATGCTGCTCCCTCACCTAAATCCAAAATTCCATCTTCGACCTCCAACGTAATGTTGGAACGCATAGCTAGCAATCTCTCTTTTGAGAGTCCACAGGTAAATTGAACTTTAAACCTTTGACAAAATAATTATTCATTACCTTGGTGCATGCTTTTAATATTCTTTTGCTTCTTGCAGGATATCTTAAATCCAGCTTTTACCACTTCGACCTCGCCATCAAAAGCTGTTGCTCCGATCAACTCCTCTCCTCAAGGAGACTCCAACAATCTTGTACAGAACAAAGGTTCCTCCAATATGGCGGTTCTGGCTGGGGCTTCTGAGCAGCAAGATGATCAGAGTACTTCTCCTCCTCTAAAAGAAACAAATGAAGCAACGCTTCATGAATCTGCAGAGGCTTTACAAAGAACTTCTCTCCAAAAGTCCCCTCTCGAAACCCTTCAAGAGGACCCAAAGGACACTCACGCTGAGGGAGAGAAAGCTGATTCTGGTCAAAGAAACGAAGAATCTGCAGAAGAAGAGTCTGAGGAGGAGGATGCCAATGATGGTTCGACTGCTGGGACAGAGTCCAATGCAAATAGCAGCGAAAAAGAAGACATCGAAGTGGTGGATTTGGATGACGATGAAGAAGATAATGAGCACGAAACGAATGAAGGGGATGGTGACACAACCAATAAACCCATGGAAGTCGAAATGGACGTGACTCCCCTGCGTGTGGAACTCCCTCAACCGTCTTTGTCCCGAATGACTGACGAGGAGCTTGCACTCTTGAGACGAAATAACCCTATTGGGTACATGAAGGCGAAGCTGGCTCAAAGGGACATTCCACTCGCTAGGGCTGGCACAAGTTCGACTAGCCATCCTCTGCCCACAGATGAAAGAATTGTACTTCTTAACAGGATCAGGAGAACAATTCTTAATTTGGATATATTCGAAGTGCTCAAACAGGATAGCACTGTTTGCTACACTATGAAGGAGTTGCTTACAAAAGTCAACCTTGCTACCTGCTCCTTGCCAGTTAGTACTATCTTGTTCGATCTTCAATCTTTGCTGGACAACGTGACTAGGTACCTTCTCTAAGATGAATTTGCTGCCAAGAAGGTTCAAGAAAAATGCACTGCAATGGATGCTGCTTATGAACAAGCTTCGAAACTTTCTCAAGAAGCTGAGGATCAAGTTATGCATCTAAAGCAAGCAAAAACTGATTATGAGGCTCGAGCTGAGTCCATCCTTCTCTGGGAAAGGCAAATTCAGGAACTTCAACAAAAGGTTAGATAGGCTAAAGAACAACAAATAGCCTACGAAACCAATACTGCTGGTAACCAATTCGAAGAGCTTCTCAACCAGGGGCTTACAGAAATGGAAACTGCAGAACAACTCAAGGGAGAAGTGGCAACCTTGGAGGGAGCCAGACGTTTTGCTCAACAGAGACTTGAATCTTTTCGAAGTACTTTCAACAGATTGAAGAATAATTCTTATTTCTAAATTTCAGTGTTCATTCGATTACAATTTGGTTTTTTATATGTAATATTCGAACAACACCATTTTGGCATCTCATATTGCCATTTTGGCATTTTTATAATATTTTGATTACGTTGTCACTATTCGAATCTCCTGCAGGCGTGGCTTATATTTCTTTAAATACTTCCCATTAACCTTTAGGATACGTTTATCATCCATCAGCTCTTCGATTTCATATGCATTGTTTGAGAATACTTTTAATATTCGAAAAGGTCCTTCCCAATGAGTTGACCATTTACCTAGTGTTTTATTTTTCTTGTCCATGGGCAATATGACTTTCCAGACTAAGTCATTAATAATGAATGCTTTTCTTTTCACCCTTTTGTTATATGTTCAGGCCACTCTTTCTTTTTGTCTCACCAAGATTTCCAATGCATGTAATCTAACATCATCCAACTCAACTAATTCATTCATCATCATCTCCCAATATAATGCAGCTGGAATTTCGTTTTGTCTTTGGATTCGAACTGATTGTAGATGAATTTCTACTGGCAGCACTGCATCATGACCAAATGTGAGTTGGAAAGGCGTAGTGTTAGTAGCTTCCTTAGGAGATGTTCTACAGGCCCATAGTATTTGGTCCAAAGTTTTGTGCCAGTTCCTTGGCTTTTTACCAATATGTTTCTTAATTAACCCTATTATCACTTTATTGGCTGCTTCGACTTGACCATTTGCTTGAGCATAATATGGTGTTGATGTTAGTAATCTAAACCCCATTTCTTGGGCAAATTCTTGCATCTTTCTACTGTAACACCCCGTTTTTGATTAAATGTTAATTCGGTTATTTGAAATAAAAATATTCATAATGATAAAATACTATTTTGAGTAATTTTATTTTGGTGTGTATTTGGCTTCGTTTGATTTATCGGTATAATTTAGTTTTTATGGAATAAATATTAATTAAATGTAATATGTTTTAATAGAATTATATGATATAATTTGAATTAAATAATTGTTGGGGCCAAATTATAATTTTAGAAAGATAGAGGGAGGAAAGTTAGTAGTAGAAGGATAGTTTTATAAAATAGAAAAGGAGAGTTAGTAAGAGTAGTTGGTAAGAAGAGAAAGAAGAAAGAAAAGAAGAGAGAAAGAGGAGAAGAGAAGAAAGGAAGCTAGGTTTAGAGTTGCAACATCTTCATCATCTTGTTTCAAGAAAACCCACACCAAGGTAAGGGGTTTGATTTTCCAATGCTTATAGTTAGGGTTTGATGTGGTATATTTTGGATTTGGGGAAAAATTGATGTTAGGGTTCTTGAGTTTGTTGAGATAAATTAGATGAGTTAAATTAGGTGTTGTTGTTGTTGGATTATTGTTATAATAATATAATGAAAATTAGAAATTAAACAAAAACATATTAAGTTAGAAATATATATATACTGTCAGGTTGCAAGATTAAGAATTATGCAGGTTTTCTGTTTGTTTTGGAAATGTATGGCATTTGGAAATGAAACAAAATCATGCCATGACACTTTGAAACATGGGGACGGTATGCCCCTTTCCTTTTCCATATATGGGACGTTCGTCCCTTTTCCATACATGGGGAAGATCATGCTTCCATGTGTTTTGCAGTTTAGCATGTTCTGTTTTTTTTGGTTCAGTATGTGTTTTCTATAATGAAAAAAAAAGGATTCTGTTTTATTTTAGTTTCATAATTTCAATTATTAAATAATTATATTAATTAAATAAAATTATGACATAAGTTAGCCGATTTAATTTGGAACCCGATTATGTTCCGATTTTCCAATTTCGGCAATTTCGGCGACGGAGCAAGTTGCTCCGAATTTAACGAAAATTGACGTGCTAGCATAATCCGACGTGTAGATTAACGTAGTGAAGTTCGTTTTACGAAATTTCGACTTTTTAAGAATCGACCCGATTTTAGTACGAATGAAATAAGTTGAGTTTAATCCCGAATTTAACCGTTCGAGTTACATTCCGGTGACTCGATCATGATGAGAAACATTGAGAGTAATGCCGGTTCATTGATAATGACTTTATGTTGAAATATACTTTCCGATTTGGAATTGTTGATAGTTGATGGTTTATGTTTTGGTTGAGTAAGTAACTTGTTTGTATACATTTTACTTGACGTTGAGATTGTTAAATTATATGTATGCATGCATGTACAATAGTTGATATTCCATTGGTTGGATTTGATGGTATGTGTATGTTAAGATTATTGTAATTCTTAATTGCATGAATTGGTTATATTGTACATTGCATGGCAAGGTTGGTCTTGAAACAGAGACGGTGAAACTGTGGGTTCACATGATTCTATAGACGGTGACCCTATTGTGGGAAAAGACGTAGTGACCTTGATCCGGAAGGGAAATATAGGTGGTGGAACGTTGGGTCCACAATATCTAGACGGTGACCCTATTGTGGGAAAAGACGTAGTGACCTTGATCCGGAAGGGAAATATAGGTGGTGGAACATTGGGTCCACAATATCTAGACGGTGACCCTATTGTGGGAAAAGACGTAGTGACCTTGATCCGGAAGGGAAACATAGGTGGTGGAACCTTGGGTCCACGAGTCGGTACCGCATTCGCATACGTTGAGTCGTGTTGTGAGTCACATGTATATTTGTGCATGTTATGTATGTGTGTTGATGTGTTTGATTATGTGTCAATATTGTTGTTGTTTGAATTATGGTTATGTGCCAAGGATGTGAGTATTCGGATAATCGGTTTACATGGTTAATGTGTTGGAAATGGATTCCTTGAGTAAGGATACTACAGGTGATAAAATGAACATGATCATTATGTATTGCTTTATTTATTGCCATTTCATTTACTTAAAATTACATGTTATATGATTATTGGAATTCTTACCCTTTTATTGGCCAATGCTTTTGATGGCATTGTGCAGGTACCGAGGACGGTAGCGCGAGGCGCTAGCTAACTGATGCATTGGATTGCAATCTGTTTTATTTTTATTAGAGTCGAGTCGATGCTCTGGTAGTAACACATGGGGGGGGATTTATTTAGTGTCGGACTCGATTATTTTGTAGTTGGATTATGATGTATATAATCCTTATTCGTGTATATGATGTTTTGTATATGTGAGACTTGATAACATATGCTTATGGGAATTATGATGGCTTGATGCCTTGAATTATGTTTTGATTCCTCCATAAATGGAGATGATGTGAAATTATGAAAACTCCGTTGCGTTTGCACGAGAGAATGAAGTAAATATTTATTGTATGTTTGTTTTGTGTTGGAATGCTTATACTATCAAACATACCCTGTCCGTTTTTCCTTAAAAACTTTGGAATGTGATGTGTGTTGTGGCATCCCTTCCGTGCAATTTTATTTCTCTGATTTTAATCTTTACCTTTAATTGGGGTATTTAGAAGGGGTGTTACAATAGTGGTATCAGAGCAGGTCGGTCTACCGGCCAGGTTGTTTATGTGTTTAATCCCTTTTGGTACGCGACATGTGTGTGGAACACTGTCGGTACTTGATTGTTTCCTTTTCGTTGTCTGCAGAGGTACGTGTGAAATAAGTGGGGGAGAAGTTTCTTCTCTGAAGTTTTGTGCAAGAGGTTGGTTCAGTATACCGCCGATTGTAAGATGTAAGTATTGCCGAGCAGTTGATGCTTCAAGCATGGTTATGTTTAAGTAGCTTGAGGGGTAAGATTGAAGATGTTGTTGTGGTTTGGTAACGATGGTTGATGCCACCTCATGATTGTCGACTGTCTATTGACAAATTGAGGGACTGGTCATCCTTAATCTCTTGTTGATAGTAGTCGGGAATTGTGTTGTTTGGGATAGACTTGTCTTGCCAACTTAATAGTGTGTGAAGCAGATGAGTTGGCACAAGGCAGTGCATGGTTACTTGAGTTGTGGGCGAATCTGGATTTTGTGAGAAATAAGATTTTTGGCAAGCGAGCTTCTTGTTGTGATTCTTCCGAAACCTTTTGTGGAAATGTGAGTGAATTACCGTTGTAGTGCGAGGTGAAGTTTTGATGGATTTAGTTTCTGGAACTAGTTGGGATTCGAAGTATCCTTAAGGGATGTTTGTTTCTGAATTAGAGTTGAAAAGTCAACTTGAATATTGGTTTTAGTAGAGTTTGTTTGTTTGAGTGGTTCGCCGTGGAGTGCGCCGATTGTGTTGTTCGAGAAGAGCAAAGGTTACCCAAGTTAGTGTGTCGTTTGTAGTCAAGGAACGAAGCGGATGTTGAGGACGAGTGTCTACTTCAGAGGATTGATATTTAAGTGAAGCAGTTATTTGGAGTTTATGTGTTTAGTGAGATCGTTTTGAAGTCTGGCTGCCTATGGGTTAGTGTGAGGGTTGAAGATGTTCAGGCAATGCTTTTCAAGATAGTGTATGGTCCGGGCGAGTATAAGCTGATGTCATTAATGTGACTAATGCGTCAGGTAAGATTTTGGAATGTTCCAACAGTACTCTCATAAGTAGCTGAAGAGTTGTTTCGTGTTCATGGATATTATTTGGTTTACATCAAGTTAAGGGATTGTGGCAAGCATTCGAGTGTTGCATTATCAGTAGTGGAGTTAGATTGGTGCATGTTGAGTCCTCTAAAGGAGGAGTTTTGGAACTGTTGGACGTGAGTGTCTTAAGTAAGCAACTTAGACGGCAATATTTTGGACAGTTCCGCGAAGATTTATTTCGTGTCTTGTCGAAGACTTTAAGGGGCTAATTCATGGTTTAGAAGTTATTTTGTTTTAGATGGTTAACTTTGTGAGTTTGATGGAAGATATTTTTATGAGTTGGTATTGATCTTGAGTATTTTGACCCGAAATGGTTGAGTCACTAATTGGACTTTGCAATGGGAAGCGAATTCGTTTTAGCCGGTGAAAAGTTTAGCGAATGCCTTGATTTTGGTTTTGTTTTGTACTGAAGAACCTGGTGTGACGTGTTGTGATATTTTGTTTTGGACGTAAGATGTATTTCGACATAGAGTTGGAAAAGTGTATTACTACCTTGGAATGATTTGATTTTTCTTATGGAAAATTATCGGATGCGGGAGTTAGAGTTTGATGCAGTTATGCTCATTGGAACCTTATAAGTACAGATGTTAACGACAAGGAGATTGGAATTGTTGAAGACAATTCAAGTAGAGTATGATCTATAAAGAGACTTCGTCTGTTGTTGAGTTTATTAAGTTGATATTGAGGATAACCCAAGAATATCTTATTTGAGATTTATTATTTTGAATGAATGTTGCATGTTTGTTTTGAGACGCTTGTTGAGATTAAACTCAGAAGGTTATTAAGGATTCGTTCACTACTACCATATGGATTTCGCCGGATACTAATGGTCGCGGTGGATTATTAGATTACGACTAAAATAAGTCTCGACGGTAAGGAATTTGGTGATGGTTTGGTAACCACAGGTACTTAAAGATGATTGATGTTTTATAGAGGAAGATGTTATATTTGTGACTGAAGGCGGTCGCGACGGTGTTCATGTTGGATTCCATAGAAATTGATATTATGGTTCTAAGTCCAAACTATGTTGTAATCTCAGGAGTATGAGACGAAATTGATGAGTAGAGTTCTTGAGAGAGTGTTTTGGTTTGGATTGCCACTTTGGAAGATTGAAAGATATGAGAGATGTTTCGAATAAGAAACCAGTGTATTAATCGTTGCGACGATGCGAGGATGGCGATTACTTAATTAAACTTTGGGAATTGAATTGTTATAAGGGAAGACTTCGTGGAAGTCAAGTGTATACATCGAAGTTTCACAAGTGAAATATTTGGACAATATTTGAAGAGGTCAAACCATGTCGTGTATTTCAGAGAATCAACGGACGTTGATCAATCGAGAATGAAAGAGTGATTCTTCGAGTTGATGAAGCTGATGTTGCGAGGTGTCTTGATGGGTGTATGCTTTGAACGTATCCATTTTGGGTGATTGTGAAGTTGAGGATTAACCAAGTTGTTTTACGGTTGGCATCTTATGCATAAAAGTGACACAGCATGGTTTAGATAATCGAGCATTGAGTTTTAGCGAGTATGCGGGATTGTTGGATTTGGGCTAGTGAGTTATAGTCGCAAGTCGTCAGTATACGTCCTAGGATGAGGGGTGTGTCGCAGTTCGGTTATGTTCGGGTAACTTGTTATTGTTCAAGGGTGGTACGTTGGTAATCTACAAGGACGATGTGACCTTGTGATTTTTTCTGGAATGAGAGCGATAACTGCAAGTGTAATTCTTGAGTTCGTACTTATGCGTGAATGATGGCATCTTTTCGTGTTTGCGTAGCACGCGTGGTTGTATCCTTTCTGATTGTTTCAGTTTTGGTTGGTATAACCATTTTGTTGTTTTTGTTTTAGCGATGGTGTCGGTGTTGTGTCGTAGGACTTTATGTTCCTACCTTTGGTGACTCGTTTCCGAGGCGTCGGTTCGAGTGTATGACTAATTCTATGGTTGAGACGTTAGGATGGTATCGATCTTGTTTGTTTAGTTCTCGAGCGAACCGGTGTGTCTGCGACTTGTTTAGTTGTTGGGTGTTAGTTGATTGTCGAGTGCATTGTATGGGCTTCGCATCTCGGCATGGTTGTTCTTGTCTAAACGTTATGGCTAGGAGATGCCCTTGTGTTAGGTGTATTTTGTATGTTGTTTAATTAACGCAAGGATTGAGTAGACGAATGCGTAGGCATGTCCCGATTTGTTCGTTTTGGTCAAAATTTTCGAGGCCGAAAATCTTTTAAGTGGGGGAGAGTTGTAACACCCCGTTTTTGATTAAATGTTAATTCGGTTATTTGAAATAAAAATATTCATAATGATAAAATACTATTTTGAGTAATTTTATTTTGGTGTGTATTTGGCTTCGTTTGATTTATCGGTATAATTTAGTTTTTATGGAATAAATATTAATTAAATGTAATATGGTTTTAATAGAATTATATGATATAATTTGAATTAAATAATTGTTGGGGCCAAATTATAATTTTAGAAAGATAGAGGGAGGAAAGTTAGTAGTAGAAGGATAGTTTTATAAAATAGAAAAGGAGAGTTAGTAAGAGTAGTTGGTAAGAAGAGAAAGAAGAAAGAAAAGAAGAGAGAAAGAGGAGAAGATAAGAAAGGAAGCTAGGTTTAGAGTTACAACATCTTCATCATCTTGTTTCAAGAAAACCCACACCAAGGTAAGGGGTTTGATTTTCCAATGCTTATAGTTAGGGTTTGATGTGGTATATTTTGAATTTGGGGAAAAATTGATGTTAGGGTTCTTGAGTTTGTTGAGATAAATTAGATGAGTTAAATTAGGTGTTGTTGTTTTTGGATTATGGTTATAATAATATAATGAAAATTAGAAATTAAACAAAAACATATTAAGTTAGAAATATATATATACTGTCAGGTTGCAAGATTAAGAATTATGCAGGTTTTCTGTTTGTTTTGGAAATGTATGGCATTTGGAAATGAAACAAAATCATGCCATGACACTTTGAAACATGGGGACGGTATGCCCCTTTCCTTTGCCATATATGGGACGTTCGTCCCTTTTCCATACATGGGGAAGATCATGCTTCCATGTGTTTTGCAGTTTAGCATGTTCTGTTTTTTTTGGTTCAGTATGTGTTTTCTATAATGAAAAAAAAAGGGTTCTGTTTTATTTTAGTTTCATAATTTCAATTATTAAATAATTATATTAATTAAATAAAATTATGACATAAGTTAGCCGATTTAATTTGGAACTCGATTATGTTCTGATTTTCCAATTTCGGCAATTTCAGCGACGGAGCAAGTTGCTCCGAATTTAACGAAAATTGACGTGCTAGCATAATCCGACGTGTAGATTAACGTAGTGAAGTTCGTTTTGCGAAATTTCGACTTTTTAAGAATCGACCCGATTTTAGTACGAATGAAATAAGTTGAGTTTAATCCTGAATTTAACCGTTCGAGTTACATTCTGGTGACTCGATCGTGATGAGAAACATTGAGAGTAATGCCGGTTCATTGATAATGACTTTATGTTGAAATATACTTTCCGATTTGGAATTATTGATAGTTGATGGTTTATGTTTTGGTTGAGTAAGTAACTTGTTTGTATACATTTTACTTGACGTTGAGATTGTTAAATTATATGTATGCATGCATGTACAATAGTTGATGTTCCATTGGTTGGATTTGATGGTATGTGTATGTTAAGATTATTGTAATTCTTAATTGCATGAATTGGTTATATTGTACATTGCATGGCATGGTTGGTCTTGAAACAGAGACGGTGAAACTGTGGGTTCACATGATTCTATAGACGGTGACCCTATTGTGGGAAAAGACGTAGTGACCTTGATCCGGAAGGGAAATATAGGTGGTGGAACGTTGGGTCCACAATATCTAGACGGTGACCCTATTGTGGGAAAAGACGTAGTGACCTTGATCCGGAAGGGAAATATAGGTGGTGGAACATTGGGTCCACAATATCTAGACGGTGACCCTATTGTGGGAAAAGACGTAGTGACCTTGATCCGGAAGGGAAACATAGGTGGTGGAACCTTGGGTCCACGAGTCGGTACCGCATTCGCATACGTTGAGTCGTGTTGTGAGTCACATGTATATTTGTGCATGTTATGTATGTGTGTTGATGTGTTTGATTATGTGTCAATATTGTTGTTGTTTGAATTATGGTTATGTGCCAAGGATGTGAGTATTCGGATAATCGGTTTACATGGTTAATGTGTTGGAAATGGATTCCTTGAGTAAGGATACTACAGGTGATAAAATGAACATGATCATTATGTATTGCTTTATTTATTGCCATTTCATTTACTTAAAATTACATGTTATATGATTATTGAAATTCTTACCCTTTTGTTGGCCAATGCTTTTGATGGCATTGTGCAGGTACCGAGGACGGTAGTGCGAGGCGCTAGCTAATGGATGCATTGGATTGCAATCTGTTTTATTTTGATTAGAGTCGAGTCGATGCTCTGGTAGTAACACATGGGGGGGGATTTATTTAGTGTCGGACTCGATTATTTTGTATTTGGATTATGATGTATATAATCCTTATTCGTGTATATGATGTTTTGTATATGTGAGACTTGATAACATATGCTTATGGGAATTATGATGGCTTGATGCCTTGAATTATGTTTTGATTCCTCCATAAATGGAGATGATGTGAAATTATGAAAACTCCGTTGCGTTTGCACGAGAGAATGAAGTAAATATTTATTGTATGTTTGTTTTGTGTTGGAATGCTTATACTATCAAACATACCCTGTCCGTTTTTCCTTAAAAACTTTGGAATGTGATGTGTGTTGTGGCATCCCTTCCGTGCAATTTTATTTCTCTGATTTTAATCTTTACCTTTAATTGGGGTATTTAGAAGGGGTGTTACATCTACCAGTAAATACAGAGCCTTGGTCTGTGGTTATGCTCTCTGGCAATCCGAACCTATAGATAATGTGTTTCTGTATAAACTCAATAATAGCCTCTTGATCAGCAACTATTAATGGTATAGCTTCGATCCACTTGGTAAAATAATCTATTCCTACCAAGATATATTTCTGTCCTTTAGACGAAGCAGGATTTATTTCTCCTATTAAATCCAATGCCCATCCTCTAAATGGCCATGGTTTGATGATTGAATGCAACTCACTTGCAGGGGCATGTTGAATCCCTGCATGTTTCTGACATTCCTCGCATCCTTTAGCAAAGTCTATACAATCTTTGAGCATGCTAGGCCAATACATGCCACATCGAAATAACAGCCATTTCATTTTATGACCTGCTTGATGTGCCCCACATGCCCCATTGTGGACTTCTGACAATGCTAAGTATGTCTCACTTTCTCCTAGGCACTTCAATAATACGCCCTCTTGGGTCTTTTTGAACAATTCGTTCCCCATGAGGACATATGATAATGCTCTGTATTTTGTCTTTCTATCAACATTCAGAGTTGGGTTTGCTAAATAACTCACCAGTGGACTTCGCCAATCTGCATCTGATAAAGTGTTTATGGCTAATATCTCGAATCCCTGTTCCTCAGCATATCCCAATTTCATACTTTCTAGATCTGATGGTGTGAATCTGGTAGCCATAACTCTACCCCTTAATTCAACTAAATCCTCAAAGTTCCTGGCAGAAACTTTATAACCCGAAGCCAACTGTGCTAAGTCATTTGCTTCTTGGTTCTCTATTCTGGGTATATGTTGAATATCCATGTATTCAAATTTCCTAAGTATCCTGTTGACTATGACGAAGTATATCATCAAGTTTTCCTTTATGAATTTATACTCCTTTGTTATTTGCTTGACCATTAATTCTGAGTCTCCTTTAATTTCGACTCTAGTTGCCCCCAATTCCAACAAAGCTTCAAGTCCAACAATGAGCGCTTCATACTCATCTTCGTTGTTCGAGCAACGAGGACCATCTAATTTATACTTGAATTTTGTTGGAATTCCTTCAGGAGAAATTAGAAGGACTCCAACACCACTTCCATTCCCGTGGGTTGAACCATCAAAGTATAATTTCCATGGTTGCATTTCGACGTAACTCATGACAGTCTGCTCAACCAATGAATGATCCACAATAAAATCAGAAATCACTTGGCCTTTCACAGCTTTTAAAGGCATGAAAGTCAAAGAATATTCTGTTAAGGCTAAAGCCCATTTACCAACTCTGCTATGCATTATTGGTTTTGAAAGCATGTGTTTAATGACATCGAAATGAGATGAAACATAAACATCAACAGACTTTATATAATACTTGAGTTTCATACAAGAGAAATACAAACAGAGACATAGCTTTTCTGAATTGCTATATCTGGTCTCTGCATCATTCAATACTCTACTTAAATAGTATATGGCTCTTTCGATACCATTGCTATCTTCTTATGCTAACATACTACCTATACTAACTTCAGAGGCAGATATGTACAATCTCATGGGCTTCCCCCATGAAGGTGGAGACAAGATAGGAGGTTGAGAGAGGTATCTTTTTATCCTGTCAAATGCCTCTTGATGGGCTTCGTTCCATTCGAAGGCTTGGCCTTGCTTTAGACGAAGCAACAGAGAGAAAGCTTGGGTTCTTCCACTCAGATTCGAAATGAACCTTCTGAGGAAGTTAATCTTCCCTAGCAGAGATTGCAGCTCCTTTTTTGACGTAGGTGCTTTCGTCTCCATTATGGCTTTGGTTTTGTTCTGGTTGATCTCAACCCCTTTCTTGTGAACCACAAAACCAAGGAAATCTCCAGCCTGCACAAAAAATGCACATTTAAGGGGATTCATCTTTAAGCCATGTTTTCTCATTCGTTCGAATGATTGGCCCAAATGATGCAAATGTGTTTCTGCAGATATAGATTTGATGACTATATCATCAATATACACCTGCATAAAGGTTTCAATGAAATCATGAAAAATCGAATTCATTGCCCTTTGATAAGTTGCCCCAGCGTTCTTTAAACCAAAAGGCATCACCACCCATTCGTAGGTGCCTAAGGCTCCTGGGCAATGAAATGCTGCCTTGGCAACATCTTCTTCAGCAATAAAAATCTGATTATACCCAGAGTATCCATCTAACATACTCAAACATTCGAACCCTGCAGCAGAGTCTACTAGCATTTCTGCCACAGGCATGGAATACTCATCCTTAGGGGTTGCAGTGTTTAAATCCCTAAAATCTATGCAAATTCTTAAAGAACCATTTTTCTTAATAACAGGTACTATATTTGCTAACCATTCGACGTACCTTGTGGTTCTGATGAATTTGCAACGCAGCAACCTTTCGATCTCAGCTTTAATCTTTGTGAGAACCGCTGGTGCGAATCTTCTAGGAGTTTGCTTGATGGGCTTCTTGCCATCTTTGATTGGCAGTTTGTGTTCGACCAACTCCCTCTTTAAACAAGGCATTTCGTCATAATCCCATGCGAAGCAATATTTATTTTTCTTGAGGACCTCGATCACTTCCTGCTTGAGGCCTGGGCTAAGTTTTGCACTTATGTAGGTTATTCTTTTCGTGTTTTCATCCCCTAAGTTGATTTCTTCGAGTGGATCCTACGCCAACATTTTGGCACCTGAGTCTATGGGGTCCCTTTCGAAGCCTAAGGGTTCTTTATCGTAGATGGCGTCCAACCTTTGATCCATCTCAAGCTCTTTAAAGGGTGATCATTTCGAGCCATCCCCACTTATTTCGTTTATCTTTACAGCTAATTTATTTATTTCAGCCTCTAAGGCCGCCTTTGATTCGTTCTCAGCCATATAGGCCGAAATCCTTTCAAAAAAGGAGGACTCAGTCATGGATAAGGTTGTCGAAGTCCCAGCCTGCTGGCCGTCTTTGTATAGTACTTTCGACTCCCTCGTCTTCACTGATTATTCTTCTATCCCAGTATAGGCCATCATGGCGAAGGGTCATGTAGTAGTGGGCGTTTCTGGTTTCGTTGATCTCATCATTTGGAACACACGGAGCAATCTTTTCCAGATGTTTGTCATAATTCCTCTTGTCAACTAAATTGACTGTTGACATGAAGTAACTCTGGTCTGCTTCAATGTTTTCCACGATCCCATCTTCTCTCCATAGAACTAAACGCTGATACATTGACGAAGGAACTGCCCCTACGCCATGGATCCACTCCCTTCCCAGCAACAAGTTGTAGTTGGCCTTGGCTTCGATCACCATGAACATGGTGGGCCTACAGCTTGAGCCTATTGTCAATTCCAACTGAACCACCCCCAGTGTTTTGCCCACTTTCCCTTCATAATTGGATAGAACCATATTGTGGGGCTTGATGTCTCCTTCGCATATTTCTAATCTTTTCAGCATGAAGTGGGGTATCAAATTGACTGCAGCACCCCCATCCACTAGAACCTTATTCACGCCATGGGCACCAACTTTTGCCCGAATAAATAGTGGCTTAAGATGGTTCTTCATAGCCGGTTCTGGACGTTCGAAGAATGCATTTTGCTCCTCGACAGCCCCATTGTCCATCACATAGTAACACACAGGCCTATGCTTCATCAAGTCTATGGTATCTTCTTCCTCATATTCATCAATTTCAGTTTCCTGTCCAAATTCACAGGGAAGCACAGATACCACGTTGCAGTTTAGGTTGAACGAAGACTCCCCCTCCGATTCGAAGTTATCCGTTATCATATCTTCGTCTTCTTCTGGGCCTGGAGTGTATTCCTTTGGTTCATCTAGTTGTACTTCAGAGAAAAGCCTCATATTAACTGGGGGTTTGTCTTCAGCTTGATTTTTTAGTGTGGGTTTGTTAGTGCTAGATTCACCTTTGTTCTTTGTTGAAGTTGCCCCTTTATTTGCCACAGCTTCCCTCTCAGCCTTTCGAATCCTCTGTTGCCTTCGCCACTGGGATCTCGACATGGGGTTCCTTCCTTTGTAGTTCTCTAATCTTACCACTTCCCTCTTTGCTATGTTGAATTGCCTTCTGTATGTCATAGCATGACGTGCATTTCGTTCAGTGTTTCTCCATCTGTCTTTGCCTTTGTCATTTCTAACTTGCAGCCATCTGTCGGTTGGCACTTCAGCAGGGAGTTTGAACGTCACTCTTCGAGCACCCTTGGGATGAGGGCTATCAGGCCTTCGTTGTTTGTATTTGCTATCGAAACGTGGGCCCATCTGAACAGTTTCTTGATGGTTCCAGCAAGGGGCGAAGGGAATTGTTTCGAAGGCTCTGGCCATGCTTTGATCATACACAGCAGAACACCTTGGGCATATCAAGCACTTGGTTGCCCCTTTGTAGCAGCGAAACACAAATTCCAGCAAGCTTTCTCCAGTCTTAGGATAACACCTGAATAGCTGGTTATCCTGGCGCCAATTGTTGCCAGTTCGAGCCCTCTGTACCCTCTCGAAGTTCGCAGCGATTCTCTGATTGCAGAGGATGCTGCACCTAGGGCACAGTATCATTCTTGTATCTCCCTTGTGGCACGTCATGAGGTAATCCTTGAGACTAGCATCTCCAGCATGATTATCCTCCATTTTATACTTCTCTTTTTCTAAGTATCTTTCTACCTCCTCCATCTCAGAGCGAGGTCTCTCCATATCCACCATGTTTACCTCAACATCCTCCCCCTTAGCTTCATCATCTCCCCATCCTGTGGGTTTTATATCTTCAATGTGGACTTTTGAACTCTCTGGGGCAGAATATTTGACCAAATAGTCAAATTTTCCACTGGGTTCCCCTAAAGTGTCCCATATTTCTTTCTGGGGGAAAGTTGGCTTCGTGATTTGAACTTTTTCCAATTCCAGCCTCAGGCCTTCAGTGACCTGTGTCAACTCTTGGTTTTGATTTTCCTGGCCTTCAGTAGCCTGGATTTCTTTTGCAACAGCTAAAGGTGCTGCTTCAATCGAAGTCTCTGGTAGCTTCTGGACGTCTTCAGTGACCTCCTTATCGGCTTCGACTATCACCCAACTTTCATTTTCAGTACCTTTCTCTCCTATTGGGTCATCACTTTGGTCAGCTTCCACCATATTAATCTTTCCAATGCATGCAGGCTCGGAGTAATTGGTGTCTGCCACGTCCAAAGGATCTTCGTCCACTTTCATTTTTGCTTTATCAGCAAACTTCAGTCTGCCATCTTTAATTGCATTCTGAATCAGGTCCCTGAAAAGAAAACACTGTGAGGTTTTGTGGCCTAGGAAACTATGATATTTGCAAAACCCTCTCTTCTTTCTTTGATCTAAAGGAGGTATTTTGACATTTGATGGCACAATGAGTTAGCCATCTTTGACAAGTAAATCAAAAATCTCGTCACATTTAGTGACATCGAAGGTATAAACCTTCTTTGGGAATTTGTCACTTTTCTCATTTTCAACAATCTCTTTCCCTTTTGTGGGAACTAATAATTTGCAGGAGTAAGGTGGTGCCTGTTTTAATTCAGCGAGGTCGATTTCGACCTCTTCGAATTCGAATTTAGGGTAATCTTCTGCTTCCTCAGTTCCAACATAAGAGATCCTTTCCTTCTTGTTATTTTTAAAGACTCTGGCCTTTTCGGCCTTTAGCCTTTCGACCTGTCGAACCCTGTCGGCTAACTGAGCCATGTCCCTCAAATATTGAGTGTCTAGTTTCTTTCGAATAGAGTAATCTAAACCACCAGCGGCCATTTCGACTAACTCATGTTCAGGCACCACTGTGTAACATCTGGATTTCAAATGCCTAAATATATTCAGATAATCATCTATGGGTTCAGTGAACTTTCTCTTGACACTGGCTAATTCCTTCAAGCTTATTTTTGAATGTCCCATGTAAAACTGTTCATGGAATAGCCTCTCCAAAAGAGCCCAAGTATCAATGGACCCAGGAGGCAAAGTGGTGAACCATGTGAAGGCGTTTTTAGTCAGGGAACTTGGGAAATATTTGATCCTGAGGTCTTCATTATTGGCTATATCTCCCGCTTCGGTTAGATATCTGGCTATATGTTCGACTGTTGACTCATTGGTATCCCCAGCGAACTTTGTAAACTTAGGGACTTTATATCCCCTTGGTAAATCAGTATGCATTATGCAATCTAATATAGGAGAAGCATAATTTGGCCTTCTAATTCCTGTGTTGAGGCCATTCTGGGCCATGACTCTCTCTATCATGGTGGTTAAATTGTTTTCTGCCAAGATGTTATCGTTTCGAATTCTATGAACGACTGCATCAGCATCTTGATTTCGACCCACCATGACAACCCCCCTAGGTTGTTCTTCTCGAAACTCTGGGACTTCCAGCCTTTCGACCATTGCCCCTGGTTCCATAATTTCTCTTTGTGGGCCTGGGATCATTGGGGCTTCTAGCCTTTGTACCCTTGCCCCCAAGTTAACTTCTTCTCTAGGTGGTCTATAGGTTGGGTCGTTAGCAACTTGTTCCATAATAGGTATGTTTGCTCGAACTCCCGCCTGATTCTGCCTACGCCTCTCTGGGGGAGCAAAGAAATCTTCTATTCGACTCATGTTATCTGCGTTTTCTCTGTTTGTCACAGTCACATTTTGTACTATTGGGGCAAATATTTCCTGCATAGTTTGCGCTAACACCCCTATCATGTTATGGTTACTGTCATCCATCAATTGCCTAAAGGCCAACTGGTTTTCTGTGGTTAAAATAGGCATTGCGCTATAACCCACTGACCCTTGGTTATTTGTCATAAACTGATTCTCCCCAGACCCAGACCCTAATTGTGGTGATGAATTCGATGTGGAATTGTGTAAACCTGCCATAAAAGATGTTGGCATTCCATAAGAGGAATTTCTGGTTCTATTACCATCGAAACCGGGTGGTCTAGTTAGTGGGGTGGCAAAATGGGTTTGTGTCCCTGATGGTGGAACGAATCCCCCAGGGTAACCAATGGTTCCAGTATTTCCTAAGATCGAACTATTAGTTGATATGCCACTTACTCCATTAGTGGCTATATTACTGGTGGAGGATGCAACAGACTGTGCATTCGAAGGGATCACATTAGATGTTCCCATCGAAGCGGACACATTAGTGCCTGTTGTATGTGGGGCATTTTGCTCCCCTTGTTGATTGTCAGAACTAGACATCTTGTTCAAACGTTTTCTTCTGGATAAGGGTTGGTTGCTGTTGGTTATTTTTACCACTTCTTAGGTTCATAAAACAACAAACTTATCACTCAGAGGGTCTTTTTATAATGGTTACGTCTCAACAATCTTTTATTTCTGTTCTAAATTTCGTAACGTCCAACGATTGGTCCCACCGGGTGTGCCAATTTGTTTACAGTGATTTCTGGTAAACAACCGCTAGTCCTCCAAACTATCGAATAAACTTACTGACTGTTATTCAATTTCTCTGGTAACTCGCAGGATCGACTAGATTGATCCTAGGACGTGTTGGTCATTAGGGTAACTCTCATGATCGAACTGGTATTCATGGTTGGTATTTAGAATATTGTGTAGGTGTTTAACTTATTTCGATTTATCTATTAAGGATCTAAAGGTGTGATCAAAATAAATGTGCGCGAAACTAAATTGCATGAATAAAGGTCAATTGTAAAGACATGTAAAAACTGCATAAAAGACAAGTAAATGATTTTGAAACGTAAAAACGGTTAATGCAAAAGATTCAAAATATGAAGAAAGCGTTTAATGCAAGAAAATTGTAAAATGGCTTTAAGTGAAAAAGGTGTTCGAAGGATAAAAACTTGAAGATAAAGGCATGAAATGTATAACATTTTCTGAAATGTAAAGTATTTGAAATGGAAAGAAAGCATTTAAATGTAAGGCATCAGTGAAAAGATTTCGAATGAAAGTACTTGAAATGCAAAAACTTGTAAATGGTATTGACATAAAGATAAAGGAAAGTACTGGAAATGATAAAGGGTTTTCATTAAATCATAAACATGTGGTGTTATCATACGTACATTGCTCTTGCATTCGTTTCCCTAGCCATGTGGTAATTTGAATGTTTACTGAGTTTTTTGTACAATAGATATGACACACGAAATCCTAATGCTAAGACTTCTATTTATACTACTTCGACCATAACGGTCTTGCTATAAGATTTTGCCACGTTCAGAACATGCAGGGCAATGCCTCTCTCTTGCTTCCACGTGTCTTCGAATGCTCCAGCGCATATATTTCAAATTTCGAACATCCCGCTTGCATTTGAATTTCAAATGTTTTGGCACTTCTTCGCTTCGAACGCATTTCCTAGACACAGCCTTGTTATCATTTCGAGACTTCTTTGGATATATTCTCATAACTGTCACTCGAAGCTCCAAGCTTTGATATGCCCATTCGAAGCACTGCTTCTACCATTTCGAAACATGACGTTTTGTTTCATTTCAATCGAAACGTCCAATTTGTTTTGCTTCTAATAATATCATCAAAATCTTCAGCCAACACACAACCCCCATATGTTATGACTGGAGAGCCATGTTCTGAACCGTCCTTGCAAATTCTGACTGCACTTGCATAGAGGCTGCCTCAGAAGTTCTGAAATGTCATATTCTCTATACACTTAGAAAATTTTCTAAATGTTTAGAAAATTTGAGTTTCAAAGTAACTTCTGACTTTTGATTTTTTGATGAACCAATTTCATGCCTTAATGAAATATGATTCTTGGAACTTGATTTTTGATTCAAAAGTCATAGTTTGACTCCTTTGGTGTGTAAATGACCATTTTGCCCTTGTGAACGATTCTCTTGAAAATTTTGTAATTTCAGATTTGCAATTGGATGGAAGCAAACTTGAGGATCCCGGGTGATTCCTTGAGAAATGAGAGGGCAAATTTTGGGGTACAACACTTATGTTCTACAAAGGAGATAAAGAGTTTGTGAAGCTTCTCATGGGGGAATTCCATGGTTTTTCTCAAGCTACAAGTCTTATGGCACATCCTGGAAAATGTAGGCTTTACTTTGGTGGAGTCCAATGCAAGGATAGACAATTGATAATGATGGACACTGATTTTTCTGAAGGAATGATGCCCTTTAAATACTTAGGTATTCTGTTATCTAGCAGGAAACTATCTATTAATCAGTGTAGACCTTTGATCGAGCGCATTATTTCCAAGATCAAACATTGGTCCTCTAGACTATTAAGCTATGTAGGTCGGTGCCAATTGATTAGGAGTGTTCTCTTTGCGGCCATTGAGTTATTGGATGAAAATTATTCCACAGCCTCAAAAAGTTATCAAAGAAATTGAAGCGACTTATAAAATCTATTTGTGGAGTGGTAAAGAGATTATTAGTAGGAGGCGCCCATCTCTTGGCACAAAATTTGTAGGCCAAAAACTTCTGGTGGATTGAATATTGTTTCGCTGCAGGTTTGAAACCAGGCTACGATGGGTAAGTTACTCTGGAATATTCATCAGAAAGCTGACAAACTGTGGATTAAATGGCTGGGTATTTACTATTTCAAAGGTAGAGATGTGTTACAGTGGCAAGTTCCTACCTTCTGCTTATGGATTTTGAAGAAGATAATCATGAGTAGAGGGTATGTTTGTTCAACGAATTATTGGGACGATTCGATAGTCAAAGGCAAATACAAAACAAGGCTGATGTTTCAAGCTTTGCGTGGGGACTATGGTCAAGTTAGTTGGGAGAAAGTTTTGCATAATAATCATGCGAGACCCAGAGCAAAATTTACCATGTGGATAACTTTATGGAGGAAGCTGCCAACAAAGGACAAACTAGTAAAGTTTGGAATTAATGTTGATGACAACTGTAGCTTTTGTGACAACTTAGAATCTATTGAGTACTTATTCTTTGAGTATGAGAAATTCAGAAGCATTTGGTAGAAAATCCTGGTTTGGCTCAGAGTGTGCAGAACTCCCATGGGATGAACTATGGAGATGGAGTGGATTATCAAGGAAACAAAAAAAGGGTTGAAAAGACAAGTTCTCAAGATCGCTTTAGCAGAAACTATATATGAACTTTGGAAAAGTAAGAATGATTGGATCTTTTCACATAAAGGTCTTGATGGAAAAATTACATAAAACATTATTCAAAATATTAAGATAAGATGTAGTTTGTATAGAAAATTAAGTATACACATTTATCAATATACATGATTTTAGTTTGTTTTGTTGACCTAGATTCTTGCGATTGGTTTATACCTAATGTTTTGGTGAATAAAGTTTAATGTTTTACTTCCAAAAAAAAATATTGATTAATAATTTTTTTAAATTTTTTATTCCAATCAATAATGCCACCTCACTAAAAATAAATAATTTATCTTAATCACCGTTGCTACATATGCAAAATTAAAGAGGGATTAAAAAAATCTCAATTAAAGAATTAAAAAGCTGAATTTTTTTTGAAAAAAGATTAAAAGATTTAAAATATGTAAATAGGATCAAAACTGCTTTCAAAAATTTGAAAAAACTGTCTCATTTTAAATAAAATTGGATGCGAACTCGTATAAATTGGATACGAACTCGTATAAATAAAAACTTTTAAAAAAGAAATTGACGGTAAAAAATTTGTTTATTTTAAAAGTACTGGTACAAGTGTATAGTTTCAATATACAAGTCCTCGTTTGAAAGAAAAAAACAATTTGGTGGTGCAGTGCAGTCTGGAACTCAACTGCTCGGAAAACGAACCGGAGTTGGCCGTCGACCGTCGGCAGAGCGATTCTGCCGCCGTTAGAAACATATATACATATTCATCTCTCTCACTTTTTGAAGCTATGAAAGAGTTAACTTTAAACGAATCACCTTTCCTTAACCTCTCTATGGATGAGGTAATTTCCGTTCTGTATCAATCTATTCGAATTCAACTAGATGCGTGTTCTAGTGTTATATGTAACAATTTCATATCACCTTTTTAATATGCTATTTGCTTTCATTTTCATTGCATGCAATATTTACTGGCTAACCCTAACAATTTCATTTTTCTTCATACTTGTTTATAGATACTGGAATTGGAAAGAGCATACAATGGTGCTAGAGAAAAATCACTTGATCAGAGTTTCTGCATGGAGATTGCTACAAGTTTGAGGTGAACTCGGTTTTTCTTTTGGTTCACTAGCTTTGTAACAGTGACATCTCTCGAAAATGTGACTGGGTCCGTGTCTGAAACTGACACGGACACTTGTGACTGGGTCGGGGTCTGAAACTGACACCGACACTTGGGACTGGGGTTAGTGTCTGCAAGTGACACTGACACTTGTGATTAGTATTACGTTTAATTATTTATTTTTTAAAATTATTACCGGTGTCAACGGGTCATTGTCAGTGTCGTGTTTCTGGTGTCCATGCTTCATAGATTACTAGTCTATTTATTATCATAAAATAATGTGTCATAAGTGATCTACTTTGATTTTGCAGCTCCTTATCAAATAAAAAATCCTTATCATGGGAACAGGTTGGTAATGCTTTTTCCTTTATCATTTTGACGAATTTTGGAGTGTATGATTTGTAGCATGATGTTATGATGATGTATTGGCTGTAATGGGTTTCAGGTGCAGCAGTGGTTCCATAATAAACATAGAGAGGCGACTGGTCAAGTTGCTTCATCAGTTGAGGGACTGAGTCTTTACGTTGACCTTTTGGATGAATCTTCTTCAAGAAAGGAACATAAGATCTCTCCGAATCCAAAAGGTTGTCCTTTCGCTCTATTTGATTTTAATGTTGCGGTGAATTCAAAAAAGGTAGATAGAAATAAAACATTGGAACACATTCTTGTTTTAGTTATCTGTGACTGTACCTTTATTGTGTTGTCATTACTTAGCATTCATTTGCTTTAGCTTAAATCCCGTTAGTTCCGACAAAGATGAGATTAGAAAATTAGAGAGAATTAAAGGAGAGTAAATATGCTCTGAATCAATTGCTATTCTACTTACATATCACGAGTTATAAATAAAGATGTTATCAGACTTAGATCGGTTGTCAACTCGGTCAATGTACTATGTGATTATTATTGGGCTAACCAGTGAGTAAGTGATCAAACCACATGAACTAGCTTCTGTTAATTTCCTTAGTTCTATATTTATCTTAGTTATTAATAATTTTGCCTTTTATATCAATGTCATCCTAACCAATGTTGTCGAATAGCCGCTATGGAATAGCGGAATTTGGACAAACCGCTATTGTTCCGTGATACATAATTTAGTACAAATATTATCCAATAGCTGCTATTTCAGCGCTATAGCATTATTGCATAGCGGAATTTTAACATTCCACTATAATCCACTATTTAATGCTATCCACAATTGACAACACTGATCCTAAAGTTATGGCCTAGTGGTAAACTGTTTTTTGGAAGCAAGGCAAGCAGTGTCCGAATCAAAAAGGAGACAATTTGTTATTTTAGAAAAAAACTTGTCCTTGCAGTAACAAACAATGAAAGTGCAAGCATGAAGCATTTACATATAGAACCCTGGCCCTTTCAATTGCTCAGGGTAACCTATTGTCTTAGACAAATAATATTTGTTTTATTCACAACAAATATAATATTACATATAACCATATGTTTGATTGATGCTACAATATGTATATACTTATAAAGAGAAGAAAAAATTAGGGCTGAGGTGACTCTCCTTGTCCCAACAAAACTCTGCCCCTGATCGAAGATGATACTGTTTTTACCTCAAATCAAGTAACAGCAATATTGTACATGCCAATCAACAATTCTTAATTTCTGTTAATGAAAATATAACCATTGAACATCTGCAGTTGTTATACTTAATCATGTTTTCTTTTATTTAACTGTGCAAATTGCAGGTCATAGGTTCATAGAATTCATGAGTCATGTCCAGTTTGTTTTGAAAAAATGAGGGACCTGAAGAAAATAATAATAATAATAGCATACCAAAAAAGAAATCCTGATAATAGTAGTAATAATGATAATAATTATCACAGTTTTATTAACCACACAAGTTTAGCCTATTTTCATAAAGCAATCGAGAGGAATGATGGGCAATGCAAAGTTAATAAATGATGATCGGCACGGTCTGTGCAGATATGTGGATAAATTATAATTATAAATTCCACAATATAATTAGAATTTCTGATCATAGTGTTGTGATCCCAACTGCGGGATCCTACTTCCTAGCCCATGGCATAGAAAGTTGAGTTAAGAAAATAAAAGAGGAACGAAAGAAAATGTTGATGTGGAAGAGAGTAAGGTAAAGGGTGCTATTCGTGTGAGAGAATCTGGTTATATAGGGATTCAAATTTCAATAGAGACGGATGGGTATCTTTCGGAAAAATATTTTCTGTGATAGTTATGGGCAGAGAACACTGCTCTCTATATGAGCGTGGTTTGTAGGCATCAGGGATGTTCACACTTATCCAGTTATCCTTTTTTTTTTCAATAATACAAGTAGTTTCATATTTCCAGTGATTTCCCCCTTTTTTCTGCTATTTACTTTTCTTTGATTTCTGGTTCTTAACACATAATGCCAGGTATTAAAGCAGAAGATCTGTCAGAATTGGGATATGAATCAATATCTATAAAAGACAAAGCATGGTGAGGAACAAAGTTCTTATTAAGCTGCAGTTTTATTTTGAGTTTATTGTGCATTGTGACATTTTTAAATATCTCGGATTACGTTATAATTATACGATTTGGTCTGGGTTTTTTTTTTGGCACTGTACTAAGAACAAGATTAAAGATGAGGTGTTCCCACCAACTAACCTTTACCCCAAAAGGATTTTCTTTAAACACTCTCCAAACCCCTCTCCCCTTGACAGACATGAAGCCTTTTATTGTTAGACAGTTAGTTAGATATTCACCCACCATTTGGTGATTTTTTTATTCTTTTCCAATTACAGGCATGACGTTGCAATGTTTCTAAACTATAGGGTTCTAAGCACAGGCGAACTTGTAAGTTTCTTTTGTATTTTTTGTTGTTAAGAAACTGAATTGTTGTTTTGAATTTCTAATTAATAAAGGAGTAATAGTTCCTTTCATGCCTGCAACACTCTCCTTATTTTACTTAAAGTACCCATCTTTATATTTACTTCTTTTTTGTGCTTAAAACATGGCGGCTGACTATTAAGCTTGTTTTTTTTCTTTCATTTGAATTTGAACTGTGCATGTTAGGCTGCCATAGTGTATATAGAATATTTTGTCTCTTTCAATATGGTGATATTGAAAATGAAGAAAATCTCTAAACTTTTTTAAGCAATAGAAACTCAGCCGTTAAAAGTGGATGTCAAACTTTGGACATGAGAGATAATGAAGCAAAAACGCAAAAAAACCATTGATAGGAAAGACCTCAGGCAGAGGAGAATCAAACTTACTATGGTATCAAATTGTACTATATAAAAATGGTGTCATTACTGCTAAACTGCTCAAGCTCAAAACCATGCACAGGCAGGGCACAATACCAAGCAAAGCTAGATACTAAACCAGAATAGGAGGGCAGTTTCAGTTTGTTGCCTCCCATGCACAGTTCGGTTGAAGGTGTGTGGAGGTAGAGTTTGTGTTTTAAGATGTGGGTCTGTTTTTTATCTTAGTGTTCCTTTGAATAGGTCCATGGGAGTTTTAATCTTTGCTTAGTATCTGGTCACATCTCGTGGCTGGGTATTCATTCATTAATACATGTTCAATTTTCTGATACAAAAAAAAACAATAACCAGCAGGAGTACCGGACCATACCTCAAGTTGGGCTTTTTTGTCAATAGTACTTGAGGGAAGCTGATTATGAGAAAACAAGTTGTTGAACTTGTGGCTGCTTCAGTCCAAAATGATTTCCCCAAACTAGCATAAGAAATCATGAATCTAAATTTTTTCACTATAGTCATGTCCATTGGTGCTATGCCATTTTGTTGCAGAATACAACAAATTCTATGATGCCTTTCAATTCATTAAGCCCTTGCATTAAGCATCAAACTCTAGATGGTCCCAAAAAGATCCTAGTGCTGATAGTCAAGTGTTCCCCTAGTGTTATGTATGCTTTTGACGAATCTAACTTGTTTCTTCTTCCCAAAAATGCAATGTTACATAACTTCAACTTACTAATACTTTGACCATCAAGAATTCCTTTTGTGCTCAACTCAGCCACTCCATTTTCACTCATACTCAAGACACATATGCCGCAGTTTAGTAACATTATCAAATAGTACTAAGGGGATGATGCGAGCGTGTCTTCAAGAGAAAAAGGCATTCTAAAATGCAAAAAACCCCAAATAGTACTATGAATTAAGAGTACTTGTAAAACTAACCCAAAAACATTAGAAATCCATATAGCACTTCAGAAAAAAATTCATTCTTGGGTCTAGCGGGGGAGGAATTGGAGTTGCACGGGTAGAACGCACATTAGACGCGGGCATGCATTAGCTATAGTGCACTTCTGAAGTGCTTGTGCTGAATAGTGATTCTACAAGCAGAAGAGCTCACTTTCATAGACAAGGGCCTACCTTGTTACAATAGCACGACCTTCATCAAATGGGCCATCTCACAACCTTTCCTGGATGGACCAGGAATTCAGGTCAACAACTCTGACATTGTAAGATAGGGTAGTCTAGAAACTCAAGGCAAGAACCTTTAAAATATGTTCGTATGAGTGAGAAACTAAGTTGTGGAAATGAAAAATGAAAATTCAATTATTTTCCCACTAAATTCGCAAGTTATTTGAATGCTGAAGTTTACTTTTCATTTTAGTGAGACACTTTATTTCCAATATGATTTTCAAAACCATTGTTTCGGATATTTCTGTTCATTTAATAATAGTGGAAAAGTCAAAGAACTATTCTGCAACCTATATTTGTATTCATGTGAACAGTGTAAGTTATCCTGCTGTCTTATGATGGTTGCTCAGACTTTGAGATGCTCTTTTGGTATATTATGGGCAACCAATCGAAGCTAATGTATCTTGTCATATGATTTAAGGAAGCTCGTGTACGATATCTTGGATTTGGTAAGGAGGAGGATGAATGGGTCAATGTGAAAGACGGGGTGCGAGAGAGATCCATCCCACTGGAAGCTTCTGAGTGTCACAAGGTGAAGGAAGGACATCTTGTATTGTGTTTCCTGGTAATGGTCCAACCTTTTTGCTGTACTACATAAACATAATGTGTGTCCAGTTGTCACATGATTGATGCTGTGTTTATGTGCAGTCAAATTCTTTTTGCACCCCTTACAAGACGTGAACTTTGAGAACAAAATTTCAGCATGTTCGACGCACATACAAACACACTGAAATGTTTGCTATATGACTTGTGTCCAATATATCAATCTAGATGAATTTTTTTTCTTCTTCTTTGAACTAATCCATAAATATGTCATACTCTTTTGACCCTTCATTGTTTGTTCACAGGTAAAATCTGATTATGCCCTCTACTGTGATGCCCGTGTTTTGAGAATCGAGAGGAGGGTACATGATAGCAAAGAGTGTACCTGCACCTTCACTGTCCGGTTTTACCATGACAATTCTGAGGTGATCTTTGATATCTTTCCTTCTTTTTAGATAGAATCATTCCATGTCATCAATATTCTTGCTGTTATCTTTGGTAGTTGTTAGTAGGTAAATCCTTGGATGTGTTACCTTTACCTGATGTTGATTCATGCGTATCTTTCGCAGGAAGAGGTTCGTTGGGACAATTTGTGCTGTAGACCAACACAAGAAGAAGCTGAGGTCCCCTTAGAACCTTTCATGGATCCCATAGCGACCTTATGGGGATGAAAAAACAATTTTTGTTTCATATCTCCCCTTTCTTTTTGGGAACTGTATTTCTTGTCTCCCTACCATGTAAGATAAGAAGAATTTGAATTTTGAGGCTGAAATAAATTATTTGACCATGTATTTTAATCATGTTGTTTTGATTTTTTTCCCCTTCTAGATCCTTTGTCTGTCTATCAAAATGTTACTTGAAAGTTGATATGAAGTTATTGCTACCAAAAGATCAGGAAAAAAAGAAAGAGAATATACAAAATTTTGACCAGCTAATATTTTTTATGGAAAAAAAAAAAGACAATTGCATGCAAATGCCAGCATTTAGGATACAACTTTGGCAAGATATCAAACAATAGGTTGCATAACGTGCATAACGAATAAAGGTTTTTTAACTTCACAATCGCCTCTTATGGTCAGTATGGGTTTAATGTGTGAATTTTTTTTTTGGAATAACCATGTAGTAAAAAATTTCGTAAATAATCATGTTTCAGAGAAAATTATGCAAATAATCATGTTTTAGAAAATTTTCCAAGAGAGGAACCATCTCACTTGACGCCTACACCTTATTTTAAAGGGGAGGCGCCATCTCACTTGGTGCGTAGGTGTTAAAGGCTTGTCCTAAGTCAAGTGAGATGGCGCCTTAGTGCAATTGGGAGGTAAATTTTCGCGTTTTTCATTTTAAATGCGGTGCGTTATGTATTCGATATAGGATCAACAAAATTGACTTTTTATTTACAAAATATGATTACACACATAACGATGACATAAAAAAATACAGATTAATCAGTGATCTCTCGGAACCCGGTAATGACCCTCGGTTCCGCATCCCCGTCCTCGCCTTTCCCGTGCTGGGTTTCGTCGCGTTTCCTGTTGTGGCAGGGTCGATGGCCCAGCGAAGTCAATGCGTTCCGGATCCATGAAATCAGTCAGATCTCCATATCTAGAAGATCTGCTTTGGTACAGTCTGTTACCCATACCCTCAAAGTTTGGTCGTGTTGGTGGTGGATGGGGTTTCATGGTTGGTCTGTAGCACTGGTCGTCTGAGTATGTTGGGTGCTTTGGTGATGTTGTGGTTGATGGTAAGTTTGGTCGGTTGGTTCATAATCTTCGGACAATCCCAGATCAGGGCTAAGGTTGGATGTTGAGGGGCCCATATTGGGATATGCAGAAGACTGAAATTGTGTGTGGGGTATGCGGGTGTATTGGTATTGTGATTGAAATTGTGGTTGGGTGTGAGACATATGAGGGTATTGGTACTGAGGTGGTGATTGTGGTTGGTTGTGGGGCATGTGGGTGTAATTGTATTGTGGTGGTGACTGTGGTTGGGTGTTTGTGGTTCTGTTTCGCCGGGGGGTTGGTGGGAGGTTGATGTGTGTTGGGTTTGTTGTTGGGGAAATGAGGGTTGTGCCCATTGTGTTCGTGGGTCAAACAAATACCTTGGACGAGACACGTGCATTTCAGGGGTACTAACCGATCTGTACCAAGATAAATACTGATCCGTGTGTCGCATATTACCATGATTGAAGAAAACTGGGAATTGCAAGACATGTCGGTGACGCCTCTGCCACATCTTACACCATTTTGGAGCAAAGTCTTTACAGTTGGTAAGACCCCATTGGGCGTCGACCCATTTGAGATGCCACGGGGACAAACAAGTCGGATCGCTGGGTATCTCTTGATGCATTCCAAACTGCATCTTGACACGGTCGCTGTGGTGCATCTCCACAACATTGAACCGTATGATTGTAGTCTTTGCGCTCCAAATTGATGCATCCTCGGGGTTTGGTTCATGGTTCAAACTCAAATATGGTCTCCAGACAAACTGCGGATAAAATTAAATCAGGTTAATGAAAACATAATAAATAAATAATTTAAAAGTAGAAAAGTTGAAAGGTACGACGTACATCATCCAGGCCAAGGTGATCCAATAAATTGCGGTATAGAGCGGCATTGAATCTTGGATTCTTTCCGTAATCCATATCCCTCACGCAATACCTAAAGCAATTGAAAAATATTTTATTTTTATCATATATTTGGTGAAGAGATGAATAGTAATAAATGATATAAGTTGATGACTTACTTTGTTGCGTATGGGAAAACGAATGTGTTGTTGTTGACGGGGTTTAGGGACTCCATCCTCCACCAACCCCAGGCTTGAAGTAAAAAAGCGCAGCCATAAAATATACATTTTTTCTTGATTGCATTTTTACACAAGGAACTGTATAGATGGGCTAAAACAACAGAACCCCAACTATACTTTCTAGTTTTTTCGAAGTCTCTAAGTAAATTTAAATACATAAAATTTACACTATTTCCCGTACTTTCGGGAAATAAAAAGGTTCCAAATAGTATCATTATATAATTTTTAGCTTTTATTACCTTAACTAGCTCGGAAGAATTTTCGTTCAATTCCAGAGTTGCATAATGATTTTTTAGCTTAGTAAGTAGTATACCCTGATCTCTCGCACCACCACCTTCAACCATATCCCTGCCCAACAATTCGTCACATAGAGAATTGAGTTGTTGAACCGACCCGTTAACTGCCTTACCATCGACAGGGAGATCCAATAACATGTACACATCCTCTAGTGTGACGGTACATTCACCTATTGGTAGATGAAATGTATGGGTCTCTGGTCTCCACCTTTCCAACATTGCAAGTATGAACTTTGAATCAATTGTGCAGTTGAAGATCTTTTCGTTAACAATATTTGTTACAATAAACATTGCGCGAACAAGAAATAAAACACGATAAACAGTCTACGAAATTACAATCGTTAAAACAATTTCATCTGACCCATGCATCATCAACATTACGTCGTTGTCTGTTTTGACTTCCTCCAACAAAAAATTAGGTCTTCCTGTCGCAAGTGAGGTTGTTGTTCGTCTTCGTTGGATCCTTCTAATTTGTTTCCCCTCCTCGATGTCTCCCTCTAGCCATCGCATTAACTCCCTCTTCAGACGCTCCATGGAGTGAATGTGCCAGAATTTCATTTTCATCGGAGGTTTTGTGGCGGAGAAAATAACGTAACCATCTCTGGTAAAAATCATGGGCGATGTCATGACGCAAATAACAGAGTAAAAAATAAGAGAACAATGCGAGAAAGTGTGAGGAATGACGGAGAAACGGACGAATTATTTATAAAAATAGCATTTTGCCCTAGGAGCCAAGTGAGATGGCGCCTCCTCTCACTTTTAAAGTGCATGCGCCATCTCACTTGGCTAAAAGAGAGAGAAGGCGCCAAGTGGGATGGCGCCTAGGGCAAGAAGGGGAGTGAATGCGCCAATTGGGTTGACTCCTTCCTTGTGGAGTTTTCTGAAACATGGTTATTTGCGAATTTTTTTTAATACATGATTATTCCAAAAAAAATTCTTAATATGTTAGTCTTTGTTTGCGAGTTTGGAGACGGAAAACTTTCAAAAAGGATTTTTTTTTTTAAATATAGAAAAATATTTAATATTTTTTGAAAAAACGATTTTGTATAGAATGATAAAAGAGTATTTATTATTATTATATTTTTAATTTTTAGAATATTATAATAACATAAAAGATATTTGAAAAATTTATGTAAGATTTCTAAAATTGTTTTTAAATATAAATTTTGTGTTCTTCTAAATTAGAGGGTTTTTAATGTTAAAAATAAAAGTAAACTCTCCAAAACTCTTCAAACTAAAATCTTTCAATTCTTTAAACGTATTTTTTTTTCTTTTTTTCAAAATCATTTCCTCTCTTTCCCCTTCAAATTTGCAAACAGGTCTTTAGGGTTTGATTGGGAGGAGAAGACTTTGAAAAAAAGTGTTTGTTTTCATTAATAATATCAAACGTTTTTTAATTTGAGAAACTCAAAATTTATACTGAAGAAAGATTTTATAGAATTTATATAAAATTTTAAATATATTTTATGTTGAGTGTATTATATGTGTTGTGTGAGAGAGAAAATAAGTAAACAAATTTATTTAACTCAATTAGTAATTAAGTATATTTAATTATCATTTTTTCAATAACAAATTTATTTAACTCAATTAGTAATTAAGTATATTTAATTATCATTTTTTCAATAAAATATTAATGTAATGAAAGACAATGCAATACTTTTTATTTATTTGGTGTCTCTGATAACCGGTACCGTTAACATTTATTTATTATTATATAAAAACACAATTTAAAAAAAATATTAAAATTTCATTTTTTTTCTACAAATCCACTCAAAATATTTCAAACTCCCATTCAAAGCTTTATAGAAGTTACATACAATTTTGAATCTAATAAAGTGTATTCTCCTCAAGCAGTATGAGAATATTGTTGGAAATCCACCAAAGTCTATGATGAATTTTTACCACAATGACAATTTAATTATGAGACAAACAAAGAAAAGAAGACAAGACAAATAATTTCTGCAGAGTTTCTCTCTGCTCACAAACTGTGAAAACTTTGTTATTCACTTGCAACTGCAAATTCTGTGAATACAACTTGCTTGACTTGCTTACAAAAATAGGGGTTACTCCCTCTATTTATAACTGAGCTTACACCTTAAGCTCAAAGCCCAAAATATCTTTTTGTTACTAAATCAAATCTAATTTATTCTAGACTTAAATCAAATCTATTTAGATCTAAAACAAATCAAATCTTTTCGACACATAGTTTCGACACACTGGATTACAATTTAACACACCACCTAATTCATTGTGTCTAAACTATCTATGTTCATCATGGCTCTTAGCTTTCTGAATACTTCGACTTGCACTCCCTTCGTCATGATGTCTGCAATCTGATTCTCAGTTCTGCAGTGTTCCAAATTCATCTTCTCATCTGCTACCTACTCTCGAAGATAATGGAATCTCATTTCGATGTGCTTACTTAGACCATGTGCTATTGGATTCTTCGCCAGATTAATAGTTGACATGCTGTCTATCTTCATGGTAATTGCTCCATGATTTTTCCCTATTATCTCTTCGACCAAGTTTACCATCCAAGTTGCTTGACATGCACAAAGAGAAGCAACTATGTATTCTGTTTCGCATGATGATAATGCCACTTCTGGTTCCTTTCTTGAATTCCAAGCAACTGGCGCACCACTTAGCATAAACACACATCCTGTTGTTGACTTTCGATCTTCAGCATCACTACACCAACTCGAATCAGTGTATCCCACTAACTTGCATTCTTTTCCTTTATCAACTGCAGGAAACAAAATGCCATAATCGAAAGTTCCTTTGAGATACCTTAGTATCCTTTTCACTGCTGTTAGATGTGATACCTTTGGCTTCTGTATGAATCTACTTACCATACCTACACTATATGCTAAGTTAGGCCTTGTATGACAAAGGTATCTCAAAGATCCAATAAGTCTTTTGTATTGGGTTGGATCAACATCATCTTCATCTGCATCTTTCGACAGTTGCAGTCTTGGTTCTGCAGGTGTCGAAGTTGAGTTGCATTCTTCCATCTCAAACCTCTTGAAAATTTCTCCTGCATATCTTCTTTGATGCATCATCAAACCTCTACTGCTCTTGTAGAATTTGATACCAAGGAAATATGAAATCTCACCCAAATCAGACATTTCGAATTCCTTACTGAGATCACCTTTGAAGTCTTCGATCTCACTTTTACAGCCATCTGTTGTCAACAAATCATCTACATAGAGACATAGTATAAGAAATTTACTCTTGCTTCTTCTTACATATACTCCATCTTCAGTTGTGCACTTCACAAAATCCTTCTCACTTAGAAAATTATCAATTTTCTTATTCCAAGCTCTAGGAGCTTGTTTCAATCCATACAGGGCTTTATGTAGCCTGTACACCTTTCTTTCTTCGTCATGTTTCACAAATCCAACTGGTTGTTTAACATAGACTTCTTCATCTAAGGGTCAATTTAGGAATGCACACTTCACGTCCATCTGACATATGTGTCAACTGTTTATTTCTGCTAGACCAACAATCAACCTGATTGTTTTGATCCTAGCAACAGGTGCAAAAACTTCATCGAAGTCTATTCCTTCTTTCTGTAGAAATCCTTTCGCCACAAGTCTTGCTTTGTGTCGAGTTACTTCATCTTTCGAATTCGTTTTTACTTTGTATACCCATTTGACATCAATTACCTTCTTGCCTTGAGGAAATTCTATAAGTGACCAAGTGTTGTTGTCTTTGATAGACTTTACTTCTTCGTTCATTGCTTTCACCCACTTCGAATCCTTCAATGCTTCAGCTGCATTAACGGGTTCGACATCTGCATAGAAAGCATAATGTACCGGCTCACCTTCATTATCTATTATATCATCTGATGTAATCACACAATCTTGCAGGCATGCATCTTGTTCTTTGAGGCATGCTCGTACTTGGTATATCTGCTGGTTCCTCTTGTCGAACTTCTCTTTCAACTTGAGTTTCTGGCTCTTCAAGAAGGATTTCACTGAATCTTTCTTGATATTTTCAGTCTAATCCCATTATTTAAACTCATCTATGATCACGTCCCTGCTGATCACAATCTGCTTTTTCACTGGATCGAACAACTTGTAGCCTCCTGTCGAATGATATCCAACTAGAATCATTTGACTTGACTTATCATCAAGTTTTCTTCTCAACTGATCTGGCACATGTCTATGTGCAATAGATCCAAATACCTTCAGATGACTCAAGCTAGGCTTCACACTAGACCAACATTCTTCTGGAGTAATTCCTTCTAGCTTCTTTGTAGGACATCTGTTCAAAATGTATGTTGCAGTCGAAACAGCTTCACCCCAAAACTCTTTAGGTAAATTCTTGCCTTTCAACATACTTCTCACCATATTCATGATGGTTGATCGCGACTTTATCGTCTAAATTAATCGGGAGACTGCAAGTATACAGCCCTATCGCGTAGTTTTAAAAGATATCGAACCTAAGGGACTATAAATCGAACTAACGTAACCTGAACTACTGTGTAAAGCTATAGCTATCGAATAATTAATTTGGGGAATTTTTGGGTAATAAAACTTAATTTTATTTGAAATAATAATGATGCGAATATCGGTATGTACGTCGTTAACACTAAAGAATCCGGCTTTCTACAGGCTTATTTTCTAAAAATGATAATAATATCTTTTTCAGCAAAAAATATTTATTCAAAAATCTATTCTCAAACTTTCGCTCTATTGAAGTAAATTATAATTTTAAACTCTGATGTATGCTTTCGCTATCCCATTGATTTTAAAATTACTTTTTGAAAATAAATAAAGTTTAATTGGTTTTAAAACGCTGTCGCAGTCTTTAAAAACAATACCTAGCATCTACTATCTGATTCTAAACCTCAAACTGTCGCTCTGTTGGTTTCTAATCTTAGTCGGTTTATTAACCTCAAACTGTCGCTCTGTTGGTTTCTAAACCTTTTTAACAAAATAAACTAGATAACTAAATCAGAAAAAGTGTTTATTTTATGAAATATAATCAAGCCTGTTTATTCCGGATCCATTCGAATTAACTCGTTACATACCGATATTTAAATAATTTAGCCAGACATACTCAGAAAAACGGACATGGATACATTAAAGGAATTAATAATCATAAATAAATTCATGGCTAAATAAATATTCTCATGCAAATAATTAATTAAAGGATATAAATAAAGAACCTGAATTAAATAACGCTGGAAACAATCTTTGAAGCTTGAATCAATCCGTACAGAATCTTCGTTCTTCAACGGGAGTAAATTCTAAGTATTCGAAAAGGAAAAGAAAATTGGCTGGAAAAATAACTACTAGGAATCGAATTACACTGGAAACTAGTAAATTGCAAAATGAAAGTAAAAATTCTGAAAACTGGAAAAAATTCTAAGCCAAAAACGGTCCCAATTTTCACTCTCTAATGTCTTCTTATAGTCCTTGAACGTAACCACCTCTTCAGATATTTTTGTGTCCCACGTATCCTTGAATTTCTCTTCTTACTTGCCCACGTTGAGACGGGCGCCCCAATTGACTTTTTCTTCCTTTGACCATGCTGAGACGGGCGCCTCCCACTAAGGGGAAAGTCCGAGGCGGGCGCCTCAATTGTAGGAGGAGAGTTGAGACGTGCGTCTCACTCCTGCATGTGCTTTTAGGTTTTTCTTGCTGCGTGGGTTTGAATTCTATTGGGCCCGTTTGGAGATAATAGACCCTTTTTGATCCATCATCATTGCTTTGCACACCCCTTCTCTTCATTTCTTGCACCTTTAGTCCAATAACTCTTGAATTTCTTCACTTTGCTCAATCTGTCTAATTAAAATAAAATACCTGAAACAATAGAAATACCGGCGTAATATGGAAATAAAAATGAAATAATTAGATAAAAATACTAACATTTCCTATGAAAATTAAATCAAATATACTATATAAAATTGCGTTATCAAACTCCCCTATACTTAAACCGTTGCTTGTCCTCAAGCAAAAGTAAAAAGGTGAAAATCACTGACGCGCAGTTAAACACAAATATAAGAACATACATCACTTCGTACCAGGTTGCTAGTTGAAAAAAAAAATTTTTTTGTTAGAGAATTTAAGTCGAACTTAAACACCAAAGTTACCGTAGGAACACTGGATAACCCCGTTTAAGCGGACCGATTTAAGTCATGTCATTATAGCTTAACCTAATACTATGTTTTATTTCACCCGTTTTCATTCTAGTGCAATCACATTAAGCCCTTTACCTTACACGCACATAGTGGAGTAACTGGTTAGTGAATTTGATCTTAGTAAGCCAGCTAGGAGTTCTGGTAATTTAATCATATGGTACTCCCTTTTTCCAATTAAAAATTGTGGGGGATCGAACCGTGATTCGCCCTACCAAGTTCAGCACCAGGGACCACTGAACCAATTTATAATGGATTATTATGCATTTAAATTTATAGTTTCTGCAACTGTTGGATTAAATGATCTGGTAAGGATCATCTAACTTAATAAGTGCATCTTCAGATAAAAGCAATTTCTTAAGAATATTTGATCAATCACTTATATTCATCAGCTCTCCACGTAGTTTGTGTTTATGGCGGTGCCGACTGCTTAATAAACTACTCGGGGCTAATCTAAAACTACGTTTTAAAGGTTTTGGTATAATAAGTACTTAAATCGATCCAACACATCGGGGGTTTTGAAGTGTTAAGACGATAGCAATTTTGCTAAGTTGCTCGAATTCTTGTTTATAATAGGCAACCTTAACACTAATTGAATAATGTTTTATAAATGCGTGTTTAAAATTGTTTTATTTTATTCGTTATGGCTCAAAAACTAGGGGGAATTCGAGTAAGCACAAATTTAAATTTTTGTATAAGAGATTAAAATTTGCATAAATAAGTATTTTATTGAATTGAAATTTTGCAATACAATAAAAGAAAAGAAATAAAAGGAAAAATACTACAAAGAGAGCAAGGGAAATGGAAATGAGCAAGGAAATGATCTGACTCCCCCATACTTAAAAGGAGCAATGTCCTCAATGCGATAAAAACAAAGGAGAAGCAGATGAAAAGAGAAAGGCGATCACTCGTAGCTTTGAGAATCATGAGCTCGTGTTCTTCGTCCTCTAGTACGAGGTCGTCGTCCGACGTCAGAATTAGAATCATTAAGATGAAGTGCGTCTGCTATGCGAGCTTGTAAGGATTCGAGGTTACGATCATGGCGAAAAGCATATTGTTGCTGTTCGCGTCGCATCTCTTATTGATCACGTTGTACTTCTTGTACGAGACGTAAAGTCTCATCTTAGTTTTGTTGCATGGAATGGAACAACTGATCTTGATGAAGCATATGAGCCTGCATGGCTGCGAAATGTGCAGCGGGATTATCTGGTTGTTGGGCGGCAGGTGCATCAAGAGCATAACGCCAATTTGCACGGACTCGGATGTCGATACGATTTGGACAAGGTAACACAATATCAGGAATTGGACGACGATTTATCACCAATGTAAACCGGCCATCATGTCGTGGAGAGATTATGTGGGAATCTCGGCAATAGATGACATCGAGAAGAGTGGCTGGCATCATGTATGGTAACAAAGAAAGTAGCTCGGCGGAAAGGCCCAAAGCAAATGCTAAAGATGTGATGATGCCTCCAAAAACAAAGGGATTAGTACCTGCCGCGTTCGCGCATGTGTGGATGTGACTGAGCATGAAAGGAGCGACGTTGACAGCCTGACCATTAAGGGCACAGAAAATGATGAACAACTCATTTTGGTTGACCTTGTGATTATTGGTCTGACCAAAGATGGTGTTAGCAAGAACGCGGTGAAAGTACCTTAATGCCGGGTTATGTATTTGAGAAGCATAGAGGTCGCGCCAACTTTCCGTTGTTTGACCGGTTAGATCATTCCATAAGGAGAAGCCGACTTGATCCCAAGAAAGATCATTGTCATCGTCGAAAGGTTTGTAATGAACATGCTCGCCGCGAGTGAAAGATAAGAGTTCGGCGACTCTTTCTTGATCAAGAGAGTACTCTTGGTTGAACATGCGGAAGTTGGCGGTTCCGGTTGTGTAGGGATCGTCGACAGGTGTTGTGTAAGAGAAGGAACTAAGAAATTCAAGCACGAGTGGTTCATAAGTTGGACATGGGTTTGTGCATAGACTGGTTAAACCGGTGTTATTGAGCATTAATACGATGCTATCGGTCATTCCTAAGGTTTCCAAACACTCCGAACTTATGTATTTTGTAGGGACGACGGAACGGGTATAGAATTTGGTATACTTTTGCAGTTGTTGGCCGTCGTCGTTGTCGCGGAAAATGATATTGGATAGGTCGGGTGGTGGTCGGTCGGGCTTAACTTGTCGTTGGTTGTTTCGTGGAGCCATAGATGGATATGGGTAGAAGAAGAAAAAAAAGGTAGAAAATATGGGTGTAGGAGAGGAAATGGTAGAGATGGTTAGAAATGTTGTGAAAATAGAAAGAATGATGAATGGTATTTATAGTGGAGGGAGATTTAAGAATGATAAATTATAATAAGTGGGTGTTGGAAAATGGAGGGGAAAATTTGAATGGAGATTAATGGTGGGAAATGGAAGGAATATAGTTTGAATGGGAATAAAGAGTGTTGAATATGAATTAATGGGGTGAATGGGAAAACGAAACGGACAAGACAAGTAAATGCAGGGAGACCAGCTTTTACTGCGCGAGACAAAAGCTGAGGCGCCCGCCTGACATAGGAGACCACGCGTGAGGCGTGCGTCTCAAAGCTGCATGGGAAGTTGGAGGCGTGCGCCTCCTGTCAGCGCGTTAGGCTGAGGTGTGCGTCTCAGCTTGTTTGGGGTACAGGAACAGGCACGTGAATGACAGTATGCATGTAATAATACTAATATTCCTATAACAAAATATATTTATAACATACAATATATTAAGCTGCAATATAATTATAGGAAAATAACGTGAACGGCTTTTTAAAATGATGACCAGAATTGCTTACAATCTTCAGAATCATGTGTCTGGAAAGTAAATCATAAAAAAAAAAAAAAAAAAAAACATAACGAAAATATTGTAATTTCTAACAAAATCAAACTAAGCTAAATATAACGAACTACTTAAAAACTCTAGCCACTACATGGTCCTGCCTTAGGAGCGGAGGAAGAATGAAAATAGGAGAAAACTTCTTGAAATTGCGCAGAAACCGTATCCATAAAACCAAAGAAGTCTGCTCGCAAACTAGTCAAATCTTCCCTCAAAGCCTGATGTTCCACCTGGAGAGCGTGGATGACAGGGGCATAATCAGTGGTAGGAGCCTCATGCATAACAGTGTCAGGAGCAACAGAGTGAGCGGTAGAGTCATGTTGAGGAGGGCCCAGATCATAATAACCTGAAGGAGCAGTGGGATCTTCCTCAGAATCTTCCAAAACCTCATAATCTTGCGGAGTCTCAGGAGTGCGGGGCGGAGAAGGCTGCTGATCAAGACCAAAAAGCCAGTTGGCTTTGTTATGCACACTCGTAGCAGGGTTAGGCAAGGTAAACAGCTGCATAACTTTACCATTAATCAACAAGGTAAACTCAGTCGAGCCAAGATCACCTATTATACCAGTGTTGAAACAGAACTCGATGGTCATGCAAGTAATACCCGTAAAAGCATTCAGATGCTTAAAGGATTGTCGAGGTCCAACAACATTTGCAATCATAGTGACGAGACCTCCCATCCGAATGGGTGCATGATCAGTATCAATGAGATCCACAAAGGTACGGATCAGATAAGTGATCGCATTAACCGGACGGTTTTGCGAAGCACAATACATGATAAACAGCTCATCTTTAGAAACAGTAGTGATATTCTGGGGTTTTCCAAAAATGGTGTGGGCCAGAATCTTATGGAAATACCTGAAGGCCGGGTTGTGGATATTCTCTGATACAAAGTCCTCGGGCTCAGGGTTAAGGATTCCAGAAATAGATCCCCAAAAATAGTCAAGCTCTCTAAATCCAAGACACTCCTCCTGAGTTTCATGATAAACTCCTATGCCATTAGGAAAACCAAGAAGCTCACCCAATTCTTTATGGTTAAACTTGAAAGTGATGCCAAAAAGTCTGAAGATAATAAGCCCACGGCGTAAAGCGAAACCATGAGTAGGAAAGTACATCAAAGAGCTGAGGAACTCCAAAGTAAGGTTCCGATAAGTGGCATAGCAAGTCATAAAGCGTGAACTATCCCACCCAATCTGATTCAGCAGAAAAAGCACACTATCACGAATACCAAGAGCAGTCATAGCACCGTGATGAGGGTAGATAGTGGGTAACATCTCACGCTCGGATAAAACTCCATATTTGGTGCGTTGATTTCTCCCTCTGAAACTAACCGGCATATTGTCAACTCGAGACATAGCGGGAAGATAAATAAGAAGCAAGAATATATCCTGGCGAGAAGAAAAATAAAGAAGATCAGCATTGGCCCAAAATGCCGATAAGAAGAAAAAAACATAGAATAGAAAGAAATAAGACAAAGAGGAGAAATATAATGAATAGATAAAGAAATAGAGATATATTTTTTTTTTGTTTTTGTTTTCGTTAAAAATAGACTAAGGAAGAAATGAAAAATAAGAAGAAGGAAAATAAAAAAATAAAAAATAAAAAAAAGGGGTGGGTTGTCTCCCACAAAGCGCTTTGTTTTATGTCGTAAGCTCGACAAATATGACTAAAAACTAGGCTTTTAATCGAGCGTGTGGCTCGTCTAGATTTATCGTTTGAGAAGTTCCCTCGAGTTCATTTAGATGGTAATGTTTTAAACGCTGCCCGTTTACTATAAACGGTTCAATCGAAGGTCCCTTAATCTCTATCGCACCATTTGGATAAACTCGAATTATTTCAAAAGGTCCGGACCATCTAGATCGTAATTTTCCAGGAAATAATTTTAATCGTGAGTTAAATAGTAATACCAAGTCACCTATGTTAAAATTCTTCCTAGATATATGCTTATCGTGCCATTTCTTTGTGCGTTCTTTGTAAATCCTAGCATTTTCGTACGCATCCTGTCTAAGTTCTTCCAATTCATTAATATCCAGGATACGCTTCTCTCCAGCGGCAGTGTAACTTAAGTTTAGATTCTTAATGGCCTAATAGGCCTTGTGTTCTAACTCAACTGGGAGATGGCATGACTTACCATAAATAAGCTTGAAAGGGGTGGTACCGATGGGAGTTTTATAGGCAGTTCTATAAGCCCATAAAGCTTCGTGAAGTTTAAAGGACCAGTCCTTTCTGGACGTAGCGACAGTTTTTTCAAGGATTTGTTTTATCTCGCGATTTGAAACTTCAACTTGTCCGCTAGTTTGAGGATGGTAAGGTGTAGCTATGCGATGTCGAACTCCATATTTTCCTAATAATTTTTCAAAGATTTTGGAAATGAAATGAGATCCACCATCACTTATAACGAGTCTGGGTACACCGAACCTAAGAAAAATTATGTTCTTGAACAGCTTAATTACCACTCGGGTGTCATTTGTTGGAGAAGCTATAGCTTCGATCCATTTTGAGACATAATCCACAGCCACGAGTATATACTTGTTGCCAGATGAAGATGGAAAGGGTCCCATAAAGTCTATCCCCCACACATCAAAGATTTCGACTTCTAAAATGCCTTTTTGTGGCATTTCGTCACGTCTAGATATATTACCGGTGCGTTGGCACCGGTCGCATTTTAAGATGGTGGCATGTACGTCTTTCCATAAATTAGGCCAATAGAGGCCGGATTGTAAAATCTTTGCACAAGTTTTGGATGTACTCGCATGTCCGCCGTAAGGTGCAGAATGACAGTGTTTTATAATGTTTTCAATCTCTTCTTCTGGCACACATCGGCGGAAAATTCCATCGGGACCTCTCTTGAAAAGTAAAGGTTCATCCCAATAATACTGTTTAAGATCATGGAAGAATTTCTTCTTCTGTTGGTAGGTAAGTTCAGGTGGTAAAACGCCTGCAGCGAGGTAGTTTACGAAATCGGCATACCAAGGCACTGAGGAGACGGCTAAGGTAGTTTCCATGAGTTTATCTGGTTCTGTGTCTTCCAAGTGGGCAATTAGTTTATCATACTGGAATTCATCATCGATCGGCACTTGTTCATGTTTAAGATTTTCTAGTCTAGAGAGATGATCTGCTACCACGTTTTCGGTTACTTTCTTATCTTTGATTTCTAAATCGAACTCTTGCAGTAGCAATATCCATCTCAGGAGTCTAGGTTTAGCGTCCTTTTTGGTTAGGAGATATCTAATAGCAGCATGATCAGTGTATATGATTATTTTGGATCCTACTAAGTAGGAACGAAACTTGTCTAATGCGAAGATCACTGCTAAGAATTCTTTCTCGATTGTAGCATAATTCATATGCGCTTCGTCCAGGGTTCTGCTTGCATAATATATGACGTGGAGTCTTTTATCCTTTCGCTGTCCTAAAACAGCTCCTACAGCATAGTCACTTGCGTCACACATTATTTCAAAAGGTTCATTCCAATCTGGAGTTTGCATTATAGGCGCAAAAATTAATGCTTTCTTAAGTGTTTGAAATGCTTCTAAACATTTTTCGTCGAAGATAAATTCAGCGTCTTTCATTAATAGCTCAGTTAGGGGTTTAGTTATCTTAGAGAAATCTTTAATGAATCGTCGATAAAAACCGGCGTGTCCTAAAAAGCTTCGGATTTCTCTAACAGTTTTCGGAGGTTGAAGGTTTTCAATAACTTCGATTTTAGCAGAATCGACTTCAATTCCTCTTTTGGATATAATGTGTCCTAAAACAATTCCTTCTTGTACCATAAAATGGCATTTCTCCCAATTAAGTACTAGATTAACCTTCACACAACGTTCTAATACCCTTTCTAAATTTTCTAAACATTCTTCAAAGCTTTGTCCACAGACGGAAAAATCGTCCATGAAGACTTCCATAATATTGTCCAGAAAATCAGCAAATATTGCCATCATACATCTTTGAAAAGTTGCAGGAGCATTGCATAAACCAAATGGCATTCTTCTATAAGCAAAGGTTCCAAAAGGGCATGTGAAAGTTGTTTTCTCTTGGTCATTATGATGAATAGGTATCTGAAAGAAACCTGAATAACCGTCCAAGAAACAAAAATGAGAGTGTCTAGCTAAACGTTCTAACATTTGATCAATAAATGGTAAAGGGAAATGATCTTTTCTGGTGGCTTTGTTAAGTTTACGATAATCGATGCACATCCTCCATCCAGATTCGACTCTTTTAGTTATGATTTCTCCTTTCTCATTTTCGACTACTGTGACACCTCCTTTCTTAGGTACAACATGCACAGGACTAACCCATTTGCTATCGGATATAGGATATATGATTCCTGCTTCTAACAACTTCATAACTTCCTTTTTCACAACCTCGCTCATAATCGGGTTTAGTCTCCTCTGGTGTTCTCTTGAAGTTTTACAATCTTCTTCTAGCATAATGCGATGCATACAGATAGAGGGACTTATTCCTTTAAGATCAGTGATATTATATCCTAAGGCTGTTGGATATTTTCTCAGAGTTTGTAAAAGTTTTTCAGTTTCGGTTTCGCCAAGTTCTGCGTTGACTATCACTGGTCGTTCAAGCTCGGAATCTAGGAATTCATATCTTAGATTTTTAGGAAGTGTTTTGAGTTCTAGGGATGGTTTCCTTAAACATTGTGTAGGATCTGGTGCTATAACTAAGCATTCACTTAGATTACTAATCAGATTTTCATCGAGATTGTCTTCATTTTCAAGCTCAGCTTCTTTTCTACATTCATCGATGATATCCATGAAGTAACAAGTATCTTCAATTGCAGGTGCTTTCAGGAATTGAGAGAGGATAAATTCGATTTTCTCTTCACCTACTTCAAAAGTAAGTTTTCCTCTTTTTACATCTATAATTGCACCGGCTGTAGCTAAGAAAGGCCTTCCAAGAATGATTGGGGTAACTTCGTCCTCCCTTATGTCCATGATAATGAAATCGGTTGGTATATAGAATTGGCCAATGCGTACAGGAACATTCTCGAGAACTCCTGCAGGATATTTAATTGACCTATCTGCTAATTGAACGGACATTTTGGTTGGTCTGAGTTCTCCCATTTCAAGTTTCTTGCATATAGATAACGGCATCACACTTATACTGGCTCCAAGATCACATAAAGCTTTATCTATGACAAATTTACCAATTACACATGGAATAGAGAAACTTCCAGGGTCTTTGAGTTTAGGAGGCATTGTGTCTTGAATAATTGCACTACATTCAGCAGTAAGCATGACAGTTTCATTATCTTCTAGCTTTTTCTTATTGGATAGAATCTCTTTAAGGAATTTAGCGTAGGATGGCATTTGAGTTATAGCTTCAGTAAAAGGAATTGTGACATTAAGTTGTTTAAGAAGATCCACGAATTTCTTGAATTGACCCACATTCTTAGTTTTAGCTAACCTTTGAGGGTATGGGATACGAGGCTTATAAGGTGGCGGGGGTACATAAATTTCATCTTTTTGCGTGGTATCTTCATTATTATCTCTCTGATTTTCTTTTTCTTCTTTATCTTTAGTTTCAGATTGTTTGTCATAGTTTTGTTGCATAGCTGGGCTATTATTTCTGGGATCTTCAGGTCCATCATACTCTGTTCCTCTTCTTAAGATAACAGCATTTGCATGTCCTTTGGGATTAGGTTGAGGCTGTCCAGGAAATGAGCCAGCAGGAGCAGCAGAAGCCGCTTGTTGTTGAGCTACCTGAGAGATTTGTGTTTCTAACATTTTATTATGCGTAGCTAAAGCATCAAGCTTGTTAGATAATTGCTTAATCTGCTCATTAATGTGTATATTCTGATTTTGAACCTCCTTATTAGTCTGGGATTGAGTATTATTGGTTTGGTTTTGAGTAGCGATGTAGTGCTCTATCATGACTTCCAAATTGGACTTCCTAGGAGCATTAGACGTGTTAGGACCATTATTAGGATGATTTGGGATAGCCTTAGGATAACCAGGTGGTGTAGCAGGAGCTTGTCCAGGTGCGTATAACGCGTTGTTACTCTTGTATGAAAAGTTAGGATGATTCTTCCAGCCAGGGTTATATGTGTTGCTGTAAGGATTACCCTGTACGTAATTCGCTTGTTCAACTGGAACTCCTGTTAAAAGTGGGCATTCTGGAGCAAGATGTGATTGAATACCACATAAGTCGCAAGTTTGAGCAATTGCAGCAACAGTAGCTGCGGGAGCGGTGGTAAGATTCTCGAGCTTTTGAGTGAGAGCTTCCACTTTAGCGTTGACTTCATCCAGACTATTCACTTCAACCATGGCACCTTTTGTTTGAGATTTCTCTACGCTAACTCTCTCCGTACCCCATTGGTAATGGTTTTGAGCCATGCTTTCGATAAGTTGTCTTGCTTCAGTATATGGTTTATTCATCAGTGCGCCACCAGCTGCGGCGTCTATAGTCAATCTCGTATTATACAAGAGACCATTGTAGAACGTGTGAATGATCAGCCATTCTTCTAAACCATGATGAGGACAGAGTCTAAGCATGTCCTTATAACGTTCCCAAGCTTCAAAGAGTGATTCATTGTCTTTTTGTCTGAAACCATTGATATTGGCTCTGAGCATGGCAGTTTTGCTTGGAGGAAAATATCTAGCCAAGAAGACTTTCTTCAACTCATCCCATGTGGTGATTGAGTTGGAAGGAAGAGATTGGAGCCATGCGCGAGCTCTGTCTCTGAGAGAAAAAGGGAATAGGCGCAATCGTATTGCCTCGGGGTTAACACCATTCGCTTTTACAGTGTCTGCGTACTGCACAAACACTGACAGATGAAGATTCGGGTCGTCAGTAGGAGCTCCAGAAAACTGGTTCTGCTGAACGGCGGAAAGAAGTGAGGGTTTTAGCTCGAAATCGTTTCGAGCGATAGCAGGAGCAGCAATACTATTATGAGGCTCTGCTTGAGAAGGAACAGCGTAGTCCTTAAGAGGACGAGGAGCAGGAGCATCAGGATCAGCCATCTTCTTGAGTTCTTCAACGTCAGGAAGTTTGGTCGGAGGAAGGTTGTTGCGTTCTAAATACTCTTGAATTCGTCTCCTTAATCTAAGGTAACGCTCGATATCGTATATAGGTATATGCAAAGGCGCGCCTTGAGAGCGAGTATTTGGCATACACAGAGGGAAAAGAAATAGTTGCTATAGTCTATACTTCGTAATAAAATTACGATATCAACTTAAATAGTCCCCGACAACGGCGCCAAAAACTTGATCGCGACTTTATCGTCTAAATTAATCGGGAGACTGCAAGTATACAGCCCTATCGCGTAGTTTTAAAAGATATCGAACCTAAGGGACTATAAATCGAACTAACGTAACCTGAACTACTGTGTAAAGCTATAGCTATCGAATAATTAATTTGGGGAATTTTTGGGTAATAAAACTTAATTCTATTTGAAATAATAATGATGCGAATATCGGTATGTACGTCGTTAACACTAAAGAATCCGGCTTTCTACAGGCTTATTTTCTAAAAATGATAATAATATCTTTTTCAGCAAAAAGTATTTATTCAAAAATCTATTCTCAAACTTTCGCTCTATTGAAGTAAATTATAATTTTAAACTCTGATGTATGCTTTCGCTATCCCATTGATTTTAAAATTACTTTTTGAAAATAAATAAAGTTTAATTGGTTTTAAAACGCTGTCGCGGTCTTTAAAAACAATACCTAGCATCTACTATCTGATTCTAAACCTCAAACTGTCGCTCTGTTGGTTTCTAATCTTAGTCGGTTTATTAACCTCAAACTGTCGCTCTGTTGGTTTCTAAACCTTTTTAACAAAATAAACTAGATAACTAAATCAGAAAAAGTGTTTATTTTATGAAATATAATCAAGCCTGTTTATTCCGGATCCATTCGAATTAACTCGTTACATACCGATATTTAAATAATTTAGCCAGACATACTCAGAAAAACGGACATGGATACATTAAAGGAATTAATAATCATAAATAAATTCATGGCTAAATAAATATTCTCATGCAAATAATTAATTAAAGGATATAAATAAAGAACCTGAATTAAATAACGCTGGAAACAATCTTTGAAGCTTGAATCAATCCGTACAGAATCTTCGTTCTTCAACGGGAGTAAATTCTAAGTATTCGAAAAGGAAAAGAAAATTGGCTGGAAAAATAACTACTAGGAATCGAATTACACTGGAAACTAGTAAATTGCAAAATGAAAGTAAAAATTCTGAAAACTGGAAAAAATTCTAAGCCAAAAACGGTCCCAATTTTCACTCTCTAATGTCTTCTTATAGTCCTTGAACGTAACCACCTCTTCAGATATTTTTGTGTCCCACGTATCCTTGAATTTCTCTTCTTACTTGCCCATGTTGAGACGGGCGCCCCAATTGACTTTTTCTTCCTTTGACCATGCTGAGACGGGCGCCTCCCACTAAGGGGAAAGTCTGAGGCGGGCGCCTCAATTGTAGGAGGAGAGTTGAGACGTGCGTCTCACTCCTGCACGTGCTTTTAGGTTTTTCTTGCTGCGTGGGTTTGAATTCTATTGGGCCCGTTTGGAGATAATAGACCCTTTTGATCCATCATCATTGCTTTGCACACCCCTTCTCTTCATTTCTTGCACCTTTAGTCCAATAACTCTTGAATTTCTTCACTTTGCTCAATCTGTCTAATTAAAATAAAATACCTGAAACAATAGAAATACCGGCGTAATATGGAAATAAAAATGAAATAATTAGATAAAAATACTAACATTTCCTATGAAAATTAAATCAAATATACTATATAAAATTGCGTTATCAATGGTTCGATTTTTCCTTTCTGCAATTCCATTTTGTTGTGGAGTATAGGGTGGCACCACCTCATGCACAATCCTTTCCTTTTCACATAATCTGTCGAAGTCTTTCGACACATATTCTCCACCACCATCAGTTCTCAAAACTTTGAACTTTCGACCACTTTGTCTTTCAACCATAGACTTAAACTTGGTAAATACTTCGATCACTTCACTTTTCTTCTTGATCAGGTAAGTCCATAGCTTTCGACTGAAATCATCTATGAATGTAACAAAGTATTTGTTACCTCCCATCTAATCCACCTGGATTGGTCCACATACATCAGAGTATATGACTTCAAGACTAGCCTTCGATCTGCTTCCTGCATCCTTGCTGAAGCTATTCTTATGTTGCTTCACCTGTACACATTCCTCACATACCTCATTTGGAATGTCAATTTCTGGCAATCCTGAAACCATATTTCTTCTCTTCAAATCTCTGATGTCTCTGAAGTTGAGATGGCTTAGTCTATAATGCCATATCCATTCATCTCTGCTAGCTGCAGTCGAAAGGCACTTGTTCTCTATCACATTTAGTTCAATCTTGAAGGTTCGATTCTGAGACATAGGAGCCTTCAAGATTAATCTCCCATTTGCATCAACGACTCTCATCATCTTATCTTCGATTGACACTTTATAATTCTTTTCGACAAACTGCCCTATACTGAGAAAATTGCTATGCATGCCTGGTATGTACAATACATTGGAGATTACTGACCTTTTGCCATCTTTCCTCATAATCATAACATCACCAATACCTTCAGCTGCTAGGGTATTGTCATTTGAAAATTTTACCATATTTTTCATTGAGGGTTTTATATTGACGAACCAGTCTTTCCTTCCAAACATATGTGATGAATATCCTGAATCCAAGTACCATTGGTCCTTGAATCTATCTTCATCTCTTGTTGTGACCATCAACATCATCTCTTCTTCTTCTTCATGTTTTGCAAGCTTTGCATCACTTTCTTGATTCTTTCGTTTTTCTGGACAATCACTCGCATAGTGTCCATACTTCTGACAATTGTAACATTGAATGTGACTCTTATCAGGTTTTCGACCACCACCTCTTCCTCTATTTGCAACACCACCTCTTTGATTGCCTTGGTATGGTCTTCTTTGATTCGACACGTTTTCTTCAATCTGGTTTCCTCTACCATTCGATTTGTTATAGCCACCTCTACCTATGTCGAAACACTTTCCTTTGCCTTTGGTCTCTTTTGCTGAATGTACCTGCAAGGCCACATCACTATTCGATTTTCATGCAGCTCTTTCGTTCATTCTTTGTTCATGAGATTCAAGCGTCCCTTGAAGCTCTTCCTTTGTCAATTTCGACAAGTCTTTCCCCTCTTCTATCGCCACCACTATGTGGTCGAACTTAGGAGCTAAAGATCTCAAGATCTTCGACACAACATCTCTTGTTGTTAACGCTTCTCCACATATCTTGATTTGATTTACTAGTTTTGTAACTCTAGGAAGAAATCAGATATGCTTTCACTGTCTTCCATCTGAAGCAGTTCATAGGTCCTTTTGTGAGTTTGTAACCTCACTTCTTTCACTTTCTCAGCGCCTCCAAAAGACTTCTCAAGGATTTCCCAAGCTTCTTTTGCAGATTCTGAATCACTAACCTTTTCGAAATTGTCTGGGCTGACACATTGATGAATTATGAATAATGTTTTATAACTCAGATTTTCAGATTCTGTGTATTTCTTCTTTTCTTCTTCTGAAGCGTTTTCTCCAAGCGCTTCGACTCCATCTTTTACAAGGTCCCAAAGACCTTGACACCTGAATAAGACTTTCATCTGTTTGCACCAATTCTCATAGTGGTCAACTTTCAGAATTGGCAGTGTTGCTGGATAGTTTGCATTCCTATAACTTGTCATCGTGAATTCTTCAATTGTTCTTGATTGATACTTTCCTTGAATCGAAACAAAAGCTCTTGATACCAGATGTTGGAAATCCACCAAAGTCTATGATGAATTTCTACCACAATGACAATTTAGTTATGAGACAAACAAAGAAAAGAAGACAAGACAAATAATTTCTGCATAATTTCTCTCTGTTCACAAACTGTGAAAACTTTGTTATTCACTTGCAACTGCAAATTCTGTGAATACAACTTGCTTGACTTGCTTACAAAAATAGGGGTTACTCCCTCTATTTATAACTGAGTTTACACCCTAAACTCAAAGCCCAAAATATCTTTTTGTTATTAAATTAAATCTAATTTATTTTAGACTTAAATCAAATCTATTTAAATCTAAAACAAATCAAATCTTTTCGACTAATAGTTTCGACACACTAGATTACAATTTAACAAATATTAGAACATGTGTTATCTTGTGTATAGATTTGCTTAATGTTAAACTTGTATATGTGTATCTTTAGTGTATAGATTTGCTTAATGTTAAACTTGTACATGTGTATCTTTAGTGTATACATTTGCGTATACATTTGCTTAATATTAAACTTGTTATTTTATCGTTTGTTGGAAGAAAGTTTTGCAGAAACAAACTATAATGAGCCAAGAGGGCGAGGAGAGAAAGTTTTATAGATAAAAAAGAAAAAATTGAAAGAATAGGAGGATTTGAATGACGCTTCATTTTTTTTTGTCGCGTATTTAATTTTAAAGTTCATTTTGATTTTTTAATTCTTCAAAATATATCATGTTAATTTTTTTCATTTAATTAATGATAAAAAATTTCAAAAGTTGATTGGTAATTAAACTAAAAAGACTAACATAATATTTTTAAAAAGATAAATGATAAACATTAAACTTTTATTTTTATAGTAAAATCTCTTTAATTATATATATATATATATATATATATATATATATATATATATATATATATATATATATATATATATATATATATATATATATATATATATATATATATATATATATATATATATATATATATATATATATATATATATATATAATAGATTAAAAAAATGGTTTGGATTTAATGAAATAAAAAGTGAGAACACATGAAATCATTTACATGTAATTGTATTTTTCAATTTTTTTTTTTGAAATGCCAAAATCACATTCAAACAAAGGCACAGGTAATGCCAATCAGTACAATTTCCACAACCCCTTTAAAATATTACACCAGAATTGTCAATGTTAGCCAAATAACACTACTCCAGAAATAAACACGATACAACAATATTCTAATTCCACTTCCACTAGCACCAACCTTAATATTCAAAGACAAAAGACACACACCTATTCATGACAAAAGACACAAGCCACCTATTCAAGACAAAAGACACAAACCACCTGTTATATATAAAAATTAAAACTCAGAACAACAATCTCAGCCCTTTCTGCATACCTCTGCGAGATCAAACTCTACTCCTAAACAAGCCTGTTTGAATGCAGCCAGCGAAGAAGACAGCTCCCGTTCGAACTACTACAGAGACACTTTTATGATTTCCGAATCTTCCACAAACTCCATCACAACCAGTTTATCCATCAACCCAGCCCAAGCATGCTTTTGGGTTAAATATCCACTGATAGAGGGAAAATTGGAACCCTTTCACCTTAGACCTAAGCCACCACCAGGATGTCAGCTGAATATCGTGGATGAAAGCTTCTCCCCGCCTATCATTATTTCTGAGTACTATGTTGTTCCGCTTCTCCAGATAGTCCACGGACATGCATACCAAATAACGAGAACTTTCAGCCATCTCGAAATATCACTCTACGATGATGTTGTTATTGGGCACTCAAAGAAAACATGTGCCACACTTTCCTCTTTTCCCCACCCAAATGGACATACCCCCTGGGCTTCAGCCACAATACCTCTCTTGATTAAATTGTCTCTCATCGGGATCTTGTTTTGTCACACCCTCCAGACTAACACCGACACTTTCAATGGTACAATTTTGCTCCACACAGCCGCCAGACCCTGATCTTCATTATTCTGCACTAGAGACCCTTCCATAATTTCTGCATGAGCTTCCTTCACAGTATACTCATTTTTAGCCCATGTCCACCGATCAACCACATTTTCGTTCAAACTTAAACCTTGAATCTTGCCTACAATTTCCTCCTTTAACCTTATGTTGTCCTCATTTAAATTAGACTCTCATCTATCTATCCACGCCAGCTCCTCTCTCTCCCTTCTAAACGAATCCTTAACAGAAACTTCTTTGTTTATCGCTAGCCTATACAGCCCCGGATATACTTTCTTCATACTTCTCCCTTTGACCCAAGGATCGCCCCAAAATCTCGTTTGAACTCCATCTCCAATTTCTCTAACAATATTTTCCTTAAACCATTGTCCTTTGAAACCTCCCTCCCCATTATCAACAGCTTGGATATCTCTCCACCATAACGACTTAAATCTTTCTACCATGCCCGCTTCTTGACCACAACCCCCATACTTAGCCTCCAAAATTCTGACCCACAGCGAACCCTTTTCGTTTAACCATTTCATCTCCACTTTCTTAATAGCCGACTTAACCCAATTCACTTTCCTCCTTTCCACTCCCCCACCCCAAAGAAAATTTTTAAAAGATATTCAATTTGATAAATGATACCTGCCAGTGCCTTAAAGAAGGAAAAGAAATAGACGGGAATTGCACACAAGACCGATTTCAAGAGAATGATGCGCCTACCGATAGAAAGATAACTATTGTTCCACGAAGTCAGCCTACGCCTCACCGTATGAACCACTACCTTCCACAAACCCACTCTCCTATGATTACCTCCTACCGGCAACCCTAGATTCTTAAAGGAGGTTGTTCTGACCCTGCAGTTTAGAACCTCAGTTGCCTCTTCCAACCACAAACTATTAATATTAACTCTGATCCGTGAGCTCTTATGGAAATTTACTTTAATCCTGAAATGTTCTTCCAACTCTTTTTTCACACTATTATAGTGTTGTCGACATATTGAATAGGTGACACCTTCACCCCTTCTTTGCCAACCTCATACTCATCAAAAAGATTCATCTGTATGCTTTTAACCATCATCACATTAAGACCTTCTGCTACCAACACAAAGAGGAAGGGAGATATATGATCCCATTGCCTCAAGCCTCTTTTCATCTGAAATTCTTTTGTAGGACTCATATTTACCAATATTGATATTGAAGCTCACCGTAAGCATTCAGATATCCAGCCTCGCAATTTTACATCGAACCCAATTCTTTCAATTGTAACATCTAGAAACTTCCAATCCACCGAATCATACGCCTTTTCGAAATCTGCTTTAAACATTAATACTTCTTTCTCCCTTCTCTTAAGAATTCAAAATCAATACATTTGTGAATCATAGACACCTCTTAGTAATGGGGGTTTAGCCTCTCATAATATTAAAAAGTGAAATTAGACATTATAAAAAGTGAGGATTCTTCGATCTTCAATTGTTATTGCTCATGAAGGAATCTCTGTCTCCAAATCTCTTGAAAACATCAATCTTTATTGTTTCTAAACTTCTCCAGTCAAAAAGTCCTTCAATTTCTCGTGGGAATCCTCTAAATCGCAAAAACTCATTTAAGTCGGTTGGAAGTATCCAAAACGCCCCCATAACTTAACAAATGAGAAAAATAGAGAAATATTCAGAAATCAGTGCCACAGGCCAACACGGCCCGTGTTGGCAACACGGTTGCCCGTGTTGGCCTTCTGGATTTTTAAGTATCAACTTCAACTCCCAGGGGTTACAACACAGCCCGTGTTGTACCCCTGACTTCTCTCTTTCTTCACTCGCACATCCTGACACAGCCCGTGTTGGGCAACACGGGTGGCCGTGTCAGGCCTCCTGTAGGTGGATTTTTTACTTTCTCCGAAACTCTGAATTTTGGCACTTTTTCGCCTTGAATTTCCTGGTTTCATTCCTCTGAGCCTGAAAACAACAAAATACACAACCAACGCATAAAACATAGAAGAATGAAATAAAACACTTGACAAAATAAAGAAACTATAACTAAAATCAACTGTAAATAAAGGTGGAAAAACCACTAATTATTGACCAATTCCATTTGGTCCAACAATTTCAGTTGAGGTCCAATGTTATGAAACCTATTATCCAGCCTAATAAAAGACTATGTTTCGAAACTTTGCCTTTCATCAATGTCTTGATTTGGTCCCACTTCATTATTTGGTATACGTCGTCCACCTTGAGCCATGTTTTGCTCATCGCTCAAAAAGTTAGGAACGTGCAAATCACCCTCTTCCATATTCGACTCATTAACGTTCATGACTGTGTCATAATTATTCTCCAGCGATTCCACTCCAGCTTCATCCTCCTCTTCCTCCTCCTCCAGCTCTCTCATGGATAATGGATCGTTTTCCATCTCTGACTCAACATCTTCATCTTCTGACATCTAATTATACAGTTGATTCACTCTTTGGATTTCTATCGGACAACTAAATGCTTCCTCTTCCAATTTGATACTGTAAACATGCACATTTACCATGACCTGGACAACCTTGTCTAAAGATACCATTGAGGTTGTTTTTACTAGACATCTTGCGTAATCAAGTCTCATCTTCTTCTCTGTTGCCATATCCACTGACACCAAACTCCATTTACGAGAACTGGTGGACATATTCATACCTAGAAAGAAAAACAAGGAAGGAAAATATTTTGGTTTTGTAAGGTTCGCAAGGGTGACAGATGAAAGGAGCTTAGTAGAAAGGTTAAAGAATGTACAGTTTAGCACATACAAAGTATGAGCAAATGTATCAAGGTTTTATCGGGAAGACAGACAATTAAGAGATAAAGATAGGAAGAATAGAGAGGAAAGCAGAAGACAAATGAGTGGTAGTAATAGAGAAGCTAGAGGAAAGAGGAATATTGCACAATCACTACGAAAGTATCGATCTAACAACATAAGTTATGCTCGATGTAATTTTCAAATTATCTTTCGGGTTTTCTTACTTTTCGTAAGAATTTTATTCCAAATCAATTATATTACTTTCTTCGTCCTATATTATTTGTCACAATTGATCATTTCACACAGATTAAGAAACAGTAATAAATGAAATGGAAAGAATAATGATTTTACCAAATTATCCTTATTAATTATTGGTGTATTCAAATTAGCATTAATGTTAAGTGAGAAAATAAGAAATTATGAGTATTTATTAGATGATACAATTGGAAGATTAAATATAAAATTGCATTGATAATTTAAAGTGATAAATATTTTAAGATAATTTTTTTTATTAAATATAAATTATTTTGGGACGGAGAGAGTATTCCTCTTTCACTTTTTCATGTTCTCTCCCTTCATCACATAAACCTTTTCTTTTTTTCCATTTTTTCATCAATCTTATTTACCTCGTTACAAGTTGTCTTTTTTTTTCAACCAATTCACACAGTTTAGAACATGATTTTGATGTTATCTTTCTACAGTTTTTCCGTCAATTTCTACCTTGTAGTTTGAAATGTGAATGGAGTACTAGCACGATATTACTTTTTGAATAAAATTCTTCTTTTGAAACATGGTGTGAACATTTTGCTGGTTTTGTTGAATAAACTTGTTATGAACAATTTTGGTGCTAGTCTATAACACGTTTCATATATGTTTATGATGTTTTCTTACGTTATTTGTTGTTTTTTCTTTTTTTAAATATGCATATGTTGTTAGTGGAATGATTGAAATAGAAGTATTTTTTGGTTTACTTTCATAGACAGTATATGTTGAATATTCTGAGTAACACTCATTAATATATTAAATTATTACTTCTATGCATAAATATGACACCATTTTCCTTTCCAGCTTGTTATACTTGTCCGTTTGCAAATTTGTCATTTGAGTTTTGTCTTAGTCTATTAAATTATTACTTCTGTGCATAAATATGACAGCATTTTCCTTTCCAGCTTGTTATACTTGTCAATTTGCAAATTTGTTATTTGGGTTTTGTCTTTAGTCCAATAGTGAAAGATGGTATGCGTAGACGAATAATGTGTTAATGGAGGTAGCATGAGATATTTGTTAAATATTAGTTCATTGTATTAGATCAGAACGGATCGTCGATAGCACATAAATTTGGACTGAGTAACGGTTGAAAGTGAAGTGAGGAGTACCTGCAAGACACTCTGATGCTAAAGTAAAGTTTAGAGTTGAATGCAAGTAATGAAAAGTGTGAAGAATGATGTACCTGACCCTCTAGTGAAAGAGGATATTTATATCCTTCAGCGCTGGACTAAGGTCCCCAAGCTGGACCGACTGAGCAGACCCATAATAGAGACTGTCATGATCTACGTGTGTAGTAGAGAGCAGCATGTGGTCTCTTTCCTAGGTGACTTGTCCCGAAATACTTGGAAGAAGCGGTAGAACAAGAGGACTTCGTGACATTCAGAGTGGCGTTGACAATGAATCCTATGAGGAGACATTGTTCTCGTCGGGCACATTGACGTGATACTCCCGTCGGGCACGTTGAGAGGGGGTCCCCGACAGGTACGCTTGGGAAGGACTCAGTTCATGTACGTGTTGGGAAGAGTCCTCCAACGGTCATAATTGTGTGGGCCGCTGTATTGGGCCTTCGACCTAGAAGAAGTGGATTGGGCCTTGCCTTGAGCGCAGTCCCAGTCCAGAACACTAATATTAGTGTATTTTGGAACTTACGTTGAAATTATGTTATTTATTGTGATAGAGACTAGAAGACTTTTCAACTGGAGTAGTTGATAAAGCAGCAAATGAGATCGTTCTTGTTGATGACATTAGTGATGAAGATGGAGAATCTATTGAAAAGATTATAAATATTGATAGTATGGAAGATGTTCTTAACATGAATCTGAAAAGATTAAGTCCACATAAGACAAAGAAATTTCAATTTTCAAGCCTGGACATGGCTTATGCTTTCTACAACCAGTGTGCTAAAATGAACGAGTTTATAATTTGCAAGAGCAAGATCCTTTGAAACAAGAAAGGGGGATATTACAATGAATGTTTGTTTGTCACAAATAGGGGTTTAGTGAGGACGGAGGTTTAACAATAGAAAATCGTAAGCATGAGCGTAAATTTGAGACTCGGTCTGAATGTGAAGTAAAATTTCGAGTGCATATAGATATGTTCTCAAATGTTGGTGGATAACAGTTTTTAACGATCATCACAACCATGAGCTTTTAGATGAAGAATGCCATGTAAAACTTGCTTCACGTTGAAAAATGAAAGAGTCGAATATAATGCAGATGAACGATATGTTGAAGGTTGGTATAAGGTCGTCTCAATTTTATGGTTCTTTTGCGAACCAATCAGGAGGGTATGAAAAGATAGGGTTTCATAGGAAGAATATATATATATATATATATATATATATATATATATATATATATATATATATATATATATATATATATATATATATATATATATATATATATAGGAAAGCAACGCCTTTTGCAATCATGTGATGGTAAAAATATTGTACACTATCTTCATGGGTTGGCATCAGATGACCCGATGATGTTTTATCGCCACACTGTTAATGGATAAGGTAGGCTTGAACACCTTTTTTGGTGCAATGGTATAAGCAAATGGATTTCAAAGTTTTTGGTGATGTGTTGGCATTTGATGCAACATATGGGGCCTTAGTGCTGTTTTTTGGAGTTAATAGTCATAATCATAATATTATATCTGACAATGTTATTGTTGCAAATGAAAAAGAAGAAACATATGTGTGGGTTCTTAAACAAATTTTGGAAGCAATATCAGGTAAGTCGTCTATATTTGTCATTACTGGTGGTAATTTTGCAATGAAGAAAGCTATAAAAAGGGTGTTTTTGAATGCTTATCATAGGTTGTGTGATTGACATCTAATTTGCAATGCAACGTCTAATATTGGAGTTCCTGAATTTGTTTGTCAAATTAGGAAATGCATGTTGGGTGACTATGACCTGGGTGAATTTCGATGCAAGTAAGCTGACATGATTGACACATTTGGGTTGCATGACAATAAGTGGGTTATTGAACTGTATGCGGAGATAAATATACGGGCTATAGCTCATATACACGGAAAAAAAATTGTTGGATTCAGAACTACCTCCCAGTGTGAGGGGTTACATTCAGAAATGGGAAAGTTTCTTCACTTACGGTATAATTTGACAGAATTTTTATTTCATTTTCATAGATGCATTAAATACATGTGTTATAAGGAGGTTTAAGCGGATTTTGCATCAAATTACGGGGATCATCTGCTACAAACAAGATTTCAAAGCATGACGCCTTGTGCTCAGAAGTTATTTACTATGAAAATATTCTTTACGTTCATTGATATTCTTGCACGGTCTGCAGATATGGTCGTGGCAACATGCAATCAAACTTATACATGCTTCATATACACTACTTACAAGTGTCAAACTTTAAAAAGGGATGGAACATATTATTTGATCTTGATGACGACGTGTATAAATGTTTTGGCAAGAAGATGGAATCATTTGGCCTCCAATAAATACCATTTATGTGTTGATGGAGGCAGCATACTCATATGAGTTCTTGCACCCATCAAACTTGGTCAACTAGGATTGATTGAAATTTTATGGCATCGACGCCCCCTATATTTCATCTGAGAGAGGCTAGGGTATAAGATTTTAATTTCTTCTAGAGGGCCAACCTTTGTTGGCACTGTTGGATATGTAGGATGTTATCCTCTAAAGTTTGATTATAACGGCGTAAGTCATCCATGACAGCGCGCAACTTTGTCATGGCATTCTCCTCGTCGTCGAACTCACTGTTGGTCGGAGTTGCTACCCTTCTTGTTCACTGTGATGGGCGGAAGAGTTGAACACAGGGATAGAAATCTAGCCAAATGTTGTAATGATGACTCAGGTCGGTTTTAATGGGTCCTACAGTGGACACCAACTATACTTGCTAAAAATACAATATGTGACGATCTCTTGTGTTGTAAGATTGTCAGAGGTTTATAGGATTTTATGATGTTAGAGGTAGCTCAAACAAGGAGGTGTTCTATATATTGGTGTTTGCATTTAAAAAATGAATGATCTCCTCAACTCAGATTAAGGTATTTATAAGGGCGTCTTGAGCCTGGATTTTAGGTCTCAAAAAGGTAATTTCCATACTTCTATTTTTAGGAGCATGAAAGGAGGGTAGTTACTTCTCATGTTTCTTTGAAGGGCGTGGCTTCCTCCTTTTGACTCCTCCCATACCATTATGAATAGGGACACGTCACCTCCATATTTTCACATAAAAGCAAGTGATGTGAAAAATGGACGTCATAACCAAATAATGGACATTCATTCCACAAATTTTCAGCTAGATGGCTTACAAAGGCGATATATTGTGCCACTCTTGCTTTCTATCGAATACTACAATAGTTAGGGCTGATAGAAAAGGAAAATCTTCCATTAAGAGTTGTTGGTCTTATAAAACTAACCGGTGTTTTTAGCCGTAACCCCTATTACCACGTAGAAAGGAATTCTTAAAGAAAACCACTACATCAACAATAAAGGACAACTCCATATCTATGAATAACCAACTAAAAACCTAACTTGCTTCCCTTAAAAAACTTTCTACGCGGTCTCTCATTGGCCATTTAGAATATACAAACACATAATCAATGAATCACATTTATGTCACAACACTTTAATTCATAGTTCACTTATATGCAAGACTTATGGTATATGCATTATTTTCTAAAACACTCAATACCGTACAACTTCGAAATAGTACTTGGTATGAATCGTGACACCGTGCATTTGTAAGAGACAAGCATATTCATTTCTAAATAGATTTATTCAATTCAATCCGAGGTTAATGAAAGTTGCAGAGTAGCTCTTGACATTAAGGAATTACCCGCAAGTCATTTAAATAGTTCTCCTGGAAGACTCCTAAAATCTAGTGAGTAAATCTCCATGACTATGTACTTAATGTCGTGTTTCCCCAACATTTGGTTGATAAACCTTCACATGATATACTAATATGGTATTTATTGTTATACCAAATCATTAACTCTCACACTTGCCATCTTCCCATATGTATCCTAAGTCACTCTTTATTTTTGAAAACTAATATTCTCATGGGACCGACATATTCACATTACACAATTTTTACGAGAAATTAATTTGTCATCTTTCATATTATACACGATACCTCTCTAAATGATATGAAAAGATTAAATTGTCTTGACTCAAATTATTCATCACAAATTCTAAATTTATATGATCAATCGAAAATTTTCAAATTCTTGGGCGGTATTAGAAATTTCAAAGGTGATATCGAAAATTTCGTGAGCAAGTAAGAATTTACGGTAGATTTGTGAAATTTCCGATATTTTGTACCAAAAATTTCAAAATATCCGAAATTTTCGTACTAGAAATTTCAAAATATTCGGTATTTTCATTTACCATTTATACCCGAAATTTTGAAATTTCCGATAATTCAATTTTTTTTGAAAAATATCGGAAATTTAGAAATTTCCGATAGTTTATATTTTCCTAATATTTTCTTATTTTGCAGTGAGGACCAGAGACATATGTGATTATATTATGGGACAGACCACTGATAGAGTTGATGCTGAAGCCCGGGCTGATGAGGTGCAGGCTTCAGAGCTACGGACTGGACACTGTCCTTCGACCGGTTCTCACTGGAAATTGATGGTTGAGCAGCAGGCGCATGGTTATGGATGATTTGGAGGTTTTTGAGACACATGTGCTACAGGAGTTTGGTGAGACTCGAGGATTTCACCTTCGGATGTCTTGGCTGAGGAGGTTGTACGGGGAGCTTGTGGAGACATAGAGATACCAGGCTGCCGCTAGGGTGTATATGCTACATCTGGCATGTACTCTCTTTGCGGACAAGTCTGGAGTTTATATTGATGTTCGGTACTTGTCTCTCTTCAGCGTACTTGACACTCCATGTTAGACTTGGGGAGTGGCAACCTTGATCATGATGTACACGACACTTGGCGTTGCTTCTCATCCTGAGACCCGACAACTTGCTGGTTATCTCATCTTGTTACAGGTATACATGTATACTATAATTTATTTGATGATTTTTATTAATTATTTGAATGTATTTATTTGATGATTTTTATTTATGCAGTGTTGGATATACGAGCACTTCCCTCACATATGTGAATGGAAAATCCAGCATGTCCAGGCATCTGAGCCATGTGCGAGAGATGGAAAGCCAAGCAAGCCACTCCAGGAGGTTTGATGGAGTATCGGAGGAGGCTTGACGCTCTGAACTTGGAGGATGTTATCTGGACACCATATACATCTCATCACCCTCATCGTTCATTTGAGGTATCTACTTTATATTCATGGCATATTAGATGGGAGAGTCATGTGGCTAGACACTTGCCTGAGAGGTGTCTACGCCAGTATAGTTATGTATAAGGTATCTCTCGTCCAGTTCCAAAGTCTCCAACTGGTGACATTGATAGATGGTTTCAGAGTTACATCCCCAGCTCTCCCATGAGATCATGGATACAAGTCGTTGAGATTCAGCAGCCTAGGCAGTGTGAGGATGGATACCTAGAGTGGTTTTACATTGTGTCACACCATCGGGTCATACCATCGGCTGTATCATCTGACGTTCTGGGGCCTTCTGGTGCCAGGGTTTCTACCGGGCCACCACCACCTCCACCACCTGCAGGAGATCAAGACAGTCACCTCCATTTTATTGCAGTTCATGCTGACAGTCTCATGGGTTTGGTAAACCCAGATAGTGAGATCTATAGAGGTTTAGCTAGGTTAGTCGACGTAGCCCGTAGAGGACCTATGTAGATCTATTTTATTTTGGTTGTATTATATGTATACTTTGTGACACATAGACTTCTTATTTATTGCATAATATTTTGACGATTACATGTTTCGAATTGATGATGAACATAACATAAAATTATACAACAAACATAACCCTAAAACAACTAAACATGAAAACCCAGACAGTTTCTGATGACTTTAGATGTTTCAGCATCTTCATTATATCATCGACGGATCTTCAGATTTGCGCATCCAACTCAATTGGACCTTTAATTATCCAACTTCATCAATATTCAACTCGGTTAAATTGTATTTCACCCTTCCATTTGTATCAATCCAATCCTCTCGAAACTCTACCTTTGTCAGCTTTCTGTTATCAGAATTAGGCAGCAAATTATTCAACGTTTCTTTCAAAGTGACAAAGGATTCGAAGCCATCTGGAAGCTTGAACTCAACATGATGATTGTTGTCATTGTAATACAATTATATCTTAATCAAAAATTGAGGAAAAAAATATTTTTTTAGATGTATTTTCTATATAACACATGCCTCTATTTATATAAATGGTGATACATTCTAGATCACACAAATGTTTCAATGCAATCAGAATCATCTAAATATGTCGATAAAATCTTGATTGTTTAAAAAACCATATTTTTATAACTATCAAAAATTTCAGTTAACTTGAAATTTTTGGTACACCAAAAATTTACGCAAATTAGAAATTTTGTAGAAGTGTATCAGAAATTTGAATGGTATCAAAAATTTATGTTTTGTTTTCTCGATTTCTGATGCTTTTTTGAAGAAAAATATTGAAATTTTTATACGTGGACCGTACAGTTTAAAGAAACTGGTTATAGTTGTGGTTTATACAATTAAGAATGGTTTAAAGAGATTTATCATGGGATCCGATACTATAGACAATGAAGGTTGTCTTTTAACTATATGTCACCTATGATTTTTATTGTGATGATTATGATGATTGATATAAAAGAAATTTTATCATGTCTACCAAACTTAAAATCTGTATACCTTTTTACCTGTATTAAAAGAGCCTGTCTGCAAAACATTAACCAATCATTGACATAAACTCGATTTCCACCCCGATTGGAAAAGTGAGCTGTGTTAACTTAGTTTTACTTAAAATATTCATTCTCCTACATACATAATAGCCATCAAAATTTCTTGTCCCCAGCTCATCATGCTTCTTGACACATACTAGAGTCCAACAGTATGTTTGTCCCCAAAAAAAAAAAAACTCAATTATTTTGGGTCCAAACATACGTTTGGAGCTTTTCAACTGAAATCCAAATACTTCAGCACCTTGGAGGCTCAGCGGTATCAAGAAACGGTACGCCCATAGCAAATAGAGGCAATGTAGAGGTTCTTGTCCCACTTATCCTGTAAAACCAAATATGACCAGATTGCAATTAACTCTAAATTAGGTGCATAAACAACAAATGTGATTATATGACCCACCTTAACATGGGTACTAGGAAAAGCAGTAGTCCTTAGTGTTTCCTGAGTTTCGTCCTGGGGCTTCTTACTAGGAACACTCAGAACAAAAGCGGCTTGGTCCCAAGTTGCAGCAAGTGATGTGATTCGGTATCCAGACTCCCATCGCTTGTGAATCCCTTCACTAGGATACAGAAAGTCTAGTTCGACTACCTGTAATTCATAAACTTAAATGAATACTAATTCATACTATTAAGTTGCATTATGACTCAAGTACTGACAGATAAAAGCTGAAATCAAAGATGACCTGCTCTGTAAACCCTGCCCCACGAGACATAACTACTCCCCATTTGGCCCCTGCGGTGGCCATTGAAGTTACATAAAAGCCCTCCTTCCACTTTTTGTTAATCCATTTGAAAGGAAATGAATCACTGACTTTGTATGATTGCTGCAAATACTGGGTGCCTGAAATCCATGACCTAAGTTAACGGAAAGCAAAGTGGAGAATTGCCAAGGCACATAAGCCAATATATATCTTAAAAGGAACCAACCTTTAGACATTACTACAAGTGAACTCCCATTTACAACTCCTGCAACTGCACTGATATAATAATTTTTTTCCCACTGTTCCATGATCCATTCCTTTAACAGATTAAAAAAATAGAAAATCCCTAGTAATTAATAAGTGTGACTTAAAAATATAAGGATTAATAATTTCAACAACCATGCATATTTGGTGTGCTAAGCAGAAAATTTTAATAATCCACAAGTAGAAGAATATATGGCAGTAGATTGAAATTTACCTTGTGCAAAAATTGGGGGGAGAGTTTATAAACTTGGGAAGTGAAACCTGTCCCTGCATCCATGATTAAGGCCCATAGGCCTTGAGATGAAGAAACACTGCTAATATATAAGCCATCCTCATTTCCTTTCTCAATGTGCTGGGTTAGCCTTGTACTTGACACATTGTAGTGATATCTACAACACAGAAACCCACTCCTATTACATAACAATTCTCTTACATCATAAGCTTTAAAACCGGTCAATAACCCTTAGCATCTAATTTTTCTAATCAAAAGATTAAATCTGAATAAAGTCGAACATATGGTATGGGACGGGTTGAAGAATCACGCTCTTCAACATTAATTTTAAGGACGAGGAAATGGAAGTCATCCTGTTGTATCAACAAACTTTTAAGACTTATTGGTGTATACCTTTGTTTCATCGGTCTACGGGCATTGTAAACACTAATCCACTGGTTGGCTGGCAAACCCATTCGAACCTTCTTTTTGGGTTGTTCATCATCATCGTCTGAAGGCAACCGGCCTCTTTTAAGACCAACAAGCTTCAAGCAAAATAAAATTAGCAGTATCAAGGGTTGGACTACAAACTACGTCTATACATAAAACAACACAAGAGTAAAAGAATAGACAAACTGATACCTTTTGAGCCCCTTCTGTATTAAGTGGCCTAATATCTGGGTTTGGACCAACAACCCCGTCAAAGAGAGAAATGTATTTTGCATAATTAGGCTCTTCATCAAACTTTAAGCTCACTACATGTTCAATAAACTCTTTAAAAGGCTGGGGACAAAAACAACAGAGTGTCTCGGGAGACGTTCCCATCTTCTTCCTGCAAACCTGATATCCTTTGTTTTCTCCCTGAGAAAAAAAAATGCTTTAAGAACAACATTCACAACATGAGAAAAAAATGAAAAGTTATTTAAATATGACAAACCTGGAATCCCTGCCAAGGAAGACGGCCTCGAAGAAGAAATATTAGTGTATATGCAAGAGATTCCAAATCATCCCTCCTGCTTCCAGTTCTCCCCAAATGTGCATGCACACTTGCATAGCGGACTGTGCCCCTGAAAATATTTTTCACACAATACAAGTTAATATAAATAGAGTACTCTAAATATTTCAACATTTTCTACAAAATCCCAAATTAATTATAAATAAACACCTGAAAACATCCGGCCTTTGGTCATATTTCACATGCAAACCAGATGTACTATCCCGCCATTTAGTAGCTGCAAGCACAAAATGGCACAGAAAAAGCCAAATGAGTAATTAGATGATGCTAAAATATAAACATAACATGTGACCAGTAAATAACCAGTCAATATCTAAAATATACCTAATCCAAGATCTACCAGGAACAATTTTTTCTCGTCAGGTGTCCCAGAAGCGCCAAGCAGAAAATTCTCAGGCTTCACATCTCCATGCACATACCTAACATAATTTCAATTACTATTATAAAATATCTTAATTCACATTTTCCTATGTGCATCACTAATATCAGTGGAATAATAGGAAAAGGAGAAAGAATAGGTATATCTTTACAAAAAAAAGTTTCTATCCCATATTCACAGGAACAACCCAAAAGAAATGAATGTAAGTGATTGTTTATGCATGGAAATAAATTAGGTGAGTGGTAATAAAATTACCCTCGAGAGTGCATCTTCTCCAATATAGATATTGATTCAATGGCAATACAAGCAACCATTTCAGTGGACAGGCTGGAATCGACAAAAAAAAAATATTAACGTAGCAATTGAAAGTCAAAATTAACAACAGGGAATATACTTTTGTGCATGTCTAACAAATAATTAACAAAAGACTTACGTGTGAGAATAATTATTCCAAACATCCCACAAGCTAGGTCCTAGAATATCCATAATCTGCACATATGAAAGCCATAAGCCAAACAGGGATCTTCAAACAAAGCAAACTCAAATTAAAGAAAAATGACATTATCGTTCAAATAATAATTAAAAACAATCAAATCCAAATGAATAAAATAATACCCAATAACATACCATGATGAAATAGTCACCTTGCTTGCCCTTGTAATGCACCTGTGGCACACCATGACTTCCACCGAGGGTGCTGTACAAACAAAAAAAGTTACATAAAAACATGCATAACATACCCTAAAAATAGATAGCAAATTAAGAGAAAATACAAGAACGAGCAATAATAACACTCACTTGTACACTTTCCACTCATTCGGTGGTGCATTGTTACATCCTTTACTACTAATGTGCTCAAATTTTATTGCTACCTGATTAAATAATTAAAAACCGTGAATTCCTGAAATTAAAATGCTTTAGCATGTAAAATAGAAGAAATATTACTATCACTCATTAGCGATAGGATACATATACCTCTACAGCTTCAGGTCCAGTTCTCTCGCTCAAATTTCCACCAGAAACACGCCGACCAAAATATACTTGACCAAATCCACCCTTGCCAAGTTTTTTCTCAGTTTTATACAAAGGAGAATTGCCTACTTGAACCTGTGATAAGAAGAAAACAAAATTATAATATAAGTATTACCAGAACAGAGTTGGAGATTAGGGAAACTGGAAGATTTGTAGCAAAGTATTATTATACTTTATTGGTGTCCATGATTGAATAAAACCGTGAGAAAACTAGCAAGAAAAAAAATAGTTTAACAAATTACTGCTAAACAACAACCTGAGCCTTTTCAATAACTATTTTTTTAAAATGCTGATGTTGCATGGAAAGTCTAAATTTCTACTATGCTTACATACATAACATCACTCCAATCATTATTATAAATGGAACGGTATGCCATTAGACCAGTGATCATATACTATCTCTAGAGAGAAAAACCATACTTTTATAAGATCATGAAGTGTTGAGTTGAGAAACATTGAGTAGTGTTGACTATAGTTCAAGTGGAGGAGACGAGTAATAGGTTGGATGTCATCAAGAATCGATACTGATTATGTATCACACACTACCAGGCACCAGCACACTAAATATTCACTTTATGATTTTATGCCGGATTGTCACACATGGGTTGGGGTTGATAAATTATCATGGATTTTTTAATATAAAGACTAGGCTGATGTGAATACATGTTAAAAACTACACAGTTTTACAAATTATGATGGCATAGAGTATCAGAAAAAAAATGGAATGTGTGAATCAATAAATCGAAATGCTGTGATTTAAGAAAGCTGTAAGATAAAAATATGATGTTCCCATTCTATGACCGATATAAAGTAAAAATAATAGAGAAGTTTAGTTCGGTAGAGACAAACTCTGTCAACCATTATTTCAACTTGTATGTATATGTACACTTTTACTAACAGGATATGTTATCGGTTTTCAAAATTGAATAATTAAGTCATACATTCATACTATCAGTGAAAAAGGAGTTGTTTGGTTGTACACCCCCAGATAACACTCCCCGATAAGTGATACCCAATCATGACTACGGCCATGGAATTAGCTCCAGTTAGACCTTGAACAGATTGAGAAGGTGTCCCTTTTCCTGTCTGAAAAACCATACTACTAACAAATCACACAAAAACAATGACATATTCACCATCCTCAGACTAGGTCCCCCTAGATACTCTAAATCACTAGGCTCACCTTGAGGATCTTATTCACGAACAATAACTCAATCCACAAACAAGCCACAATCACAATAAAAAAAGTTAGCAACAGACAATGCCCAATACCATTTCAAAGCTGACACAAAACACAACTAGAAAAATGAACTACTTGCTGATCTCCCATATCAGATTACCATTACATGAAAGTCCTCAAACCAGAACACCCTTCAAATGCACACTCTACACATGCACTTAAACCGAAAAGATAATACTTGCATGGTAGATAAAGAAAAACGCAACAGAACAAACATGCCAAATAAAAAAGTGCTGAAGTAGAAGAATAATGAGACCTTTTCGGGAATAACCAAGGCGTTACTGTCCTCTTCACCAGCTTCAGCCTTACCGTTGCTTTGACCTCCGTTATCACATTCCTCCATCGCTTTCTTCTCTTTTCCCCCTTCTTCCAATTCCCGATCACCCTCCCCTTCCTTCTCCACCGCAGCAACAACTACGTTCTCATTTCCCGCCGTAACCACAGCCACCTGCTCTTCAACCTTATCGTTCACAGCCGCTGCAGCTGCACGCCTCCGTCTCGTCCTATTCGCAATCGCTTCCTCTTCAACCGGACTTTCTCGCTCTTCCCGCTGCGGCTGTCGTTGTCGCTTCGGTGGCCGTCCCCGGCGCGCTCCACTTCTCCCTACCGGCATCGCTCATTGCTCAAATCTCATCCTCCAGCAACCGGGAAAATAACGGCCGGAAAATCAAAAACCGTATAAACACTATTTCACCCCGATCAGAACTCTCTCCAAGTAAACAACACTGTTTTCAAAAAATCCGAAACGGTTTTTTCGAAAGACGGAAATGAAGAGCAGAATGTGATGAATTGAAAGGATTTTAGTTGATAATGTTGAAACCTAAATTTGGTGTTATCGGTGAATTTCGCGGTGGAATTAGGGTTCTGACACGATGATACAGTGAAAGAAGAGGAAGAAGAAGAAGCTACTGTACTCCGATGAGAGAGAGAGAGAGAGAGAGAGAGAGATTTTTCGGTACTTGTTGTAAGGTACAGAACACGAGGTTTTTATTTGCGTAAATTCCTACTCTCTTTTTTCTTTTTATTACGAAAAAATAAATTTTAGAAAATTATAATAAATAAAATATTTTTTCTAAATATTTTTCAACAATTCTAGATAAAAAAATTACTTTTAAAAAAATTAAAAATTTATTGTATTTATTGATTACACAAATTTCCATATAAATTTAAATTTTAAAAATAAAATAAAATGATGAAATTGTACTATGGTCAAAGTAGAGAATATTTTTATTCTTATCATTAGATTATTAGATTATTCACTATAGCAATCTCAACTTTCTGAATTCTTTTTAAATAATCAAAAATTTTAATTTTAATATTTAAATAATCAATTATTTTCTATAATTTTCAATTTAATTATGTTTCAAATAAAAAAATAAATTAAAAATAAGTGATTATTTGAATTGACGCAGTTACTTATGAATTTGGTGTTATATGTGAACTAGAATTAAAAATAATATTAAAGAAATTATATTTGTAATCAATTCCAAATTAGAATATTGTTAAATTAAAATAAAAAAGACTTAATTGTAACTTTGATTTTTCTATTTAATTTTTTTTTTATTTTGATCTTCCACTTTTAAAATTACTATTTTAATTTCAATTTTTGTGTTTAAATTTAGTCCTCTGTCCAATTTAATGCTTATTTGTAAAATAATTTTAGTTAAGTTGATCTATAATATTTTATCTATATAATTAAAGTTAAAATTTTAAAAAATAATTTCAACAAAATTTAAACTCTTGAATGAGAGGCCCAACCACTAAATTATAGATGTTTCTTTGTTAAAGAGTTGAAATAAATATATATATAATACATAAAAAAAATTATTAGATATATTATAAAAAATAGGAGTGAGGTAGTTTCTAAGTGAGAGAACATATAGTTGAAAGTATACTTTCTATTTAGTTAAGCAACTTGAAAACAGAGAGGAAAAAACATACTAAAAAAATTTGATATAAATATAATTATAAATGATAAAATATTAATGAAAATAATATAAATCTATTCTAAAAATCAAATAATAGTAATAGGAACTTTTCTTTTGAAACTGTGGACTTGTTTTGGCCAAATATCAAAAAAAAATTCTCTTTCATGATTTTTTTTTTATTTTTTATAATAAGATAAATATAAAAAAGCTAAAGTAATAAGTGTAAATTAATAAATATAAAATCTTTTTCATGTTTTATATTTTAATAGTATTAAGATTTTTTAGATTTGTTAGGAATATTATATGATCCAATCAAATTTAGAAAAAAAATTATAAAAAAGTTTTTAGTCTTTGAAAATTAATTAAAATAGTTTGATTCCATATTTAAATCTTATTTAGTTGATGAATGAAAAATAGAAAACAAAACTATTTAAAATTTTGAAAAGAGAAAAAAAGGAAAAGAAAATAGTATAAAAAGAAATAAAGATATTTTTATTAAAATATAATAAATAAAGACTTAAAGTTGTTTAGTATTTCATTACAATTAAAAAATTAACAAAATAAAGAAAATAAAATCAATTTGCTAACAACTCATGAATTTGCAATATTAGTAGATTTAAATCATGTTTATTTTAGTTTTTTTATTACATTTAATATTTATTTAACAATTATTTTTAAATATATGTCTTTTTGTATAAAATTATATATATATATATATATATATATATATATATATATATATATATATATATATATATATATATATATATATATATATATATATATATATATATATATATATATATATATATATATAAGAGAGTGAGAGAAGAATATATGCACAATTACTCTCTCATTATCTCTTTAATTGTTCATAATTATTTTTATTTTTATTTTTTTTAAATATTATTTTTTACTATTTTTCTTTTTTTATTTAGATTTTCTTTTTAGAACTTCAAAATTAGTTATTTTGGTAACAAAATTATTTTTTATAAGAAAGGGACTTACTTTTTAATATGATTGAATAATTGATGTATTTGACTTCTATATAGTTTAGATATATTAGTTCTTCAATGAATGTGAAAAATGAATATTCTCTTGTAGTTATTGTACTCACTCAAGGTGTAAATGTATGACAACCTCTAGTAATTAAAGGTTGTCAAAGACTTTAAGATTGTTATAGGGTTGAGAGCTAGCTCATGTGGAGTGAGAGCTCATGTATTTATGTATTTTAAGTGTTGTGGCTAGTCTAGTCTATCACGATATTGAGGTATTTATAATCTTTGAAGTTTGACCCAAGTCTTCATAGGAGACCACTGTGGAAATGGGTAGTTGATTTCGTGAAATCCAATGAGCGTAGTTAAATCCCATGACCCAGTGGCGGAGCCAGAAAATTTAGAAAGCATGGCAAAATTTTAAATGCAACAAATTCACTTTTCATTTTGGCCCCTCACTAACTAAGAATTTCAAATTTTTTTGTACAAGGCAGACAATTTTGTCCAATCTCATTGATTTGAAGTACGCGACAGACAAAAAGAACCGCTTGCGTACATCATTTAATATTTTGGTCTTATTTTAACTGTCAAAATTATACTAAAGCATTTTGAAGCAATTTGCAGCATAACAAGTGAAATTTCCTTGTTTTGCAACTTTTGTATCATACAACTTTCCAGCAAGGAAAACAGAAAAAAGAAGTGCACCAATTGGATTTCCTAGCATCATGAAGATGCTAATTACACCAAAGTGCTTCAAACCAAATAACTCAGAAATATTTGCAACCATTATAGAATACTGAACTCCATAACACATTCCAAATAAAGTTGTTGTAACATAAAGAGTTCCATCTAGAGCAGGAGCATAAAGCAAACATGCTATGATCATAATTACTTGTGTAATTATCGTCCAAAATATTCTAGGCAGTGTTTTAAACCTGTCATGATGATAATCTCATCAATACATGCTCACGCCAATTATAAGATAGTTCAAATTATGGTAAGAAGCTAACATCATTCACAACCATTTCATGATTCAAATCATAAATAAAGAAAGTACCTAATAAATGTTCAGACACAACACCAACACCAAGACGACCAGTAAAATTGCAAAAAATGAAGACTGGGAGCAATATGGTTATATCTTCTACACCCAAAGAAATTGTAATTTGAGCCAAGTTTTTAGAACACTTACTTCCGAGCCAACGCCTAAAGAATAATTAAACCAAAGTAGCCAGAAATTAGGAAACAAAATCATTGAACGAAACCATGTCGCTTAGTATTGTGGTTGTAACAAGATATGTATTAAGTAAAACGCTTAAAGCTTGTGTGAAAATAAAATGGACATGAACTGAAGAGTCTTCACCAGAATGGGAGTACAACGTGTAATGAATGACATTAAAACTAAACACATAGTAGAAACTCCAATAGATAAAAACAAGAGTAATTTAAAAGCAGAACCTTTTAGCAATATGCTATATACTAATGTATATACTGAAGAACTAATTCCTACATAATGCCAGAGATTGTGCTTCTACTAAGAGGAAAAATTCTCATGTTGGTTACAAGCACGATTGTCCGAACCATGCTTCTCCATTTTGCTATCAATTTTGGTACCTTGTGTTGTCGATAACCACAAAACTAAACACACACCACACAGTAACAAGTCCTTCTTTCCTTCCTTCACAAGTTCAGCAAGTGAAACAATCAATAAGAACAAAGCACCGTAATTCCTAAGAAACAAAAGTGAAAAAGGAAAGCAAACTTGGTTGAGACAATTTACCGAACACTTTGTGTGTAAATTGCAAAATGGTGGTAATGACAACAATTCAATATTGATTCATAAACCAAAACCTGCAACAACAATAACAATCGTATAAATGAAACAAAGAGTGGGTGAATAAAGAGACATGTAAATGGTTTAAGCTCGTGAAGAGTTCAAAACCTTAACTGTGTGAATGAATAGCTTGAGAAGTGAACAAGAGAAGGAGTATGTATGTGTTCTTGAGATGAGGGACATAGATACACTCGTGAATTTTCTCTATGTTTGTGTGTCGATGACTGAGATAGAGGAAGGAGGAGCCTAGGAAGATGCTCGACCTGGCCGAGCGCTGGCTCCTCCGGCATGACCCCTTATGTAATGTTTGTTAACATAATACACGTTTCACACACAATCGTGTGTTATGGTTAAAGACACTAAGGATCTGGGTGACATGTCTGAAAAGGAGCGCCTTATCTGAAAAAGGGGCCTCAAAACAATAAAAGAGTGACTCGGAAAGAAAAATTGATGAAGCGTACGCCTTCACCCAGTCTCCTATGATATATTCCATTTACACCACCACATAGTCACTCAAGCACAGGGGCTCGTAGAGGTCAAAGTGTTTTAACCCTTGACTCATTTTTGGGCTTTCCATAAGAACCTAGTCGAAACTTTATTCTTACCTTCACTTCTCAAAACTTCAGATGAAGACTCTGAAAGAGGTTTAGGTGAGTCCCTCAGGCGAGACTTAGTTAAGTTCCAGTTAAGTGTCAATTTTTGGTTATTTTTCATATCACATATTGACACTTTTAAGATCTTTTCTATGCTTTTGATTATGAAAATGACTTATTTTAAGTTATTCTTGCATCAATGTATTTAATCTTGGCAAATTTAATTTGTTTTTTAGTGTTTCAACTTTTTATGTTTAAAAGTTGTGGCTCAAGGCGGGTTTTGAGAAGAAGAATCAAAGAATTTCAATGTATGTTTCAGAAGTCTCGCCCGGCGAGAGTGAGGCGAGTGAAGGAAACCTCGCCCAGTGAAGGCGAGGCGAGACCAGAGGCGAGAGAAAGACAAAAAGTCAGTAGCTACTGCATGTGTCTCGTGTGTTGGATCGCCTATTAGCTCGCCCATCGAAGCTTTTGTAGCGTCGACTGAAGTAGAATGGGCAGGCCATGTTTATATGCCACTTCGTAGATATTTGTGGTCACTTCTTGCATTTTCTTACATTCTTGTAACCTATAAACACTTGTGGGTGGGAGAAAAACTCATCTTCTTCATTTCTACTAAAAATCAAAGTTTTTTAACATTAATCTTTGACACTTTAAGTTTGATGTTCATAAAACTTTGTTGTTTACTTGTTGATCAAGCTACCATGACTATGGGTAGCTAAACCTCTTTTGTGTCAAGATTAGAGGTAGATAATCTTCACTTTTGTATGTATTTCTCTTGATATTTTATATGTGAATAAGTGATGATTAATATATGGTGGAAAAACTTTGCTTTTATGATTTACCTTTGATTTGGATCATTATTGAGAAATATGTTTCAACTCTGGACCTATGTTTTCATCTATCAACAAATAATTTATAGACATAGTTTTGTGAGTTGATAATCACTTATATCAAGCTTTTAAAGTTATCATATTAATAATTAGGTTAAGAGACCGTCTAAAGATCAATATGATAAAATTCACATTTTATTTTAGAGATGAAACATATTGAGATGATATGTGAATATATTGATTGTTAATAAGCTCACATGCTTTATTAAGAAAATACGTACGAAATAAATTACCGAGCCCTAATCTTGACATGCTTTTATCAATTGTTTTTCAAACCAAAACTCTTTTTTACCGACACTTAACACCTTTCATGAAATCAAAATTTTGTGTTACCAAAACAAAAACCTTTTATGAACTTTATGCTTGAAATAATTTCAACTGTAGAACGAAAGTAATATCACCCAATCTCTGTGGATAGGATAAAGAAAATACTTACCTTGTAAAAGTGTTTCAACAGTCCCTCAGGCAAGACTTAGTTGAACCTTCCTAACGAGATTTAGTTTATCTCTCAAACGAGACTCAATTAAGCGTTCCTGACGAAACTTAGTTGAGCATTCATGAGGAGACTTAGTTGAGTCATTCAAACGACACTTAGTTGAGTCTTTCCAACGAGACTTAGTTGAGTCTTTCAGGAGAGACTTAGTTGAGCGTTCCTGATGAGACTTAGTTGTGTTCCTCAATCAAGATTTAGTGGAACCTTCCTAGTGAAACTTAGTTAAGCCTTGCTGATGAGACTTATTTGAGTCCCTCAGGTAAGACTTAGTTGATTCCCTCATACAAGACTTTAGATGAGTCTTTCAGGCGAGACTTAAATGAGTCTTCCTGACAAGACTTAGTTGAGTCCCTTAGGCGAGACATAGTTGAGCCTTTTTAACGAGACTCAGTCGAGTCTCCCATGTGAGACTTAATTGAATCCATCAAATGAGACTTTAGATGAGTTAGTTATGGAAGTAGTTTAGGTAAGTATCCTATTTCTGGATTATGTTGTTTTCATTCTGATGTTAGAGTTGATTGGGTGATTATATACACTGTGGGAAGTTTGCATGCTCTGGTGTAACTTTGCACTTCTTGTGCTGTTTATCTTTTTAATGCATTTAGATTTTAAAAATAAATAAATCAATAAGACAAAATAAAACAAATCTGGCATGAAAAAAATCTGTAGTTGGTGATCTATTTTATTTTGTTGGTGATCTATTTTGTGTTGTTGATGTGCCAATGGTTTCAGTATGTATTACCCATTAAGCCTCACTTTTGATTGCATAGAATAGTTATGTGATTTAGTTGTTACTTTATTGTCTTAGTTTCAATTTATCACTGTTGCTGCTATTGCTTTTAGATATATTGTGATGCTATGTTCAGTCAATGTTGTGCGTTATAGATTGTGGAACATGCTTATTATGTAACAAATGTAAATGTTGACTATTATTATTATTATTATTTATTATTAAATTAATATAATGAGAACTCATTCAGGTGATTGCCAAGCATAAACTTGATGCACAAAAAAGATCCACGTGTGCCAAAAAAATCACAATTTGTTATACCTTCATTTTCATTCTCTTATTAAAGTTTTGTTCACTATATGCTAATTAGAATTCCAGTGATTTTCATTTAACTTTCTTCTCAATGTGTCAGCATGAATTAGTATTGACTAACTCCCTAATTGTACTAAAAAATTGGAACTCTCTAATTATACTGAAACATGTTGAAAATATTAAATTTGATTTGAGTCTAAATTTATTAATTGGTTTTTTGGCTTAAGTAATTTTTTAGAGAATTCTTATAATATTTGAAATCTCTAGATATTTTTTATAATTGTAATATTTTCTAGATAGTCTTTGGATCTCTAGAATTGAAAACTCTCTAGAATTAATGTGTCTAGAGTTCTCCTTAGAGTACTATAAATAGAGATGTAATCTCACACATTTGTATCAAGCAAAAATACAAAGTTCTTCTCCTCCATAAAGAATTATCCTACTTATCAAATTTATATTCAAACCTTCAATATTCCCACACACTTCTCCTTAACATAAAAGGTCTTATTTCCAACAAAGTGGTATCAGAGCTTCAAGATCCACAAAATGGCGAATGGTGGTTTCCCTTTCCAAATGCCGATGCTCACAAAGAACAACTATGATAATTGGAGTATCAAGATGAAGGCGCTACTAGGAGCTCAAGATGTGTGGGATATTGTTGAGAAAGGCTTCAAGGATCAAGATGAATCCTCGCTAAGTCAATGTGTAAGAGAGACATTGAAGGAGTCAAAAAAGAGAGACAAGAAAGCTCTCTTTCTCATTTATCAATCGGTGGATGAAGATACGTTTGAGAAGATATCCAATGCAACAACGACCAAAGAAGCATGAGACAAGCTTCAAACTTGCAACAAAGGAGTTGAGCAGGTAAAAAAGATTCGTCTTCAAACTCTTAGAGGTGATTTTGAACGTTTATTTATGGAAGAGTCCGAGTCAATTTCAGATTATTTTTTCGAGTATTGGCTGTAGTCAATCAACTTAAGAGAAATGGTGAAGATGTTGATGATGTGAAAGTCATGGAGAAAATACTTCGCACTTTAAATCCAAGTTTTGACTTCATTGTTACTAACATTGAAGAAAATAAGAATCTAAAGACCATGACTATTGAGCAACGCATGGGTTCCTTACAAGCATACAAAGAAAAACAAAAGAGAAAAATTAAACAAAAGGAGGCTATGGAGCAATTACTACAACTCAACATAAAGGAAGCAAACTATGCGAATTACAAGAGCCAAAGAGGACGAGGTCGTGGCCAATATCGTGGACGTGGACGAGGACATGGAGGAGAAGGAAGAGGTGGTTGCAATAACTACTCCAACAACTTCAACAATGGAGAAAGAAGTTGGAATCCACAAGCAACAAGAGGTCGTGGAAGAGGAACCTCATGGTCGAGGAGCAATAAATCACAAGTCAAATGTTTCAACTGCAACAAGATTGGTCATTACGCAACCGAGTGTAGATTCTCGAAGAAGGTGGAAGAGAAAGCTAATTTTGTAGAAGAAAAAGGTGGAGAAGAAGAAACTTTGCTACTCGCTTGTCAAAACAAAGTTGAAGAGAAAAGAAATAAGTGGTACTTGGACACTGGCGCAAGCAACCACATGTGTGGCGATCGAAGCATGTTCGTAGAGATCAATGAAGCGACAACTGGTGATGTATCATTTGGAGATGACTCAAAGATACCGGTCAAAGGCAAAGGTGAAATTCTCATACGCTTGAAGAATGGGAGTCATCAATTCATATCCAATGTCTATTATGTGCCTAACATGAAGAATAATATTTTGAGTTTGGGACAATTATTAGAGAAAGGTTATGACATCCACTTAAAAGAACATAGTCTTTTCTTAAGAGATTGTAGTCATAACTTGATTGCTAAGGTGCCTATGTCAAAAAATAGAATGTTCCTCTTGAACATTCAAAATGACGTAGCAAAGTGTCTCAAGGCTTGCTATACTGATTCTTCATGGCTATGTCATCTACGATTCGGGCACCTTAACTTCGATGGTTTAGAACGTTTGTCGAAGAAAGAGATGGTGAGAGGCTTGCCTAGGATCAACCACCCAGACCAACTCTGTGAAGGATGTCTAATTGGGAAGCAATTCCGAAAAAGTTTTCCAAAGGAATCAACGTCAAGAGCAACAAAGCCACTAGAGCTCATACACACGGATGTCTGTGGACCAATCAAAACTAACTCGTTTGGTAAGAATAAATACTTTCTCCTCTTTATTGATGATTATTCCAGAAAAATATGGGTTTATTTCTCGAAGGAGAAGTCAGAAGTATTTGACAACTTTAAGAAGTTCAAAGCCCTTGTGGAGAAAGAAAGTGGTCTTTCCATCAAGGCCATGAGATCTGACCGAGGAGGAGAGTTCACTTCAAATGAGTTCAACAAATATTGTAAAGACCATGGAATCCGTCGCCCACTGACTGTGCCAAGATCGCCTCAACAAAATGGAATAGCAGAGAGAAAGAATCAGACTATACTTAACACGGTACGAAGCATGCTCAAGAGTAAGAAGATGCCGAAGCAGTGGCATGTGCAGTTTACTTGACAAATCGTTCCCCAACAAGAAGCGTGCATGAAAAGACACCCCAAGAAGCATGGAGTGGAAGGAAACCTGGGATCTCTCACCTCAAAGTATTTGAAAGCATTGCCTATACCCATGTTCCAGATGAAAGAAGAACAAAGCTCGATGATAAAAGTGAGAAGTATGTGTTTGTGGGTTTGTTTACCTTGGGATTTGGTAAACAACCGCTGATCCTCCAAATGGTTACTTATTTGGTTACTCGCAGGATCGATCAGATTGATCCTAGGACATAGGTTGATTTTGAAGTTTTGATTAAATTGGATAAGGCTTTAAATAAAGAGGCTTTAAATAAATTGCATGAAGGAAAGACTTGGTAAAATAAACAAGGCTTAAAGTAAAAGGCTTCGACAGGAATGTAAAGGAGAAAGCAAGTAAATTTCTGGAAAAGTAAATGACTTTGATTAATAAAGTTGGTGTTTCACACATACATTTCTCAACAATTCTTTCTCACACGCTGGGTACTCGAATCTATATGAGTGACTTTGTATAGAATTGTGAACACACGCGAGAACTTACATGACTACTACTATTTATACTAAAACATCCCAAGTAACCGTCGGGCAGTTACACTGCTTCGAGATGATTCCACTTGGCACGTTCTCAACGTTCGACGCTCCAGATCTTTGCACGTTGCACTTGGTAACCGCTGGAAACCGTTTTCCCTCCAAACGCTTGAATTTCAAACTGCTCCACTCTGAACCATCGAACAACTTCGTCGAGAAACATCTTCGACGAGAAACTCCTTCGACATCGAAGGCAACCAACTTCTCCCTTGGAAGAAATCTTTTAAGTATCTTGCCATCTTTCGACGGGCATTTCGACAGACCTAGCTAGTCGAAAACATCCTTCAGCTTTAATGGCTGACATTAATAAAACAAGGGTGTCGAATTTAGGAGCCAACAAATTGCCCCCCAAGAATGCCTTATTTCGACTCTGAAAGAAAAAGGCATTCTTTGAAACGCCATTCGACACCTGCCTTTTCACGCTTAGTCACAAATTAAATTGTGCACTTTTTTGTTGTTTTCTACCAACCACTGGCAATCCCAAGAAAACCATCATTTTTTCCGTACCTAAGACGTCACATCAGTACGGCGTGCAGTACCAAACGTCATTTCAGAATTTGTCATTATGACAATTCCCAAAAACGAGGACGCACGCTGCGTCTCTCTATTTTTGCAGAACGGCTAAAACAACAGGGGGATGCCACGCGTCCCACTATCTCCTGCAGCATTAAATGGCATTTAATGTCCTCGGTTTTGGGGATTTTCCCCCACTACTATAAATAGCAGTAAGTACCCCATTGTGGGACTTTTTACGCCATCTAGCTTTCAGACTTCTCTATCTTCATACAAACTTGTTATCTTTGCAGAAACTTTTCCTCCTTCACTTCGTCTTCAACCTCATTTCAACCTCAACACTAACAATGGCATCTGGTTCCAATGCCCCTAGCGCTACCGTACCAACTGGAAACACCAAACCTAAGGTTTTCGTCACCGCTCCAGTAGTAACTGCTACGGGCCAACGAAGGGTCCCTGAACCCTTGGACATCGCCGTACGTGATGCTTACTCACACCACCTTATGATCCCGGTTGGATATTCCAACCAGATCTTTGCTATGTCTGGCCCCTTGTATCCAAGTATTGCTGAGGCCATGAAGATCAAGAGTTATTTTCCGGTAGTTGAGAAACTCAAACCGGTTGCATGCGCCAAGAAAGATGCTGAAGACAATGAAGAGCCTGCAAAAGAAAAAATCGACCTTCGTTTCTTCAACAAAGGTGTTAGGGCTTTCAGGTCTGGCCCTAGCCTTACTCCTGATTACGTTGCTTGGCTGGAAAAGATGGAGAAAAGCCAAGCTTCGATCTGGAAAAAGATGGGGATTTTCGACCTGGTGATGCTGTCGAAGACAGGTTTGAACTATTCTCCAGAGATGCTGATAGCTTCTCTACTTTTCTGGGACTACTCCCACTTTACTTTCCATCTTCCCTGTGGGATGCTGACTCCTACACTCTTCGATGTGGCCGCTATTACTGGCCTTCGACCCACCGGGGACTACTTCGATCCGGAGGAGATGTCGGAGGATCAAATTGGCTTCTCTGACACCAAACCAACCTATACCACCTTCATAAACCACTATCACGACAGGTCGACAGATACTGTGTCGGATGTCGAACACATAGCATTTCTAGCCTTATGGATGACTCGCTTTGTATTTTGCTCGAAGTCCTTACAGGTGACCAAGAAGATGGTCACTCTCGCCACTCAACTCCATCATGGCCAGAATGTCTGTTTGGCAGAATTGATTCTGGTTAGCCTCTATGATTCGATTAGTAATGGGGCCACTCTTCTAAAAATTATCGAGAACAGGGCCAGTTTGCTACTTGCTGGGCCTTTTTGGCTGCTCCAACTGTGGCTCAATGCCACCTTCGAATCTTTCTTGCCTAAGAAGGTTCAAATAAATGAGCAGGATCCAGAGATAGCGAACAGACGCGTCGAAGGAACCAGACTGGCTCTGTTGACACCTATGGAAGATGGACTGGAGTTTCAGCAAACTTTCACCAACTTCGTTCTGATGTTTGCTCGAAGGAAGGAGTTTGCTTCGACTATGGCTCCGTTTGCTCGACGGAAGGTAGGCCCAGCATGGTTCACAAGGCCACATCCAAGGACGTCGAGTGGTCCTAATGTTGACGAACATACAATAATATGGGAGGCGTTCCTTACACCAAGGATCATGCCTCTTCGATTCAGGAGCTCTAAGACTCACTTGAGTCTGATTGCATACCAACCAAACCTGATATCTCGCCAGTTTGGTATTATTCAAACCCTTCCTTCTCCAATTTTTCCAAGAGAGAAGGCTATGTTGTACTTCTGCAATGATTACACCGAAGAAGCTGCCATTAAGCATATCGGAAGATATGCTGGTCGAACAGTTCTCTCGTTGTTTGACTACCAGCTCAACTTTCTTTGCTCACCATCCTTCGAGGAGTGGTGGAAAAGTTATTACGCTGAGGAGTTTTTCGACGAGAAGGACTTCATGGATGAGCTTCAGAAATCTTTTGTCCTTGTGTTGGACAAAATAAAGAAATGTAAGTTCATCCTCTCACATTACTTTGTCTTTCTCTTTCGACTGCTAGCCTGTTAACTATTTATTTGATTTCAGTTGTTCGAAAGCCTGTAGCCAAGAAGGCTACAGAGAGCCAACAGGGAGGAGGCCCCTCAACAAAACCTCGACCGCCGGCGAAAACTACAGCGCCGGCGAAGACCACAACCAACCAACAGGGGGAAGGCCCTTCGAAGAAGCCTTCTGTATCGGTAACCATTATTTTCTTCTGGCTTTCGATTTTCGACTTTCGATGCAATTGCTAAATCGAATTCCCATTGGTTTTTTAGGCACCTTCGCCCAAGAAACGGCCAACACTGGTGGTCGAATCTGGGAGCGATGAAGAAGGTGATTCTCCTCCTGCTCCTCTAAAAAGGCGAAAGCTGACGAAGGACGCTCCTGTTCCTGCTCCTGCTCCTGAAGGTCGAACATTTAGAATAAAGGTTGCTGGGAGAAAGGCCAGGCCACCTCCAGTGATCATTGAGGAGCCAACGGAGGAGGAACTAAACGTTCTTCTCAACAAGCCTGTCGAAAGCGACAATTCCAGCCCTGGGGCTGAAGCTAACTTACAGGTAATCTTTTAAACCTTTTTATAACTTAGGTGTAGATACCTACATTCGATTATGTCTTTTTCGATTTCTGAAGATTCTTCCTCTTTCCTTTCTCAGGACACCACTGAAAGCTCACCACCAAGGACCTCTGAAACGCTGGAATCTGCTGAACTCAGCAGGCCACAAGAAAAAGGCTTGGGAAATGACGAAGCCCATACTGAAATAAATGAGGCCAATGCTGAGACGGTAGAAAAACCAGCAGAGGAACTTCAAACGGAAGAACAACAGCCAGAAGCGGTTCAGGTGGTGGATCTGTCGGAAGAGAATCGTGAAGAAGGGGACCAAGGCGATGCTGGCGAAGAAAACCAAGGTGCCGCTGGCGAAGAGAACCAAGGTGACACTGGCGAAGGGCACCAAGGTGACGCTAGCGAAGAGCACCAAGATGACGCTGGTACTGCCCCAGTCCGAGTCGAAGGGAAACAAGTCGAGACACCTAACACTCAACAGCCTCAAACCCAAGACAATGTTATTGCAAGGGCTGCTACCTCAACGAAGCACAGGTCGAAAGAGGACTTAGAACTCTTGAAACAAACTGACCCTGTTAGCTATCTCAACGCAATCATCGAGAGCAAGAGTTCGTCTGATGCTAGTCAGGAGGTTCCTACCCTGTCGGGGAAGTCCACTGAAACCTCTCCTCTCGATGAAGCTTTGGCGAAGGTTAAGGCCCAGTTTTTCAAGAAGGACTTGATGAAGGCTTTAGAGGGGGACCCCACTGCTCCATCATACTTGAGGGATGTTTTGAATGCTGTCGACTTGTTAGCTGTAGCTCCAGAAGTTTCAGGCTTGATCAGGGAGTTACACTCCATGATTGATCAAGTCTCAGCAGATTACAGGCGCCAAAGGGGCTTTAATAGTCAGCTTGAGGTGTTATATGGCAAAAGCTCCTCTGCGTGGACTGCTGTTTCGGATACGACTTCTCGAATTGCGGAGTTGTCGAAGCAAAAAGCGTCTACGCAGGAAGAAGTCGATGCCATCGATCGAGAGAATGCTTCCTTCAGGGCACAAATCGAAGAAATAGAGGCTAAGATAAATGCCAACACTATACGCAAGGAGGAACTTCTTTCGACCGTCTCAGACACCGAGAGTCAAACTGAAATCAAACAAGGCCTGGAATTTGCTGAGAAGGCCCAAGGCTTCGACGCTCAGATTGCCAAGATTGTGCAGGAGAACGCCTGGTGCAAGAAAAGATTGGAGCTGCAGCAAGCCAAATACCTTCGACTTAAGGACTCTATTCCCTTTTGATTGATTCAGCTTTTGTAACCATATTTTGTAATCTATATTCGACAACATTGCCATCTTGGCTGAAATTTATAAAATTTCCATTTTGGCTTTTTATGGTCAATTTAGTCTTGTTATTTTATTATTTTATTTTTATCTCTTGGAGTGTAGGTTTGTATTTTTTCAAATATTTACCATTTACTCTCAAGAGCCTTTTATCTTCACCTAACTCTTCGACTTCATAGGCTCCACCAGAAAAAGTTTGGATAACTCTGAATGGTCCTTCCCATTTGGGTGACCATTTCCCCATGCTTCGATCCCTTCGATCCATGGGAAGAATTACCTTCCAAACTAGTTCTTCAGGCAAAAATACCTTAGGTTTTACCTTTTTATTATAAGAGTCTTCTACTCTTTTCTTCTGAAGCCTGAGTAGGTCAAGAGCGCGCAATCTCTCTTCGTCTAAATCCACCAGTTCGTCTAACATCATGTTCCAATAAATTTCAGAAGGAATATCATAATGCCTCTGAACCCTTGCAGATTGAAGACAAATTTCTGCTGGCAACACTGCATCATGGCCAAAAGTTAGCCTATATGGTGTTGTACCTGTGGCTTCTTTTGGGGACGTTCGACAAGCCCACAGAATCTGGTCCAACGTCTTGTGCCAATTCTTTGGTTTCTTCCCAACATGCTTTTTTATCAAGCCAATCACTACTTTGTTAGCTGCTTCGACTTGACCATTCGCCTGTGCATAATAAGGCGTTGATGTTAGGAGTTTGAAACCTGTTTCCTGAGCAAATTCCTGCATCTTTCGACCAGTGAAAACTGATCCTTGATCAGTTGTTATCGTCTCAGGGATTCCATACCTAAAGATAATGTTCTTTTGAATAAATTCAATGACATTTTCCTGGTCTACATTGACTAAAGGGATAGCTTCGATCCACTTAGTAAAGTAATCAATGCCTACCAGTATGTATTTCTGACTCTTTGATGATGCCGGTCGAATCTCTCCAATGAGGTCCAACGCCCATCCTCTAAAGGGCCAAGGCTTCACTATCGAGTGAAGTTCGCTTGCTGGTACATGTTGGATGCCTGTATGGACTTGACACTCTTGACAACCTTTGGCGAACTCAACACAATCTTTCAGCATAGTGGGCCAATATAGTCCTTGTCGAAACAACAACCATTTCATCTTATGGCCTGCTTGGTGAGCCCCACATGCTCCAGCGTGCGTAGTCGAAAGGGCTATGTATGCCTCAGTTTCACTTAAGCATTTTAGCAATACCCCTTTAGGCGTTTTCTTGAATAACTCATTACCCATGAGTACATAACTCAACGCCCTGTACTTTGTTTTTCGTTCTGTCGAAGCTCCTGGATTTTGAAGATAATCCACTATGGGTTTCCTCCAATCTTGCTCTGATAAATTATCTATGAACGAAATTTCGAAGTTACTTTGATCAGCATATCCTAGTCTCGTCGATTCCAAGTCTGTTGGTGATAGACAAGTTGCTTTTATCTTTTCTCGAACTTCGATTGCCCTTTGCAATCTCGTTTTTGAAATCTTATACCCAGATGCAATCTGTGCCAAGTCGTTGGCTATTTGATTTTCGACTCTGGGTATGTGTCGAATATTGATCGTTTCAAATTTTTTCAATAAACGATTTGCTATCACAAAGTACATAATGAGATTCTCTCTTATGCATTTATATTCCTTTGTGACTTGTTTAATGACTAACTCTGAGTCTCCCATTATTTCGACTCGAGTTGCCCCCAATTCCAACAATATCTCAAGGCCAGTAATTAGAGCTTCATACTCAGCCTCATTGTTCGAACAAGAACCTGATATTTTGTACTTGAATGTTGTTGGAATTTTATCTGGAGAAATAATCAAGACTCCCACTCCTGTTCCATCTTTATGGCTGGAACCATCGAAGTAGAATTTCCAAGGCTCTATCTCCACATAATTAATATCCTCAACTTGAATTGAGTGGTCGACTATGAAGTCTGCAACCACTTGTCCTTTCACTGCCTTAAGAGGCATAAAGGTCAAGGAGTATTCAGTTAATCCTAATGCCCACTTGCCAATTCGACTGTGCAAGATAGGTTTCGACAACATATACTTGAAAACATCAAAATGAGACGAAACATACACATCAACTGGTTTTATATATTGCTTGAGTTTTGTACAAGAGAAATACAGACATAGACACAATTTTTCAACTTCACTATATCTAGTTTCTGCATCGTTCAAAACTCTACTGAGATAGTAAATGGGTCTTTCGACTCCATTCTCATCCTCTTGGGCTAACATGCTTCCCAGAGTTTTGTCGGATGCAGCTATGTACAATCTCATACTCCTATTGCTACAAGGAGGCACCAAAATAGGTGGCTTAGTGAGGTACCCTTTGATTTTGTCGAAGGCTTCTTGTTGCTCCTGCCCCCATTCGAACCCCTCTTTATTCAGTCGAAGTAAGGGTGAAAAGGCCTGAGCTTTCCCACTTAGATTAGATATGAATCTCCTTGAGAAATTTATCTTGCCTAACAGAGATTGCAGTTCCTTCTTGTTCGATGGCGCTTTCGCTTCCAAAATTTCCTTCGTCTTGTTCTGGTTGATTTCGATTCCTTTCTTGTGGACAACGAAGCCCAAGAAATCTCCAGCTTTCACACAGAATGCACACTTCAAAGGGTTCATCTTCAGACCATGTTCTCTCATTCTTTCGAATGATTGTCGAAGGTGGTCAATATGATTCTTCCTGGAAACAAATTTTATAACAATATCATCAATATATACTTGCATAAAAGTGTTAATAAAATCATGGAAGATAGTATTCATTGCTCGCTGGTACGTTGCCCCAGCGTTCTTTAGGCCAAAAGGCATCACTACCCATTCGTAAGTGCCTAAGGCCCCAGGGCATCGAAAAGCTGTTTTCGACACATCCTCTTCAGCAATGAATATTTGATTATATCCTGAATAACCATCGAGCATACTCAGGTATTCATAGCCAGCGGCAGAATCGACTAGCATTTCCGCCACAGGCATAGGATATTCATCTTTGGGTGTAGCAGCATTCAAATCCCTGAAATCTATGCACACCCTTAACGTACCATTTTTCTTAATTACTGGCACAATGTTTGCAATCCATTCGACATACCTTGTAACACGTATGAATTTGCATTTCAGCAGTCTTTCGACTTCCGTTTTGATCTTCGACAGTATTTCTGGAGCGAAGCGCCTTGGATTTTGCTTGATTGGCTTCTTCCCAGGTTTGATTGGCAACTGAAGTTCTACCAATCCTCTGTCGAGACCAGGCATTTCGTCATAATCCCATGCAAAACAGTCTTTGAACTCTTTCAGCAATTGGATTACATCCACCCTAAGTTCTGGATCAATTTTGGCGCTGATGTAAGTTGGCCTTTTCTCTGACCCTTCGCCTAAGTTAATTTCTTCTAAAGGATCTTGTGCTAACATTTTAATGTTGTTCGCCAAGGGGTCCTTTTCGAAGCCCAAAGGCTCATCGTCATAGATGGCGTCGAGCCTCTGTTCCTGCATTTCTTCTGGCATGATATCAGGGGGTTTTGGATCGAAATCCTTTCCTGGACCTGCAGCAGATAACTGTTGATCATTGGCCTGTGTGGCCATGTACTTTACTTCGGCTTCGAGAGCCGTTATCATCTTAGTTTCGGCTACATAAGCCGAAATTCGCTTCAAAGATTGTGACTCAGTCATTATCACTGAATTCACTTCCCCAACCAGTTGGTTGGATATCAGTTAACCCACTGAAGTCTATGTGGGACAAGTCTTCTCTGTCCCATTGGAAACCATGCTCAGGATGCAGGTATAGGGAACAAAAAGTGTTTGGCGCTGGCGCCATGTCGAAGTCAGGTGTTGGACATGGCCCTATGTGAGCCAAGTTCTTGTCGAAATCTGCCAAACCCAGGTGATACACTTCGCCCAGGTAGTAGCTTTGATCTGCCTCTATGTTTTCGACCATCCCATCTGGACGCCATAGGAGCAGCCTCTGGTGCATTGATGATGGCACAGCTCCAACACCATGAATCCATTCACGGCCCAACAAGAGATTGTAGTTAGGTTTGGCCGATATGACCATAAACATCGTTGGTCGAAGGATAGACCCTACTTTGATATCTAGCTGGATCACTCCCATAGTGGTCCCTATGCCGCCCTCATAGTTCGACAAGACCATGTTGTGAGGCTTAATGTCCTCATCCCTTTTGCCAATTTTCCTTAGCATAGAGTGAGGAATAATGTTGATGGTTGCCCCACAATCCACCAATATTTTATTCACAGTAGTTTCTTCGAGTTTAGCCCTTATGAACAAAGGCTTGAGGTGATTTTTCATCGCCTCTGTAGGTGGCTCGAAGAACCCATTTTGTTCCTCAGTGGTGCCATTGTCCATGACGAAATAGCACACTGGCCTATGTTTGGCCATTTCCTGTTCCACTTCCCAGTCACTTGCTTCGACCTCTACCTGTCGATTGAATTCTCTGGGCAGTACTGAAACTATATTCACCATTATGTCCAAAGTATCATCAGACTCAGAATCGCCTTCGTCTTCGACTTCACTTTGGTTAGGCCAAACTAGCATGTTGGTTACTGGCTCTCTTTCTAGAGGTTTCCTTTGCTTCCTTTGAGGAACATTCGAACTAGTTTCTGCCTTTGGTTCGTTGGCAGCCTCCCTTTCAGCTTTTCGTCTCCTTTGATATCTCCTCCATTGAGATCGAGACATGGGATTTTTACCTTTGTAGTTGCTTGACACTTGTGCAACTTTAGGTGCAGCAACCTGAGGCTCTTTCTTTTGAGTCAAAGATGAACCTCTTGGCACGTCGAAAGAGTGCCATCTCTCCTCACTTGGCCTTTTTCGACCAGAGGTTTTGTACCAAATGTCTACTGGCACATTTGTGGGAGGCCTAAAAGTCAATGGCCTCTTTTCTTGGTTAGAACCTCTTTGGGAGGCTCTTCTGGGATCATGTCGAAGGTCAACATTTTCCCTTCTCTTGTTCGCTGCTCTTACGCCTTGAATGTGCTCAGCAGCTTTTTTGTCAAAGATCGAACTGCATCTTGGACACAGCATCACCTCTGATTTCTTTTTCTGGCATCTTTGTAGAAAATCTGCCAAATTTTCATTTTCCCGAGGGAAAGCAGTCTTATTAGCTTGTTCTTGCCTCATGGCCTCTTCTGATGCTTTTGGGTCAGAAAGTTCGACCATGTTGATATTCATTGTATCTTTGTTAGCAATAGTTAACTGCTTCATTTGCATCTCCAGATTCTCCGTCTGGCCTTGAACTGTGGCCAAGTGGGAACTGGGTTTTGGTCCAGTTTTTTGTGCTTCAGCGGTCTCCGACTTCGGGTTTTCGACCGCTTTCTGAACAGCTTCAATTGTCTTCCTGGATAAATTTCCAGAAAAACTGCCAAAGATTGGCATGTTGATGTGGTCCTTTGAGACTTCGACCATTGTGATTCCTGGCTTCTTCGACTGGCTCCTGGTTGCCTCTATCACGTTCACCTCAGAGGGCTCAGCATAGTGGGCTTCAGCCTGCAATGGATTTGAGTCGACAGCCATGGGGAATTTGTCCGCAAACTTCAATCTCCCTTCTTCGATAGCGTCTTGCACAAGATTCCTGAAAAGAAAACATTGAGAAGTTTTATGGCCCAAAAAATTATGATATTTGCAAAAACCTCTCTTCTTTCTTTGATCAAGAGGAGGCACTTTTACCCCTGGAGGTACTATCATTTGGCCATCTTTAACCAGCAAGTCGAATATTTCATCACATTTTGTGATGTCAAAACTATAAGTCTTTTTGGGGAACCTATCGTTGGTCCTTTCTGGACCAATGGGATTTTTCCCATTTGAAGGGACTAACAGTTTACAAGAGTATGGTGGCCCTTGTTTCAGTTCTGCTAAATCAACTTCTCCTTCTTCGACAGCTAAAGTATCGTCGAAGGATTCCGGATCTTCGTCATCCATCTCAACGTACGCTATCCTCTCTCTCTTGTGAGTTTTCGTTGCCTTTGCTTTTTCAGCTTTGAGGCGTTCTACCTGTCGAACTCTATCGGCCAGTTAGGCCATGTCTCTCAGGTATTGGGTGTCTAGCTTCTTCCTGATGGAATAATCTAAACCGCCCGCGGCTATTTCGACTAACTCATGTTCTGGCACTTGTGTGAAACATATCGCCTTGAGCAGCCTAAACATATTTAGATATTCGTCTATAGGTTCAGTGAAACGTCTCTTTACACTGGCCAATTCTTTCAGGCTTATCTTGGTTTGCCCCATGTAGAATTGTTCATGGAACAATCTTTCCAACTGGGTCCAATGATGGATCGAATTGGGGGGGAGAGTCGTAAACCAAGTAAAAGCGTTCTTTGTTAAAGAACTTGGGAAGTACTTGATCCTTAGGTTTTCGTTATTCGAAATGTCACCTGCTTCGATCAAGTATCTCGCCACATGCTCGACAGTAGATTCTGTCGTGTCCCCAGAGAACTTAGTAAATTTGGGGACTTTGCATCTAGGAGGTAAGTCTGTCTGTAACACGTATTCTGACAATGGAGATGTAAAGTTAGGCCTTCGAAAGCCCATGTTCATCCCATTTTGAGTCATGATCCTTTCGATCATGGTTGCCAGATTATTCTCCAAACCCGTATTTTGGTATTGGATATGCTGGACTACTTCGTCAGCATTTTGATTTCTGTTGACTAATCTTACCTCTGGGGTTATTACCCTAGGTTCCTCGACAGGTTGCTCCAATCGTGCCCTAAGGTTTTCTTCGACAGGCTGTTGAGCCTGGTTGATGGTGGTTTCTTCCTCTAAAAATATCCCCTGGTTTCCCCTTATTTGCGCCCGTTGGGGCTGTCGAATAGGTTGGGGTACTCCAAAGAAATCAGCCAAACGCGCCATTTGCGCTGTCACTTGCTGATTCGATTGAGTAGTGTTTTGTATTAGAGGGTTTAGCACCGTACTCAAAGTTTGTGCCAACATTTACACCATATCATGGTTACTTTCGTCCATTTGTTGCCTCAAGACTGCTGTCGAGGCATTTGTAAGGCCCTGGGCTACTTGGGACGTTCCTCCTAAGAGTTAGGTCCTATTTCTATTCGCCATGCCTACTCCAGAACCTTGGAGTGGCGAAGAGGCACTCACTAAAGGGTCTAAAAAAGTGGACGCAACATTCGTCAGGCTAGCCACTTCAGAAGTTGGCATACCATAGAGTGGCATAAATCCTGGTGGCGCTAAAGGCCTTGTGCCTAAATTTCCCCTTGGTGGGGGAGTTCCCAAAGGCATCCTGGGGCCCGTGAACGAAAGTAATGGCCCCGTTGCTGTGACTGTTACTGCTGGTGTCGAACCAACAGTTGTCGCTTCACTTACGGTCGTACTAACCGTTGCTCCCACACTCGTTTGTGGGATTTCGTTATTGTTTGGCGGATTCGCCATCTCTTCCCTTCCTCTGGCAGTATTGTTATCGTTAGTGTATATTCTACCACTTCTCAATAACATACAACACTCCTCGAAAAGATGAGATTATTTTCAACAATCAACACACGGTCCCACCAGGTGTGCCAATTTGTTTACCTTGGGATTTGGTAAACAACCGCTGATCCTCCAAATGGTTACTTATTTGGTTACTCGCAGGATCGATCAGATTGATCCTAGGACATAGGTTGATTTTGAAGTTTTGATTAAATTGGATAAGGCTTTAAATAAAGAGGCTTTAAATAAATTGCATGAAGGAAAGACTTGGTAAAATAAACAAGGCTTAAAGTAAAAGGCTTCGACAGGAATGTAAAGGAGAAAGCAAGTAAATTTCTGGAAAAGTAAATGACTTTGATTAATAAAGTTGGTGTTTCACACATACATTTCTCAACAATTCTTTCTCACACGCTGGGTACTCGAATCTATATGAGTGACTTTGTATAGAATTGTGAACACACGCGAGAACTTACATGACTACTACTATTTATACTAAAACATCCCAAGTAACCGTCGGGCAGTTACACTGCTTCGAGATGATTCCACTTGGCACGTTCTCAACGTTCGACGCTCCAGATCTTTGCACGTTGCACTTGGTAACCGCTGGAAACCGTTTTCCCTCCAAACGCTTGAATTTCAAACTGCTCCACTCTGAACCATCGAACAACTTCGTCGAGAAACATCTTCGACGAGAAACTCCTTCGACATCGAAGGCAACCAACTTCTCCCTTGGAAGAAATCTTTTAAGTATCTTGCCATCTTTCGACGGGAATTTCGACAGACCTAGCTAGTCGAAAACATCCTTCAGCTTTAATGGCTGACATTAATAAAACAAGGGTGTCGAATTTAGGAGCCAACAGGGTTATGACTCAAGCTCTAAAGGATACAAGCTTTATAACCCACATAGTGGAAAGATCATCATAAGTTGTGATGTGGAGTTTGACAAAAAAGATTATTGGGATTGGAGTGCTCAAGAAGACTAGTATGATTTTCTTCCTTACTTTGAAGAAGAAGAAGAAGAAATGGAACAACCAATGATAGAGGAACATATTACACCACCTTCCTCACCATTACCAAGGTTGGATGAAACAAGTTCAAGTGAGAAGACACCACGACTAAGGAGCATTGAAGTGCTTTATGAGGTAACTGAAAACCAAAATGAAATTAACCTCTTTTGTCTTTTTGGTGATTGTGAGCCTCTAAGCTATCAAGAAACGGTAGAAAACATAAAGTGGAGAGACGCCATGGACGAAGAAATCAAGTCTATCACGAAGAATGATACATGGGAATTTACTACACTTCCACAAGGACATAAAGCAATTGGAGTAAGATGGGTGTACAAGGCAAAGAAGAATGCAAAAGGAGATGTGGAGAGATACAAAATAAGATTGGTGGTGAAAGGCTATAGTCAAAGACATGGAATTGACTATGATGAGGTATTTGCTCCTGTTGCTCGTCTTGAAACTATTAGACTGATCATTTCCTTGGCAGCCCAAAATGAATGGAAGATCTATCAAATGGATGTGAAATCAGCATTCTTGAATGGTTTTCTCGAAGAAGAAGTTTATATCGAGCAACCACTAGGCTATGAAGTAAAAGGGCAAGAAGAAAAAGTCTTGAAGTTGAAGAAGGCATTGTACGGTCTCAAGCAAGCACCGAGAGCTTGGAATGCTCGAATCGACAAGTACTTTCAAGACAAGAACTTCATCAAGTGCCCATATGAGCATGCACTCTATATCAAAGTGCAAAGTGGAGATATTTTAATTGTGTGCTTGTATGTAGATGACTTTATTTTCACAAGGAACAATCCAAGCATGTTTGAAGAGTTCAAGAAAGACATGTCAAATGAATTTGATATGACAGATATGGGGTTCATGGCATATTATCTTGGCATCGAAGTAAAGCAAGAAGACAAAGGAATTTTCATCACCCAAGAAGGCTATGCCAAAGAAGTCATTAAGAAGTTCAAGATGAATGATGCCAATCCAGTTGGCACCCCGATGAAATGTGGTAGCAAGTTAAGCAAGCATGAAAACGGAGAGAATGTGGATCCAACTCTTCACAAAAGTTTGGTTGGAAGTCTACGTTACTTAACAAGTACAAGGCCATATATTCTCTATGCTGTAGGAGTTGTAAGCCGATACATGGAAGCTCCAACAACAACTCACTTCAAGGCGGCAAAGAAAATCCTTAGATACATTAAAGGTACAATTAACTTTGGCTTGCACTATTACTCTTTTGATAATTATGAGATTGTTGGCTATAGTGATAGCGATTGGAGTGGAGACTTGGATGATAGGAATAACACTACTGGTTATGTGTTCTTTATAGGGCTTAAGTAGTTTTTTAGAGAATTCTTGTAATATTTTGAATCTCTAGATATTTCTTATAATTATAATATTTTCTAGAATAGTCTTTGGATCTCTAGAGTTGAGAACACTCTAGAATTAGTGTTTAGAGTTCTCCTTAGAGTACTATAAATAGAGATGTAATCTCACACATTTGAATCAAGCAAAAATACTTCTTCTTCTCCATAAAGAATTATCCTACTTATCAAATTTATATTCAAACCTTCAATATTTCCACACACTTCTCCTTAACATAAAAAGTCTTATTTCCAATCAAACATCGGAAAACATTGCAAACCCCCTCGTTGATTTTGATATAATTGAATAGTCCTGTGATTTAATTGTTACTTTAAAATCTCATTATCGGTTGATATCAAACTCATTATTCTTTTAAATTCATATTCTGCAAAGTCTCAACAATACTATAAACAACTCAACATGCCTTTGAGAAGAAAAAGAGTATTCCAAAGTGTTCAACCATGCCACTTACTGAATGTCTTGATAAAAATAAGGTAAAAATAAGGAACAAAATGGAGTAGGAGGAAATTGACGATGAAGATATAAAAGAAAATGAAATGGAAGAATATATGGAGAATGGTAGCAACCATGATAGTGAGGAATTTGAGGGAACAAATGTAAATAAACCTGAAGGTAATACCTTAGGTGCTTCATCCTCGGGATTAATAAGAAAACGAGGAAAGACTTTACGTCGGAAAATTCATGCACAAGAATTCAAAGATAGACAAGAGGACACCTTGAGTGAAGACGGACAACCAATTGGTCCAGATGAAAAGACAGTGTCTGAACTTAGTAGTTTTTTGGGGACACTAGGAAGAAGTTCAGATTTATGTCCTCTCACTTTCTCTAGTTAGATTGCTTTGGTTAAATATTGGGAGAAAAGAAACACAGATCCTGGCTGTGTGGGATTTTGTCTATGTAATTAACTTTTTTTATTTGATTTTGTGTTTGTTAACACACTTTAATGTATATATATTTCTAAATATATATTTTTGCTATTTACCATAATACTGACATTGGAATGAGGGGCTAACTAAAGCTCCATACATATTTAAGTTTCACCCATAGAAAATGTTTTATGAAATGATACATTCCTGTCTAAAGTAGTTTTCGGTCTCCAGCTACAACCTAGTGGTTTCCTATGTAAATTTTTATACCGGTGCCGAGTTCGATCCCAGCTTGCTACATATCTCAAATATTGTAATAATGTTTTGTTTGCTGGATTAGATCTAAAAACCTATGGAAACATTATAAGAATGAAGAGGTAATTGGAGGCTGGAATAAATTATTCCATAAGCATGCATAGACATTTATAATTAAAATATCTTGGAATTACTTTCAATTCTTTGTAGTCTATTTTAATCTAAGAGTAAGCTCTTTTATTTCTTAAGGTTGTGTTATTTGGATTAGTCGGTCTTGTTCTTTCCATTTCATTCATTAATACTATATTATATGTATTCTAGATAAAGCTTCAAGACTTTTTTGAAAATCATGGGAAGCCTTCTTCAAAAGCTTTTAAAAGTGTATTTGGCAAACAAAAACATGAGAGAATGCGTTGTCATGGAAGAACCACAACACCGACTCTCTTGAAAAGAAATGGAGATTGCAAAACTCAAAAAAGAGCATGCAACTGAGGTTAGACAATATAATGATATGATACAAGAGATTGGAGAAGAAACGTCGTCAAGATAAGGAAGAAATGGAAAGAAAAATGTAGCTGATACTTAAGACGGATTTAAGTCAAAACACGTCAGTTGAATATAGATGTTCTCGCAACTTTGATATCAACTCCTGCAAGTGATACTAACCGTGTACTACGTTCTTCTGCATCAACGCATGCTTCAACTAATGATCAAGTATGATTGAATTGTTTTATGCTTATTATAATTTTAGAGCTTTTGGATAATAATCTTATTTCAATTTTATTACTTTTATTTTGTAGATGATGAATGATAATATCAATGAAGAGTTCGAGTCGTTCGATGATGATGATGAGACATAGATGTGGAGATGTCGATGTTTAAGTTTATTTTTATAAATTCAAGATGTTATTTTGATTATGAATGATGATTGACAATATGATATGTATATTTAACATGCTTTCTTGATTGAGACTCATGATTGACATTAGGATATATATATATATATATATATATATATATATATATATATATATATATATATATATATATATATATATATATATATATATATATATATATATATATATATATATATATATATATATATATATATATATATATATATATATATATATATATATATATATATATATATATATATATATATATATATATATATATATATATATATATATATATATATATATATATATATATATATATATAT
>OX451739.1:418695232-418775929 GCA_948472305.1 Vicia faba
TTGTCAGATAGTGGATGAGTTTAGATGGTGCATGGTGTAAATTAACATGTATATACAATTTGTTATATTTCTTGATGAAACCCATGTTGTCCCTCTTTAGTGAAGGCCAATAGTAATATGCTCTTAACAACTTGTGGGCCAAGGCTCACCCACCAATATGGCTGCCACAAGCCCCTTAATGAACTTCAGCTAAGACCATGGAAATTTCGTGTTCCCCCGGTCACCTTAATATAGGAGAGATTCTTCCCATTTTATAGAGAATTCCTTACATAAGAATGTACTTTGTTGCACGCTTATGGATTTATTTTGCTTTTAACTTGTCTGGTGGTAATTCTTCTAACTACAAGGAATAGATTATAGGTTTCATCCAACTTCCAATCAGGGTGATATCAATAGTGTTTTCCTCCCCTGCCTCTCTGCTAGGGATAGTGAGCGTTTCTTGTATTATAGTGTGGTTGAACCGGATTTTATTTTAAATGGTAAGTTTGAACAACATATATATCCTGGAATTTTATTCTCAATGCACAAGCATTATCTCAAAAAATTTGAAACACTCAGAAAAGTAATGTACCTTCTTCAAATATTTGATGAGTTGTGATTCCTTCGTGCCTGGTGCTCATTGGAGACTTGTTTCGCCACCAACAGAGAGTCAGTTTTGGCCTTCAGAGTCGACGCACCTAATTCTAGGGCGAGGCTCAGGTCGCCAATAAGAGCTTCGTACTCAGTCTGATTATTTCTAGCCTTGACTTTAAACCTTAATGGTTACTCTATCAATAGGTCATTTGGTCATTTTAGCACTATCCTAGGGCCACTCCCTTTAACGTTAGAGGTAGGCAGAGGAAATCTCCTTGCCACATGTGATTTAATATTGTTATACATGTGACTTCATACACAAGATGGGATGAATTATAGAGGTTTAAAAATCATTGATTTAAAATAAAATCATTTTCGAAATTAGAGTTTGAAAATATTTTATTAAAAACGTTTGAATAAATATGCAGTAGAAATTCAAAATAAAGAAATTAAGTGGACGATAAAAAATAAAAGGGAAAAGAGATGAAACCAAATATTTATAGAGGTTCGATCTAATGAAGTTACCCACTTCTCTCCTCAAGAATTGATATTAAGAGTATCCAATATTTCTTGAGAGTTTTTAGAAGGTTAAGCCCACAAACCCCTTATACAAGAAAGTGAAGTTTATAAGATAACTTTTATTCAAAGAACAAACAAAGTTTTAAGCTGTTAGTTTTCAAGCTAAACAACAAATAGGTTTGAATTAGCCTTCATACCAAACAGATATCTTTCACATGCTGACCTTGAACCATATAGAGTTATAAGTTTGCTATCATTTGATCTAAATCGAAGTTTTATATGGGTTGATCATGAACTGAACCAATATTTTTATCGGGCTGATCTCGAACCTACTAAGCTTTTAACCAGACTGAACTCAAAAACCGAGTGAAATTTTACTCTAGGTTGATCTCAAACCAATAAAAATTTTAACCGTCTAAGCTCAAGAGCCATTGTGAAATTTTTTCACTGATTGATCTTCATGAACCTTAACAAGAGCTTTTCTTTAATGGCGGATCTCGTGAACCATTTTGTTGGGGAGTTGGTGGCGTGGAAAGTATTCTCCGAATACCATTCTCATTGCAAAATATTTTGAAATTCTCCTCCCTGATCGCTTTTTATGGATGTAATGATCATTCCTTTTTCGCTCTGGATAAGATTGGCTAATTCTCGAAAGGCAACAAACACGTCTCTTTTATGAGATAAGAATTTTTTCCGAGTATATCGAGATTAGTCATCTAGAATAACAAGAGTGTAGACGTTTCCACCTAATCTTACATTTTTGGATGGCACAAAAAGATCCATATGAAGCAGTTGTAAGGGCATATCAGTAGAAATTATGTTTTTAGATTTAAAAGAGGTCATTACCTGCTTCCTTTTTTGGAATGTATCACATGATTTGTTCTTTTCAAAACGCAAGTTTGGCAGACCCTCTACAAGTTCTTTTTGGACCAATTTATTTAAGTGTTCTATATGGATGTGAGCTATTCTCCTATGCCATAACAAAGATTCAACTTCATTACTAAGGAAACATACATAATTTGAATGGACTTTAAGTTAAATGTGTAGGTATTTCCAGTTCTTAAGCTAGTGGATAAAGTTTCATCTGATTTTGATTTTATTACCCTGCGACCAGAAGAATCAAATGTTACATTGTTACCTTTGTCACATAGTTGACTAATACTGAGTAAGTTATGCTTAAGTCCTTTTACCAATAGGATTTCCCCAATCCTTGGATTAGGGGACTTACCAATAGTTCCATAACCTAGTATTTCCCTTATTATTATCTTCATATGAGACATATCCTCCTTCTTTTGGAAAGAAGGTGGAGAATAAGGTTTTGTCACCTGTCATATATTTTGAATAGTCGTTATCAAGATATCATTTAGTGTCTGAGACTGTAAAGGATTCTTACAAGAAAAATGGTAGTTCTTAACTTTAGGTACCTGTATCATTTTGGGTCCTTGTTTGTAAGTTTCATAAATAATTTTCTTTCTTGTTTGCGATACATATGCATTTCCAGAGATAAATTATATTTTGGCCTTATGTTCACGATGTTTCTTATAGAATTATGAATGAGAGTGTCCTTTTTGGCTTTCATGGATTTTTCTTATAAAGCATAACATAGTTATGTGGCCATTTTTATTATAGTAATTTCACTTAAATCTTTTATAGTGAGATGTGGTCTTAGTTGTACATACGTTCTCAAAGTTCATGCTATTGTTTTTTGGTTTATATCCTAATCATGATTTATTGTATGAGGCTCTTTGGTTTCCTAATAGGACTTCTAATTTGTCTCTTCCTTTGGTGAATTTAACAAAGATTTTTTTGAAGATCGCATACTTCATTTTTTAAGTTATTGCAGTTATCACATATGTCTGATTCTGAAGTGGAAGTTTCTTGTTTAACATTTTCTTCGCTTTCCCTAAGGTGATTTATTTCAATTTCTAGGTTTTTATTTTTAGTTTCAAGAAGATTAATCTTTTTATTAGATGTTGAAATGATTTTGTCCAATTTGGTTATTTCCTTTTATAGTTTTTTACATAATCTAAATAAATCATTATAAGAAAATTTAGAGGTTACCTCATTATCTTGATGTTTTTCAATTAGACAAATGTTGGATTTTTTCTCTTCTTCATCATCCGAGGATTTCATATCATTGTCTTCCCATACGACATATGCCTTCTTTTTCTTTTGATTTCTTCTTTGATTTGTTTTTTTAAGTAGTGGGCAATTTGGTCTGATATGTCCTTTCTTTCTATAGTTATAACATATTGGAGTGAATGATTTTTATTCATTGTTTTTCTTGTTCTTCTGCTTCCTTTTCTCTTTCTTTGTAAACCTCTTGAAGTTTTTAGCGTAGTTCTATGTCATCATCTGAGTTGGATTCCTCGGCTTTTAGTGCTAGACTTTTAGTTTTCTTATTTTCTTCTTCATTTGTGGCCAATATTCTGAGCTTTATTTCATGTTATTGCAATTTTCCAAATAGAGTATATGTGTCCATAGCCACTAGATACTTTTATTTACAAATCGCAATGACGTTGGGTTGCGATTTAAGCATCTAAGAATTTTTATGACTAATTCCTCATCTGAGGATGTTTTCCCCAAAATTCTCATAAGACTCACGATATGAGTGAATCGTGTTTGCATTTGATTTATGTTCTCTTCAAGTTTCATTCTGAAGATTTCATACTCATGGGTTAATGCATACAACCTTTCCTTCTTTACCTTAGTAGTACCTTCACAGGTAATTTGGAGGATGTCCCACATCTCTTTAGCAGTTTTACAGTGAGAAACTCGCAAGAATGATATATAAAAGCTAGTGAGAAACACCAACGACAGGGAGTCAAAAATTTTCCACAAATCTCTAGTCCAAAACAAACACTCAGGAAACCAGCAAGAATAACCAACAACTAAAAAAAACAAAGATTCACAGTGAACCAATAACTCAAACAAACAACAAAAAGCCAAATTTTTGTTCATCATTTTTCCCTCCTCAGAATCCATTCAAAAGATACAAAGCTACATATAAATCTCATAAATTGCAAGAACCCTCACAAAAAATCATAGCAAGCTATCAAGTAAGCCAAACCCTAATCATCATCGTCATTTTCCATTCCATTCAAAAAAGATCCTTTCAAAATAATCTAATACCACAAGTTCAGAAGAAGAGAGAAAGCAAGATACTCAGATAATACCAGAAAGAAAAACTTCAAAAAAGGTTGGAAGCTCACGGATCTAAAAACCACGGCCTCCGTCTTCCTTTTTTTCTTTTCGTTCTTTTTTTACTTTCCATTTTGCATCCTTCATCATAAATCACTGATATTTGGTCACATCTTTGACTTAGGGTTCCGCTCACCCCTTTTTAGATCTAGGGTTATAGGCTAAGAATCTGCAAAAAATAACTTTGGATTAGCAGTTAGAAAGAAGAGACGATTAGATTCATGTAAGAAAAGTGAGGATCAGAGTCGCGCTGCCGCCGTCACCGCCGTAAGGAGATTTCCGGCGCAACCAGGATGTCTTCTCCGATGGAGGCTCCCAACAAGAGAGAAGAAAGAATATCGTGTTAAGAGAGAGAAAGAGAAGTGAGTTATGAGCTGGTTGTTTCACTTAATTTGTTTTTGTTTTGTTAATTATATCATAATTCCTAATACGGTGGTGACACTTGTCACCACCTCTTAATCACCCTGAGAGATCCTGCACTTGTATTCCCATGTTAAGAGTTCGTGCACCCTCATCACCCCTCCGTCTGATTCATATCATCATCAATCAATACTCTTTAGCGCATCACAGGAGCACGCCCATGGTGCACCTCCCAGAGACTGATGCACCTGATCATCCAGGAGCTTTGGGCTTTTCCCTTTATTTGGGCCAACCTGATTTATTTTTGCACCCCCAGATTTGCTCCAATGCAAGCCCATTTCTAAAATTTTCCCTTATATCTTTTTATTTTTAATTATTTGATTTTTGTTTTATATTTCAGCATATATTTAAAGTTGTAAATAGATCAATATTTATTTTAAATAATTATTAACTTTAAAATAATTTTTGTTTGACATTATTAATTAAATTATTAATTATTTTATCAAATAAAAAGAGTTTTAACTTAAATAATTATTTAATGGTTTGGACTTGTATTGTGTGATTTAAGTGTTTATTTCTTATTGTCACCCCCATTCATTAATTTGTACCCCCATTCCCGAAGCTTTGTAATAGCGTAGAATTTCAATTTCCGCACTTTACTGTTTTACTTATTACTGTATAGTAATTAGGCGTGTATGGCAAGATTCAAAATCAATCGCTAGATAACGTAATTTCAAAAGACAAAATAACTTGAATCAAACACACTTTTTCACACGCGCACCTCTAGGGTAACCTCGCTCGTTGCCTCGGAAATACAGTCATGTCCCTCGAATATGGGACACTTTAGCAAAACCCTTTTGATAAAAAAGATCGTAGTCCCTCGATGTCCCTCGATGTTGCCTTCGGTAAAACGATCTAGCCCCTTATGAAAATTGCTAAAGCATCTCACAAGTTGCTTTCTATGACTGTACAAACGTTCCGCGCCTGTCCCTTCATATCCAACAACGGGGCTTCTTACCAAATCAATGGTAAGCTCACAATATCTAAAGGAAGAAGAAAAGAACATTAAAGACTTTTCGAGTAGGTAGATTCGCTATTAGTTACTCGCTTGTTCACGATAAAAACCTTTTTACACCGACACTTTCATCTCAAAACATTTTCAAAAAAAGACAAAATATTTTGTATACGTTCTTATAGAGACGAGAACCATTGCAAAACATCTTCTCAAAAACCACTTCCAAAAACACATTCCACAAACATATCTTTGAACTATCTTTCGAAACAAAGCTTTGTACGCGTTCTTGTAGAAACGAGAACCATTACAAAAGATATTTTCAAAATATTTTCAAAGCCCACACCACAAGCACATTGTCAAAGTAAAAGTAAGTGATCTAGCGATTAACTAAGAGCCCGTAGATAACTACGAATGAAAAGGGTGTTAATACCTTCCCTCTTCATAATCTACCCTCGAACCTGAGAAATAATCTCGAAAGGTCTTTCCTGTGCTTTTTTACCTTTCCTTTTGGATAAAATAAAAGTCGGTGGCGACTCTTGCTATTCACACAAATGCGATCAAAATGTAAAACATCCAAGTCAGTTCTCCCACCGTATCACACATTCTATGTAGTTTTATCATGGAGGGTTAATCCTAAGAAACTATTGGCATATGGGGCTTACACCAATATTTCAAGCTAACTAAAGATGTAATAGATGGGACAAAGAGAGAAATTCGTTATTTGAGTCGAATCCGAAATTGGGTAGAGACTAGGTACAACCATCTTTAAAAAAATTGTCAGTAAATATATTACACTTGCACTAAACTTGTGTATTATAGGTTATTTAGAGAGGCGTTGATCATATGTAAATTGATATATTTAAGTATTTACTCAATGAGATCCTGGTGCAGGTCAATAAATAACATGGACCATTAAGCTCGATTATTTTTTCATTAGAGTGTGTGACTTTAAGGGAGGTCAAGGGCCCAAAAATTTCATTCTTTTTAGCATAACACGCATGTATGTTAGTACAAGACTAGATAACTCGTATGATTCTAGCCATCACTTTAAAGCCATAGGTAATGACGTTCGAAAGGTTTATTTCCCAAAAGAGCACCAAAGTTAGTGTTAGTTACTATAAAAGGGAATATTTAAAATTTAAATTTCAAATAATTCCAACCTCTTTAATATTTAAAATGTTGAAACACTTATGTGAATAAACATTAAGAGAATCAACTTGAGAAGAAAAGAAAATAACTTTCAAAAGAACGTCATATAGAAAAGAAGCTCTATTGAAAATTAATAATTAAGTAAGCAAGTAATATCATTGTAAGACTTTTTCTGTTGAAAAATAAAAACACTTGTATTTGTATCAAAAGTAATTTATATCATTTATTGAGCGATATTGTGTAATAAGTCCATTCGTTATTTGATTGTAATATTTAAAGGGCTAAATATTTTCTAGATTATTTAAGAAGACAGAGATTCAAATTGATATAAGTTCTTTGTAATTGAGAAATTAAAGATATATATTAGTTAGATCAGGAGATATCTCAGTGATCTTTGTAATAAGTTTGATTATAGGAAAAATCTCTCTGTGTGAGGGAATTAGACGTAACTTCTAATTAAGACGGTGAACTAAGATAAATATTTCATCTGAATATCTCTTACCTTATCTCTTTATCTTATATCATTTGTGATCGACTCGAACTTCATTTAACAAATCCAGAAGAAACTTTAATCACTTCACATAACTCAAATCTCTTTTTATTATGTTTTCTCATCTTCAATTGACAAAGGAGCTCAAATATCTTATTTTATCGCTTAATGATGTAAGTCCAAAAGATCTTTGAGAAGAATATATTTGAACAAACTCATAAAAATGATGAAGGAACCAACATATCTTACTCATAAATTTTAGTTATACGATATTATATTGAACTGTGCTAAATTATAATAAAATATCACACATCCAATAATTTTAAATTTATCGACAATTTCCCTTAACTTTTTGTATACATCACATAATCCTTCGTAGTTAATTTTCAATACGGAGAGTTTTGATTTTAAAAGAAAGCATCACTTACAAGACTTTATAGTTGCATCTCATGTTCATATTATATTCATATGAGTTGTCTCTAATAGTAGAAAAATAAATAAGATGTACTAAAGATAGTAGAAACAAAGATACTCATCATTAAAAAATTTAAAGAAATAAAGTAAAACAATAAACTCCATTAAATAAAAATAAATAATAAAATATTTTTTTTTTCTTTCACATCTTTTTATCTTTTTAAATGTTGTCACTCACCATCATTAAATTAGTTAATCATATAAAATTATAAATTCAAATTAACAAGTCTATCTAGCTTAGCTGGTAGAGTAGAAGGTTCTTAATTTTGTAGTTGTGAGTAGAGGTGGTAAAATGAATTGAATCTGTCGGATTGATCCGTTGGATCCGCTATTATTAGTGGGTTGGACTGAAGTTTCTGACTCAGTATTTTAAGTTGATCCGCTTCGTCTAACCCGCTTTAAAAAGTGAATTGAGGCGAGGCGGGACGAGTTTTCTCTGCGAACTTTCTGTTAAAATTTTATTCTTTTTATTAAGAATTAAAACAAAAAACAACACTTATCTCTTAGGATTGTATTATAAATTATTATACAGACAAATTGAATTATAATTATAACGTTCTTTCTATAACTTTCTAATACATATTTTAATTGAAAATGATTGAAATAAAAGAACAAATATATGACATGCATAATTATTAAGTTTTCAATATATTAGCTCAAATATTTTCTTTAGAAATAGATGTTGATTTTAAGAAAATGAAGGATTTGATTAGTGTATACGTGTGACAAATTTATGATTTAACTATTAAAGAATCAGTCAATATAATAGTCTATATAATGTAAACAGTGAAAAAGTTCAGTGTTGATATTTTACGCATTACTATTTTATGCACTGTGATGTTTTATGCAATGTTATTATTATCATTATTGGTTTTGTGTAAATTCTAAATTAGGTTCTTTTAGTAGTTAGTTCTTAAATAAGTTTATGATGATATGTACTCCCTCCGGTCTCATTTATAAGAAAAAATTAACTTTTTAGATACATTAAATAAGTAATGTATTTGGACAATATATTGTTCAAATACATTACTTATTCAATGTATCTAAAAAGTTAATTTTTTCTTATAAATGAGACCCGAGGGAGTATTGTTTATTTATTTTTGATATTTTTTATTGTGCTTGAGTTTTTTTTTTGTTTGTAATTGGTCTTTATTTATTAAATTTTTTGAATTGATTGAACTTAAGACATCTTGAAGTTCTATTATGCATTGTTAAAAAAAAATTGTATGGACCTCTTTAGTAATAATTAAATTTTTTCTAAATTATATATTAAATTAAATTAAAAAAATTAAAAATTAGCGGGCTGATCCACCAATCCGCCAACTCGTTAGTAAACGGAATAGATTTGACTTTTAAACTCGGACCTCTAAGTTAGTCCGTCCCGTTCTACTTTTGGACGGGCTTAAACGGAACAGATCTAAATAGAGTGAATCACCCACTTTACTACCCTAGTTGTGGGTCTGAGTCACGATGGATGATGTATAATATTTTTCACGATTTTTAAACTTTTTGATTTGTAATGGGCTTCCTCACCCTTCCACTTCTGATATGGGCTTTGTGTCTCTATTTCTTTTTATTGTGTTTACTTGCCTAATAAGAATTTCACCCCACCCCAAAAAAATCAATAATAAGGCCCCTCTTTATTTTTTGTGTGCAGATACTAAAACTATTTTTTCGATAAAAGTTTATTATATTGTCATGTTGCCTCAATTTACTGTTACAAAAAAATATTATCTCAAATATTGACATACATGTATCATAATTGTTTTTTATGGGTTTATGGCTAATGTCTTTTTTTTTTTGAAATGATTATTTAAACATAACTCAATATATTGAGATTTATGTGTAACCAATTCTTTAACTTGATTGTAAAAGTGTTATATTAGAGTAGACACATCGAATGCAAAATCATTACCATCACTGGCCTTCACGTATATGAATAAACATATGTTGGTAGAGGTCAATAATATAAGTTAGAGTTTCAAATACTAAGCTATTCATACACTATATAATGGATCAAGTGGGCCTAATTAGATCATATATAGAACGCCCAAGTAAATAATTTCAATTTGCTTTTCAATTACAGGCTTCTAGATGTGCCAAGTAACACTTATTAATTTTTCATTTTATGTATTTAGATTCATTTTCTATTAGCAACTACTAACAAACTCATGTGCATGTACGAGTTTTGATTTGTTACGCGCATTTATTTATATAATATATAATTTAAAATAGAAGATTAAAAAAGGAAAAAAAATATTTAAATAAATAATATATTATTTCGTATATAAAAAAATTTAGATCATTAATATTTTTTCCCGTATACCATTTTTGAATCATAAATACTATTTTTCTTATATAACAATATTTAGATCAATAATATATTTTTTCTTGTATGCTAATATTATTTTTGTTTTAGTATATTTACAAAAATATTTGAATCAATACTAAATTTTTCATATATAAAAGAATTTAAATCAATAATATATTATTCCCGTATTTGAATAAAAAATATTTAGATCATAAACACTATTTTTCTTATATAACAATATTTAGATCAAGAATAAATTTTTTTCTCGTATACAAATATTATTTTTGTTTAAGTATCGTTTTTAAAAATATATAGATCAATATTAAATTAACGTATGAAAAAATATTTAGATCAATAATATATTTTTTCCTGTAAACCATTTTTGAATAGAAAATACTATTTTTTCGTATATAAAAATATTTAGATCAATAATATATTTTTTCCATTTATATTTAAATCAATAATATATTTTTTCTCGTTTATAAATATTATTTTTGTTTTATCATTATTTATGAAAATATTTGAATCAATAATAAACTTGTTCTCGTTAATAACAATATCATTATTTAAAAATATTTAAAAATTAACAATATATTTATTGACCTATATAAAAATATTATAATAGAAAATACAAATTTAAAATATATATTCACTCTTTTTTAAAAGGTACACTAATAATTTTCACATATATCAAAGAATAGTCGATAAATTCTCATTTTTTAATTTTTGGATTTGTAATTCTATTTTTTCTATTTCATATAATTTCATTTTTGAATTAGTAATTCAATTTTTGCTTTAATTATATAAAAATAATAATTTAATTCTAACTATTAGCAATCAAATTCCCTATTTCAGATAAAGTTATAGAATATAAGAAAATAATATGATCTTTCATATAAATTGCCAACAAAAATAAGATTATAAAATCTGTAATAAGTTTATCTATAAAAATAAGTTTATAACATTTATATTTTTAAAAATTAAACTTATTTTTGTATGTATATTATATTAGTGAATGTAAATTATCTGAGAAGTTTGCTATTTTTTTATATTTCTTTTAAAAAATTGACTTTAATGTTACCCTTATTTAGAGTGTTAAAAAATATTTAAAACTATATAATAGAGTGACAAAGATATTCACATTAATATAATACAATTAAAATCTTGTTTTTATCTTAAAAACAAAATAAAATAAGTATACAATTTTGAAACTCATCAAATCAGAACTATAAATATATTCAAAAAATTTGTAAGAGATTATTATCAAATGCAACTACATGCCAACGTAATTGACGAGTCTTTATTTAATTTTATAAAATCACGAGACCCTAAATTGATATGACATAGTATTGAATTAAGAGATAATTTTATTGAAAATAATAAATAATAATAATAATAATTTATGACACATTGAATTCATATCAAATTATGGCATTAATAAAAATATTTAATTAATTATAAATTAATTATTATTCATCGTGAATACAAAATGAAGAGTAAAAAAATAATTTAATAAATTATTAATTAATTTCTATTAATCATTTAATTAATTCTATTCTAATAAATTATTATGCATTTATGAATTTAAAAATAAATAATAAATAAATAAATGTAACATATATTAGGAAGTTTTATTAATCTGTAAAATATCAAAATTTAATGAAATAAAAATGTTTAATTTAATTTTATAATTTTTATAAAATATAACTAGAATTCATTTCATTTTTAGGCATTGAATCATTAAACATACAAATATAATGTTATCGGGTGAAGTAATTACACTATTGTAAAAAAGTTCATTTCATTTTAAATAATTTTAACATAATTGAGATGTAAGTATGTGGTGTGATTTAAGAGACTGCATGATTGACAACATGTCAACTCAGCAAGGTGCATATGTAGGCTTAAAATAGGTTGTAGATTACAGATTTAAAACTGGTTGCAAGCTTAAAACAGGTTGTAGAAAATGATAATGCTATTAGAAACAGTGAATGGAATGTGTATGCAAAATAAAAATGCAAGAGAAATCATTAGTTTCACTATATACACATCTAATTAGAAATCAACAAAAAAATCATAAACTCTCACATAGTGATAACAACTCTTTTCATTGCTTCCATTATCATTTATGTCATATTGATATCTATAAAGTATGCATCTCCAAAAACATTATTATAATACTTAGTCAATAAATATAATTATTTTGAATGAATATTTTATAAATATTTCACCTATAAATGTATACTACAACGTGATAAAATAAAGTGAATATAATATATTTTATACCAAACAAACCATCTTTCAAAGAGTTAATTACCACAAAATAATAGTCAAAAAATTAAGAATAATTAAGAGATGAAGTAGGTATTTATAATCATTAAAATTATAATTAATTTTTGAAACTAACCAACTCTTTTCCATAGCCATCGTCGTCTCATCGGTTTCGATTGGTATCTTTTATCCTTCTTGATTTCACTTTGATCTGTGTTTTTTATTTTTGTTTGCTAGAGAGATTCTAGTGAGATTTGTGTTCAAAGCTTTAAGTTGGAAGAAAGAGAGATGAAGCATTTTCAGAAAGAGAGAGAAATTTGAAAAAGAGGAAGTGTGAGTGAGAAGAAAAAGAAAAAGTGATGTGATGACTAAAGGTATAGAGAGGACAAAAAATGTTGGCTTGGGGAAAAGGTGTACTGGTTTACGGAAAAAATGGTTTGTAATTCAAAAATTGTATTTTTTAGTTATCATTTAATTGTAAATGAATTACAAATATCAAATGAGTTTGCAATTTGTACATAATTTATAATTAGTATTTTTGATATAGGATCAAAAGTACTATTTAATTGTAAAAAGTAATTTTTAAATATAAAATGTCTTTTAATTGACGAGTTAGAAGGTAAAGAGGAGAGATTATTATTGTATTTTCTACGACATCTAATTTTCTTATATTATAAATAAAATTGAGAAAATGTTTGAGTCAAAATTTGCTTAAACAAAAGAAGATAATTTTTAAAAAAATGAGAGCCAAAGTCTAACATATTATTTGTCATAAGTTTTGATCTTACCGAATCAGAATTGACTGTCACAACTAGCTCGGGCAGAAGTTGAATGAGATAGGGGGTACCTGCAAGACACTCCGATGACAAAGTGAGTTGTGGAATGAGCAAGCAAGTGTTAAGAATTAGAAAGTGTTGAATACCTAACCCTCTTAGGAGAGAGGGTATTTATAACCCTCAACGTTGGGTCAAGGTCCACATTATTGGGCCACGTTGAGGCCCAATAACAGGAACTGTCAGGGCTTACGTGTGTATGGAGTCTAGCAAGTGGACTCCTCCCTCGTCAACTGCTCCGCGAGAATAGGGTTGGACCCGTGATTCCCGGAGGGCAGTTTAAGATGACTGTCGTGGGATCGTGGGCCATGTCCTCCAACGGTCGTGTTGGGAGTTACCCAACGGTCCCTAATTTGGGCTCTGTCTTTGGGCTTCCCATTCGAAGGGCAAGTGCAGGCCCAATCCAGATCAGGAGCCCCCAAGTTATTGCCCTTGAGCAAAAGGGCGGTGACTTGAGTTCAGCTCTCGATGTCGGAGACTTGACCGAGGAGGACGGTCAAAGTCCTCTGAAAGGAACGAGTTGTTGCTCGCATGGGGGACAGACTCGATTGTGTCGGGGGATATTATGGATGAACGGGCAGTGAGACCGAAGGTGTCAGTCTCTTTCTCGAGAGGACCGTATTAGTTATGGGGAGTGTGATACGGTGGGAAAGAACTGACTGTTTTTTGGAATGCTGGTTTGCGTTTTGCGTTTGTTTTCGCAAAATATCGCGGTAAGCAAGAGTCGCCACCGCCTTTTATTTTATCCAACAAGGAAAGGAAAAAAAGCACAGAAAAATTCCTTTTTCGAGATATTTCTCGGGTTCGGGGGGTAGATTATAGAAAGGGAAGGTATTAACACCCTTTCTATATGTGGTTATCCACGGGCTCTTAGGTACTTGCTCAATTGTTTTCAAAATTGCTTTCTTTGTGCTTGTGGGTTTGAAGAAATTTTTTGTTTGAAAAGGAGTGTAAGTGTGAAAAGTTTTGTTTTGTTTTGGAAAGAGCAAGTACTTAAGAACTATATACCTACTCGAAAAGGGAATCGTTCTATGCCATCTTCCTTTAGACAATGCTATCCCAGTATGAATGAGTGAGTAGCACTGTCGTTAGAGTTTTAAGGGTCAATTCGAAATAGGGACTTACGGTCACCAAAGCAATGTTAGGATGCCTTAGCGGTAACCCTAATATCTTAGATCATTTGTTTGAGGCAACAATATCCAAGACAACCATTTCGAGGCGACTATGATCTTTGGACAAGAGGGCGACCTCTAAAGTGACCTATACTTAATGACCGCGTTACGAAGGCAACCAAGTGAGGTGTACCCTAAGAGTGTGCATGTGCGAGTGTGTTATTTTCAGTTTATTTTATCTTTGTACATGTTAATGATTATCTATGTTGATTTTAAGTTAAACTTTCGATCTTGTCATGCATTCCCTATTATCAAACATCTAACAGTTTATAAGTTGCGGAAATTAAATTGCGGAAATTAAACTAACTATTACAAGGCGTCGGGTATTTACATCGCCAAAAGCAACCCTTGAAATTAAAATGCGGAAAATAAATAAAACGGTAAAAATAGTAAAGTCCCATTAAGCTATTACATTCCGAAAACAAATACAATATTGAAATAAAATGGATTGCGTGCGAGAAATTAAATCGGGCGAGTTCTAGGGTTTTGACCCTTTGTTATTCAAGAAAAGATTTTTTTTGTTATTTTGAATTTATGGAAGAATTTAAATTAGGCTAATTATTAAATTAATAAACTAATTAATTAATTAATGAAAATAATATTTTTGGATTTTTGATATTTAAAGAAATAAAAATTAATTTGATCAATGTTAATAAAACCCAATTGTCTAAATTAATTTTAATTATTGCAAAAAAGATATTAAAGTTATTCCTAATTAAGACTAAATTAATTAATTGATTTGTTAAATAAAAGAAAATACTAAAATTTAATTTAAATAAGAAAACATTTTTTGGTTTTTAATTTTATGAGGAAAAAAAGATTTGATTGGTTGGTTAACAATTAAAAATAATAACAATAAATAATTAAAAGAAATAAATAATAAAAGAAAAGAGAAAGGGTTAGGAGGTTTGGGCTTGCTTAGGGGGTCTGATTAGCAGTTTTGTGGCCCAATAATCCACTGGCCTGGTTGACTTTGCTGATTCCTTATGGCACTTTGACTTGGTAGCATGGTGGACATTCCATCTGGACCATCAGATTTGGCCTGGGGCCATCTGTCCATTGATTGAATGAGGGAGTATGATGCATCACGCGCTGGCACCAACACTGAATCACCTGAAGAGAAAAAATACAAAGCATATGGGGGGACCTGGGATTTGAACCCAGGTCCTGTTGGATTTTGAACACACACCACTACCACTCAACCATTGTGCTTTAGTTGTCATAGTATTGTAAACTAATAATAATAAGACAAAAACAAATTAATGGACCAGGAAATAAAATAAAGCGCGCCATATTTGAATAGGCGAATTGGAGCGTGACACGCCATCGTCCCTGTCGCTGGACCGTGGCTAAAACACTCTTAACCTATACCAACGGACAACAGTCCGTAGCTATAAGCCATGTCATCTCCAAAACTTGCTACGAGCCACAAAAATGCAATCTAAAGCCATGGTCATACTCGCCTCCTCATCCCGGTCTCAACCATGCCCCTTTTGATAGATAATTTTTCCTGTAATAAAAACTCCTAAAAAAAACCTAGAAAACCCTACAATGGTGTTTTACGATACACAACATAAGAATGAAATTGGTTATTGCAGAAAGTTAACAAATGATGCGAGGAATCAGAATATGCAATTATTTTTGACAATGGACGCAAGAATCAAGATTTGGGACTTCATGAACATAGCGGATTCATGAGATGCTTACAGTGCTCTAGGAAGCTAGAGAATGAGTGATTCTGATTGGTTTTACTTCTGAGAATTGCCAGGAAGCGATTGTCATGCTTGTTAAGTCCTGAAAGTGCCTCCAAGCTTGATTTCAGTCTCACACTTTTTGTCAATTTTTGCAAGTTTTGTTCTTGGTGTTCTTGCAGCCTTTAGGTCTCAAATTCGTGTGCCTTGGATTGTATATGTATGCTGCAATGTATTAGGTCAACAAATTGGTCTTGAATCTTTCCACATCAATGCCTTGAGATTGGATTTGATCCACCATTGATAACTTGCCTAATTTGCCAAAAATCCAATCTTTTTGCACATGGAATACTTGATACGAGTTTGATCATAACATTGATGATGATTAGGTCCTGAAAATAGAAAAAGATCTCATGTAATCAAGTTTTGGGATTTTATTTGATTTAAATTGATTAAAAATGAATTAATTCAATAAAAAATCAAATAAAATAATAAAATTGATAAATGGACACAAGTCTGAAGCTAGGACACGTTTGGAATGTGGAAAGCCCAAATCAAGTGGAAAAGAATGGGCCCATTTAACAAAATTTGAAGTTTTGGGGATAGTTGACTTTTGGCAATTTTGCAAAAATTCCCAACTTCAACATTGCATAACTTCTTCAATTTTGAACTTTTGGAAGTGTTCTTGGACTTTTTAGAAAGCTTGATATGTCCTCTAACCAACCCTTTTGGTATCATCTCATTTTGGTATTCCATTATCAAGTTATAAGCTTTGGCAAAAAAGGTGTTTTTGTTGACTTTCAAAAATGACCTATAATGTCCAAATTTGTAACTTCTTGTGAGTGCATTTATTGATCTTGGGGTATGAAGATGGATTGTAGGAAATTGCATAATATTCAAAATGAGCTTTGTATGGGTCATTTCTCATAAAGTATGAGAAAGTTATGCTTGGTCAAAGTTGAGTTGACTTTTCCTACAAAACCCTAATTTAGCAACTTTTGAGTCTTGATGAATTTGGAGAAATCCTTGATGAATCATGATCAACCCTTGATCAAATGATGAAATATCCTTCAAGAAGGGAATGTTGACAAAAAATATTGAGGTTTGACTGTATTTGGGTCACAGTTGACTTTTGCCCTAGCATAGTCGAATTTTGGACCCTTTGAGCAATTGACTGAGCAAACTTCCTCTGCAAGGCTTGAAATTTGACATGGATGACCTTGATAACATATTAAGACATTAGGGAGAATTTGAGATCATTGGGACTCAAGGATCTTGATGCAACAAAAAACCCTAATTTGGGGTTGACTGCCTTAAGAGATGATTTGTCTGACCCACTCTTGAGAAAACTTGAGCAACTTAGAGATTTTTCTTGCAATATTTTGAGAAATATGAGAGGGAAAATTTTGGGGTTCAACAGGGAGCCTCCACGATATTTCTTTCGATGCACCCATCTTGAGGGAGTTGTCGATATGTCGAGCATTACTTCGTCCCTGAGGTGGTTGAATGGATGTGCCTGTGTACGCACCCCAGCGTCGAGCATTCCATCGCATGGGGTATCTGTCTCGTGTGTGTATGAGGATAACTTGTAAGATTCAGGCATATGCTCGTCAATCTAGAAGGGACGTGTGGTTGACAGTTGAGCCACGTGGCTAATGCTTTGGGGTGCCACCCCTTCAAGGAGAAAGCCAAAAGGCCCAATGAAATGATGACCTTTCGTGAGGGACATCTCGGGGCGTGGGTCACCTATAAAAGGGGGACCTGGGTCTCATTTGTCATCTTATCAAGTTTCCTTTCAACTTTTCTTGCTCGTTGTGTGAAGCAATCCTCTCAACTTCCCATATTTCCTTGCTTGTTGTGTAAAGCAATCCTCTCAACTTCCCATATTTCCTTGCTCGTTGTGTGAATCAATCCTCTCAACTTCCCATATTTCCTTGCTTGTTGTGTAAAGCAATCCTCTTAACTTCCCATATTTCCTTCCTCGTTGTGTGAAGCAATCCTCTCAACTTCCTAGATTTTCTCTTTGAGTTCTTCATCCAAGTAAGTTACAACCTCTTAACACCACGTTTCTTAAGCGTTTCTGGATTAAATGTCTAAATTATGCCTTGATTGGATGAACATTTATGAGTTCTATGATGAACGCTCATGAATGTTCATTGAAGTTCATGAATTTTTCGTCGAACACTCATGAATATATCGAGCATTTTATGAATGTTCATTAGCTATAGTGTCAGGGGATCTCCCCGAATAGTGGCCGTAACATAGGGGATGGTTTCCCCAGATACAGGGATTATCTTGGGCTTATGGCTCGGTGAGTGATCATCCCCCCGACAACATGACCTCCCAACGAAATAGTCCGCTTTAGCGTGTAGTCGAGGGCTTGGGTCGAGTTCGTCGCCCTTTCACTTGATTTGCGGTGGAAGGGTGGATTTGATAATGTTGAATTCACTATTTCCCATGCTTTTCAGGTATAATGGCGCACTCAGTCGGGGATGATATTCCGGCTGTCAATTATCAATACGAGCCCCACAATGACGAGGACCCTTTGGCTTGGGTTGCTCCTGAGCCCCGGAATAAACGGTCGTGCTTTTCTTAAGATGCTACGGGTGCATTCAATTGTCCAGAGGTACGCGCAGAAGGGGCCCCCGCCAATTGGATGCTCCAAATTCCCCACCACGACCGAAGAATATGCTCGACTTACCCGGGAAAACGGTTCCCCGTGTATGAATTCGCCTTTAAAGAGGCGGGGATGCGCTTGCCCTTCAATGATTTTCAAGTCGGGGTTTTCCAGTGGCTTCAATTGGTGCCTTCTCAACTCCACCCGAATGCGCTGGAGTTTATGAGAGCGTTCAAGCTCGTCTACCAATACCTGAGGATAGGTGCCATGTTGCCCCTCTTTTTCCGCATCTTTCACCTCCAAAGACAATTCGTCAGAGAGGGCGAGAGTGGGTGTTGTTCAAGCAATTCGGGAAGCTCTCAGGCCTTACCTGGAGTTTGTCTAGAATTTCAAAGAGAGGTATTTCATTATGAAGCCCCTGACGGACGCGGCCATAGATTCCCTGTATACTGTGGAAGAGGTGGAGGATGGGCGGCCAGTTACCCAACTTATGGCCAGATTTCCGCTCGAGTGGTAGTGGAAGCACTTTGAATATAGGCCCGAATATTACGATGTGAAACCCGAGGACCTAGACGCTCAAGACCAGATTTTGTATGAGAAGTTGTCGGCCTATGTCAAGATTTTCTCCCCCACGAAGTGCGTGGATGTGAACAACAACCTCTTGTTCAATGACGAGGGGGGTATCTTTTAGTCAATAGGTTGGTCAACACGAAGGTCTTGCTCGAATGCTCCTCCAATGGGGGAGCCATGAGGCTTTTAGGTAGGGGACATAGCCTAATTAATTTTCTCCTTTTTATGCGGGAATGTGCTCGCGCTATTTTTGGTTTCCTAACCCGACTAACGATTCCTTTTGATTGCAGGTCAAATGACATCCCTTTCTGAGTGTCTATTGAAGTTAAGGCCCAAGAACGCGTCCGCCTCTGGCCCAAAAAACAGAGTCACCCAGCTTCAGGAACATGCCAAATCTGCGAGTTGGGCCAGTGGTTCCCCCTCCTCATCAAAAAATCTGGTTTCCTCTGGTGAACCCGTCCAAATTCTCGTCAACGAACCCGGGGCTAAGAGGAAGCGTGTGGATAGTGTTGCGGGCGTAACTCCCGAGGGTGACAAAGTGCCCGCGAGGGTCTTTGTGTTGCCTCCTTGCTACCTAAACCGTGATATCTTCGTCGAGGAGAGCTCCCTCGGCGTGCACGAGGAGGATAGGGAGGCAATCTTGTCCGAAGATAAGGAGGTTCGTCAAAAGAATTTGGCCGAGGATGTGGCCGTTGTGATGAGAGTGCTCGAGATAGCCCTTTCGCTAAACAATGAGTCCTCAAATGCTCAAGCCTCTCTCGACACGGACTATGCCAAAATTCACAAGCTGAAGGCCAAAAATGAGAAGTTAAAGTGTGACATCCTCAACCATGAATCAAAGTTCGAGGCCCGAGTTCGGCTTCTCAAGGATTTAAATGAGCTGAGCCTCAACTAGAGGCCGCCACTAAAGAGAACGAGTGCCTGGTCGCTTGCACGACAGAGTTGGAAGGGATCGTCGCCCCATCCGAGGATGAGACTGATGTGGAGAAGGGCATGGCGACCAGGGCATATTTGATCGCTCGCATTCGGGTGCTTGAACAAGACGTCGTTGATACCCTTGACTACGACTTCAACACTGTCGTCGAGCAGCTGAATATCTTGAACCCGGGGGTTGAGATAGTGGTCGAGGGAGCGGGCCCATTTAACCAAGTCATTGATGGGAAGATCTTTTATCCCTCTGATAGTAGCGACGTGGAAGATGAAGCTTGATTGTATTTTTTATTCAGGGCCTGCGTGCCCACTGTCATTTCAGGACCTGCGTGCCCGCTGTCATTCATTTAGTTTTGTGGCCGTTGTACCTAACATGTAATTTTGAACAACGTCGGCCCTCGTGGTCAGCATTTTATAATTGCGTTGCTTCACTTTGATGCCATAAAATTGCGTTGTTTATGACTGTTTATTTAATGAATGTTTAATATATCGCTTGTATATATGTGTCTGATCGTCGTTGTGGTCGTTATGAATTTCTCACGAAGTTCGTGTCTTCTGTGTGGAGATATGCGCTCGACCCTAATATTAGTTCGACACATTGTCGAAGTGTGTCGAGGGCGCAAAGTGGGAATCCACGAGACGGGCGTATGATCATGTTCGGGATCCTACGCTCGTGGCGTGAACTGCCCATCGCGAGTTGGGTGTTCTTCCATGTTGGGGTACTTTGACAGCAGATCTCGTTCGAGGTGTCCCTGTCGGTCAAAGATGCTGCTCGTCAAAATGAACGACATCCTACTTTTTTCGGTTGGTAGGCCATGTACGTACCTTGACGCTCTTACATGGTCAAAGTTTTTCCCTTCGTCGGCTGAAGATGAGCATTCAATGGTCGAAGTCCTCAGCATGTGAGGACTTAGCTATAATATTGTTTTAGCTTCGCAGCATTCTAGGGTCGAGGTAGTGGTTCTCAATTCAATTGCTCGAGGTAATAAGCTCAGGTGCCTGTAGCTCTCTGGACGCAGTAAGGTCCTTCCCAGTTTGCGGCCAATTTCCCTTCGCAGGAATCCTTCTGGCTTCTTTGCAAGACTAGGTTGTCGACCTGAAACTCGCGCTTTATGACTTTGTTGTCGTGGTGTAGGGCTACCTGCTGTTTCAGCGTGTCCTCACGCAGGGCTGCTCCTAATCGGATTTCTTCAACAAGGTCGAGCTCGTCTTTCAGGGCCTCATCATTCATCTCCTTGTCGAGGGGCATTTCAGTTCGCCTAGATGGCTCTATGATTTCTACTAGGATGACTGCCTCGGTGCCGTAGGTCAGTCAGAATGGTGTCTCGCCAATCGTTAAGTGGGGTTTTGTTCGATAAGCCCATAAGACGTTGTGTAATTCTTCGACCCATCCCCTTTTGGCTTCGCCTAGCCTGCGTTTGAATCCTCGCAAGATGACCCTATTTGCGGCTTCGGCTTTCCCCTTAGTCTGGGGGTGTTCGACTGAGGTAAAATGTTGTTTGGTGCCGAGTTTGGAAATGAAGCTTTGAAAACCTTGGTCGGTGAACTGGGTGCCGTTGTCTGTGACGAGCGCTTGTGGGATTCCAAACCGAGCGAACACGTTTCGTTTGTAAAAACAGAGAATGTTGTGCAAGGTGATTTTCGCGAGGGCTTCAACCTCTATCAACTTTGTGAAATAATCTATGGCCACAACGAGGAATTTGTTTTGGTATGTCCCTTGCACGAATGGTCTGAGGATATTCATTCCCCACTAGGAAAATGGCCACGGGACGATAGCGCATTCAGCTCGCGTGGTGGAGCGAGGTGCATGTCGGCGTGTCTTTGGAACTTATCACATTTCTTGACGTGTTCTTTGGCATCTTGTTGCATGGTCGGCCAATAGTACCCCATTCATAATGCTTTTCATGCTAGGGACTTTCTGCCCATGTGTTGGGCATTGATTCCTTCATGGATTCGTAGTATCTCAGGGACCACGGACTCTTCGACGCACTTCAATAGTGGGATGGAGAATCCACGGCGATACAGTTTATGATCGAGAACAACATAAGAGCATGCTCGTCCTTTGGTTGCAGCTTCCTCCCTTTGGTCAAGAGGAAGTCCCCCCCCTTCATTAGAAAATTGAACACCAGGGTCATCCAGCATGAATTGTCCCCGATGGCATTCACCTCGAGTAGGACTGTGGGGCATTCAATGCTCGGGCGAGATAGGGACTCTTGTATGACAGATTTGTTTCCTCCCTTTTTCTTCGTACTCGCGAGCTTTGAAAGTATATCGGCCCGTGTGTTTTGTTCGCGTGGTACGTGTGTAATTTCTACTCAGTCAAAATTCTTCACGTGTTCTTTGACCAAGTTTAAATATTGAATGAGGTTGTTGTTCTTAGCCTGGTATTCCCCTTGAACTTGTGACGCGACGAGTTGGGAATCAGTGAAAATTTGTAACTCTCGAGCGCCCAAATCCTCGACCAGTCTTAGACTTGTGAGCAGAGCTTCGTATTCTGCCTGATTGTTTGAGGTCGGAAAGGAGAAAGTGAGAAAGTGTTCGATCACGACGCCCTCCTCGTTTTCGAGGAGGATTCCTGCTCCACTCCCAGTCGAGCTAGAGGCCCCGTCCATAAAGATGGTCCACTTGTGCTCCTTCCCTGCGGGGGGATTGAGTGCGGTCATCTCGGCGACAAAGTCATCCAAGGCTTGGGCCTTTAGATCCTTCCTACTTTCGTACTGGATGTCAAATTCCGACAGTTCCAAGGACCACTTTAACATTCGTCCGGCCATATCTGGTCGACCTAACATCTGTATTACTGGATGGTCTATTTGTATGACGATTGTGTGCGCGAGGAAATAGTGTCTGAGCCTTCTCGGTGCATTGACGAGGGCCAAAGCCACCTTCTCGATCTGTTGGTATCTGACCTCGGGACCTTGAAGCGCTTTGCCATGAAATACACGGGTTTTTGGCTGTCATGAGTTTCGCAAATGAGGGCCGCACTGACGGTTGCGACGGAGACGACCATATATAGGAATAATGTCTCCTTGCCGACCCGTCGTAATAGCACGAGAGGCTGTGAAAGGCTTGGTTTGAGATGGATAAGGGCCTATTCTCATTCCTTGGTCCACTCGAAAGTTGTTTCCTTGCATAGGAGTTTGAAAAAGGGCAGGGCGTGTTGAGCGGATATTGCAACGAAACGGGAGAGTGAGGCGAGCATACCATTCAGGACTTGTATGGATTTTTTTGAAGTGGGTGTAGGGAGGTCATAGAACGCCTGGCATTTTTTAGGGTTGGCTTCAATTCCTTGTTCTGTTAGGTAGAAGCCGGGGAACTTTCCCGCCTTAACTCTGAAGGTGCACTTCTCGGGGTTGAACCTTATTCTACATTGCCTTGCTTGGGCGAAGACTTTCTTGAGATGTGCGGCATGGTCGGTGTCTACTCTGGATTTGACGATCATGTCGTCCATGTATACCTCGAGCATATCTCCGATCTCATTGCAGAAGACTTTGTTCATCATCCGCTGATATGTTGCTCCTGCGTTTTTTAGACTGAAGGGCATTATGTTGTAGTAATAGTTGTCCGAGCTGGTCATGAAAGCAATGCAGTGTTTGTTGCTCATTGCCATTTGGATTTGGTTATAGCCCGAATAGGCATCCATGAAATATAAAATTTTATAGCCGACCGAGTTGTCGACCTACATGTCGATATTAGGCAAAGGAAATGCATCTTTATGGCATGTCCGGTTAAGATCGGTATAGTCAACACACATACGCTATTTTCCATTACTTTTCTTAATGAGTACAACATTAGACAACCAGGTTAAATATCAGGCTTCTGAAATAAAATTTGCCTCTAGGAGGTCTTTTACAACTTTTTCAACAACCTCCGTTTTCTCGGGGGACTGCCTACGCCTATGTTGTAGTACTGCCCTAACAGCTGGATCGATGTCGAGTTGATGATAGGCGACCTCGGCGTAGAGACGGGGCATCTCTGTAGCGCTCCATGCAAACATATCAGTGTTCTCCCTCAAGCAGGCCTTGATATGCTTCCTCGCTAGGTCGGGGAGTCCTGTGCTAATCTCCATCCCTCTGCTCGGGTCTTCACCAACAGGGACAAGCTCGAAGTCCCCAAATGGAATTGGTCGGAGCACCTCCTGCTTGCTGTTCGAGGGTTCGTCTTGGTCAAAGCGAGTGTCTAGCGAGATCGAATCGACCTTTGAAGGAGCTCTTTGCACCTCCACTTTGATGGGTTATGGCTATGACTGCCGAGGCTCTGGTCGCACTGTTGCAGCTTTCTTGGCGGGCCGTACTCCGGTGTCGACTGTACTTTATCCCCCGGCCTCCGCGTTGAAGCATCTTCGGGAAGCTGCTAGGTCGCCTTGAATGGTGGCGACCCGTGCCCTCTTTGTGTAGAACTTCATCTTCAGATTGACGGTGGAGGGCACCGAGGTCAACTCTGCTAGTGTCGGCCTTCCAAGGATGCAATTGTAGAGGGACGGGCAGTCAATGACAAGGAAGCGCACCTTGACTTGCCAGGTAGCAGTATCTTCCCCGAAGGTGACCATAAGCTCCACGTACCCCCATGGCTTGGAGGTGGAGCCATTAAAGCCCTGCAAGTCTTATCCCACGTATGGTGAAAGGTGAGAGTCGTCGAGCTGCAGGGTTCTGAAAAGTTGGTTGTACATCACGTCGACAGAACTTCCCTCGTCGACCAGGACGCGATGTACGTCGAAGTTGGCCATTGTCGCCCTGATCAGAAGAGGGATGGTTGAATTGGGGGCCTTTTTGGGCAGTTCCTCGAGGTAAAAGGTGATCGACTCTGATCTGCCTTTAACCCTCTCGAAGGTCACCGTTTGCGGGGGATCTGCGTCGACCAGCTCGTCCAACTTCCTCATTGTTGAATTTATAGTCAAGTCATTAAACCCCTACCATTTATGACCATGGCGGAGGGGAAGTTTTCCCACCTGCTGTGCGTAGACAGAGGCTCTTGCATATGTTCGGGGACGTAAAAGTCCTCCGGTCTCGAAACGGAGAATGCAGTCTGGATGGGGACTGACTCGTCAGATGGTCGGGGATCCTCCTCTATCTCCTTTGTTTCATGGGCATCTCGACGGGGGCGTCGTCGCGCCGATATTGCCCGAGTCTCCACCCTTTTATGAGGGTCTCGATAGCATCCTTGAGATGGACACAATCTTCAGTCAAGTTCTCATGGCTCCGGTGATACTGGCAGTATTTCTTCGATCTGCCCCGGGCTTAACAGGAGCGAGGCGAGGATGCTTGATGCCTCCGTCCTTAAAATCTATATTCGCGCACTCCGCTAAGATGCGCTCGCGGGAAGCCGTTAGCGGAGTGTACTCAGTAAACCTCCCCGAGGGTCCTCTTTGTTCCCGAGGGTCTTGGAGTTTGTCGTCCCTTCTCTTCTCGCCAGTTCGTCGAGAAGGGGCGGTGTCTTATCGCGGATGACTGGTAGATCCGTGATTCCTGAGATCATGAACTCTGTTGGCCGCTTCCCTCTCCTTGTAGTCCATGTAGGCTCTGGCTTTCTCGAGGAGGGCATCGAATGTCCGGGGCGGTTTGATTCTTACTACCTTTCTGAATTCCATGCCTGGGAGAAGTCCCCTCTCGAGCAGGTATCTCTTCAGGTGATCGGTACATGGGACTTGGATAATCTCCCAGTTGAACCGATCAATAAATTCCCTCAGGGTCTCATTGTTTCTCTGGACGATGGCCTCGAGGGCTGCTTCGGTCTTTGGGTGGCATCATGAAGCAGTGAATGAACTGATGAATTGGTTCTTCAGATTTCGCCAGGAGGTAATTGACCCTGGAGCGACACTTTTGTACCAGTCCATCGCAACTTTCCTCAAAGTCGCAGGGAACAACCGACATTTGATTGGTCCCCCGACATTGTGATAATGTAGCATGGCCTCAAACCAATCTATATGGTCGACCGGGTCGACTATTCTGTCGTATTCCTTTAGGTGGGGAGGCTTCTCCATGCCCGTTGGAATGGGTGCCTCCATGATGGCTTGTGACAAGGGACTGCGGGGTCATCCTCATCACTCTGTTCGGGCGAGCGAGACAGAGATCTGACGTAGTGGCGGTTATGGTGGCCCTGGTCGCGCGGAGCGTTCCTCGGGTGGTATGGTCGCTCGTTGTTTCCCCCGTTTCTGTCTCCAGGGGGTCTTTGTTCTTGATGGGAGGGGCCATGGTCGCGTCTCCCGGTGTCAACGGGATGGTCCCTTTCCAATGCGGGGCAACGCCCGATTGGTCGGGGGAAGGGCTTCGAGAGATGTCCCGACTACATCTCTATGGGGGAGATAGGGGATGTTCCTCTGCTTGTCGAAGAGGAGGAGACTGAGGTCTCCTGTGTCTTCTGGGGGATCTCCGAGCATCTTCGAGCGCCCTCAACTTTCTCCTTGAGCAAAGATCATGTAGTTGGTATGATTTATCACTGCAAATAGTGCCCTAGTTGTGGCGTCTGCTCCGGCGGGAACGGGGACCTCATGAAACTGAATGGGTTGGGAGGTGGCCGATCATCTTCGAGTCGTGGAGGCAGTGATGATGACGAAGCAGTTGCTCTATCTCTATATTCAGAAGGCCCGAGCATATTAATATCGGGGGTTGTGTTGTGGCCGGTGGTACCGACGTTGTCGAGGCCGACATTATTGTCAGTGATGTTATTGTTGACGTCGATGATACAAACGTTCATGTTTTCTACAGTCTAGTCAGCCATGACAGTCGGGGATTATTTAGCTTTGGTCTCGAGTAAATGGAAGACGGGGAAACAAGTTTCCCACAGACGGCGTCATTGATCTTACCGAATCAGAATAGACCATCATATCTAGCTCGGGCAGAAGTTGAATGAGATGGGGGGTACCTGCAAGACACTCCGATGGAAAAGTAAGTTTCGGAATGAGCAAGAAAGTGTTAAGAGTTAGAAAGTGTTGAATACCTGACCCTCTTAGGAGAGAGGGTATTTATAGCCCCCAATGTTGGGCCAAGGTCCCCATTATTGGGCCATGTTAAGGCCCAATAATAGGAACTACCAGGGCTTACGTGTGTATAGAGTCCAGCAAGTGGACTCCACCTGGTCAACTGCTCCGCGAGAATAGGGTTGGACCCGTGATTCCCGGAGGGAAGTTTAAGATGATTGTCATGGGATCGATGGCCATGTCCTCCAACAGTCATGTGGGGAGTTGCCCAACGGTCCCTAACTTGGGCTCTATTTTTGGGCTTCCCATTCGAAGGGCAAGTGCAGGCCCAATCCAGATCAAGTTTCATTTGAGTCAAAATTTGACCTTTTTTAAAGTATGACTTAACCTATTTATTTGTTTAAAATTCTATTCTCATGTTATATACATATATATATATATATATATATATATATATATATATATATATATATATATATATATATATATATATATATATATATATATATATATATATATATATATATATATATATATATATATATATATATATATATATATATATATATATATATATATATATATATATATATATATATATATATATATATATATATATATATATTCTACGTGCTTCTGGAAAATTTTAAAAAATTTAAAACATTAATTTCGTGTTAAATTGATCATCGCTTTATTATGTGGTTTGTTGTCTTTATTCCTACGATTTTTGCTGCGAGGTTTTGATTTCTTTAGTCATACATCTATATTGTTTATGACATCACCCTTTAGTCGTGTATGGTCTTTGTGATAATTACGATGTACTTCCATTTTCCCTTTCTGTCTTTTTCCTCTTCATCATTGTTATCTTCTTCCCTTTGGCTCCACTCACCACTTTTATAGCTTTTTAAGAGACTTCTTTTTGTGACAAAGGGATTAATCATTGCTTGGAGACTAATATCACCTCTTGTGTTCTTTGTTTATTTCTTAGTCATATTTTATATGGATCTATGTACTTGTATGTATTATGAAGGTGATCCAAGTGGTAAAGTTTGCTAATAGCAAAGTCGTAGTCAACTAATTAGTTGTTTGGTTTTAATGGAACAGTCGGTAAACTTTTTGCTAAGGTAATAAATAGCATGCTCTTCGACCAGACTCGTCATGCTGGCCCAAAACACACCCCATTGAGTTATCCAAGACAGTCAGATACATGATCAATGGTCTTCTTTCGACGGGTGGCATCAGAATAGGAGGTTCTAGCAAATACTCCTTGATTTTATCAAAAGCAGCTTGGCAGTCGTTGTTCCATTCGACTACCTGATCTTTCTTTAAGAGTTTGAAAATTGGCTCACAGGTAGAAGTCAGATGAGAGATGAATCTGGCAATATAGTTCAAGCGCCCCAAGAACCCTCTAACCTCCTTTTCAGTACGGGGAGCAGGCATCTCTTGTATTGCTTTTACTTTTGCTGGATCGACTTCAATGCCTTTGTTGCTTACAATGAATCCTAGAAGTTTACCAGACCTAACTCCAAAAGTGCACTTACTTGGATTCAGCCTGAGTTTGTATTCTTTCAACCTGGCAAACAGCTTTTCTAGATGTTCAAGGTGCTCTTCCTCTGTTTGTGACCGAGCTATCATATCGTCTACGTAAACTTCAATCTCATGATGTATCATATCATGAAACAAAGCTACCATGGCGCGTTGATAAGTTGCCCCTGCGTTCTTCAGCCCGAACGACATCACCTTGTAACAGAAAGTGCCCCATTGTGTGACAAAAGTTGTTTTCTCCATATCCTCGGGGGCCATTTTGATTTGATTGTAGCCCGAGAATCCATCCATGAAGAAGAACACTTTGTGCTGAGCTGTATTGTCGATCAAAATGTCAATGTGTGGAAGTGGAAAATCATCTTTGGGGCTGGCTCTATTCAAATCCCGGTAGTCCACACACATCCTGACTTTGCCATCTTTCTTAGGTACTGGCACGATGTTAGCGACCCATTGAGGATAGAACGTAACAGCCAGAAAGCCAGCGTCGAATTGCTTCATCACTTCTGCTTTGATCTTTTCAGACATGTCAGGCCTCATTCGGCGGACCTTTTGCTTGATCGGTGGACAATCCTCTCTTGTGGGGAGACGGTGAACCACGATGTCTGTGTCTAAACCCGACATGTCTTCATAAGACCAAGCGAAGATTTCAACATACTCATTCAACAACTGTATCAGGCACTCTTTGACACTTGGTTCCAGATTGGCACCCACTTGCACCTCCTTCCGGTCTTCCTCGGTCCCTAAGTTGACAGTTTCCAATGACTCTTCGTGCAGTAAGATGGCCCTTTCCTCTTGCTGTAGAAGTCTGGCTAGTTCCCCTGGTACTTCACGACCTTCGTCATCTTCATACTCGGCTTGATTGACCAGATCTTCAGAGTTATTGAAGGATATAGCAGAATCGTCACCCATGGAATCCGGAGTGGACGGGTACCTGCATTTGTGAGTGTGGGTGTGTGTAAGGGATAGCCATCCTTAAACAAAAAATGCAAAAGGAAAGAAAATGAACACAAGCAGTTTATCAAATGAAAAACGTCCAATGAATCATTAAACATGGCATATGGATATGAAAATAATCAAAACCCTTACAAATGGACCTACATGCCCCGGGCAAGGCATGAGGTGAAAAGATAGTGTACGGATTGTTCGAAAATAAATATTACAGACCAAATAGGAAATGTTTGACAGATAAATTACTGATGAATAAAAGTGATGGGGACAAAGTCTTTTGCCTCCCAGTTGCACAATCCTCCTTTGACAGTTGGGTAAATCCACTCTTCGATGTTGCTCTCTTTGTTTTCATCCTCCAAAGCGTTGATTCCGTAGGGAGAAATTTTGACTGGCGCTCTTTCAATCTTCGAACGGCGCATAGCTTTCTGGCCCGCGGTAGTGAACCCTAATCCAAATTTGTCTGTCTTATGTGGAATATCAGGCAACTGCCCCCATGCTGAATTCATCCCCTCCTTTATTGCGGTCCTTACATCCTCCAGAGATGCTATCCCGGCCATCTGTCTCGGTACTTCAGCTACCAACTTTGCTACTGTTATTTCAGGAAGGACTTCTTCGAAATGCTGGAAAGGTGTCTCAATGAACTCACCTTCTACCTCCACATACCAGAAGGAGTTCAAGTGGCTGATCATGTACTCCTCTTCGCCATGGACGATAATGATCTTTCCCTTGACAGGATACTTCAACATCTGATGTAAGGAGGAGGTGACTGCCCCAGCATGGTGTATCCAAGGCCTACCCAACAAGAAAGAGTATGACGGACGAATGTCCATCACATAGAAAGTAGATTTAAACACCTCAGTGCCTATCTTGATGGGAATTTCAACCTCCCCATGGACCATTCTCTTCGAACCATCGAAAGCTCTGACAATAATGTCACTCGGCTTCAACTCTAACCCTTCACAATCTAGTCGGTCCAAAGCTTTCTTAGGCAGTACATTCAGCGACGAACCAGTGTCGACCAAGACATGTGCGAGAGTAGTTCCTCGGCACTCGACTGAAATGTGCAAAGCATCATTGTGGTCTCTACCTTTAGGAGTTAGGTCGGCATCAGAGAAACCTAATCCATTGTCCGCAGTAAGGCTAGCCACACAATTTTGAAATTGATCCGCAGAGGTTTCCTGGGGCACATGGGCTGCCTTCAGGAACTTTATCAAAGCTTTAGCGTGCACTTCCGAGCAAAGTAGCAGTGCCAGCATGGAGATCTTTGAGGGGGGTTTCCCCAGTTGTTCTACCACATCGTAATCACTCCTTTTGATTATCTTCAAGATCTCATCCATTTCCTTCTTGGAGGTTTCCGGGATGACCGAGGGTTGAGCCCTCGTCCTGACGAGCTCATCTTGGATTCCCTTACCTTTATCAACAGCGGTAGGAGGGACAGTACTAGGAACAACAACATCTTCAATCAAAGGGGTTCTAGCAGAGAGTTTTATTGGTGCAGGGATGACCTTGTCAGTAGATGAGGGTCCAAAGATTGCTCTTGGAGGGGCAATCTCTGGAGAAAATACTCTCCCGCTCCGAGTGATTTTGCTCGTGCCTGTAATGTTTCCAATGCTGGCTTCTTCATCATCCGAACTTTCTTCAGTTATTTCGATTTGTTTAATACCATGGTAGTAGACGTCATCGCCATAGTTCCATGGTATTGACTTCTCAGAAACATAGGGGACAGGCCCTGGCATTGTTATCTTCAAAGGAACATATTTCGTAGCTGGTGTAATCTTAACAGGCTTTCTGATGGCCTCGGAAAGATTGGCGTGAATGGTTATGATTGAGACATCCTCAGTATGGGTTGGAACAGCAGAAACTTTTTCAAACAAAATTTGTCGACTGTCCATTAGGCCTTGGATGCCTTTCTTCAGTAACGGACAATCAAACGGTAGAGAGTAACAGCAATAGCAATCTTCTTTACATCCCGGGAAGATCCCGGCCTTTAACAGATTCAACTTGATGGTTAACAATGGAGTTATCAGATCATTGACATCAACAACATACAAATCTTCTTCGATGGCATTGACATTTCGATCGTGCTTCGGCATGGGAGCAGATATCACATTAGGCTTCTCCGGCGCGTCGAACTCCACCTCCTTCGCCTCTATCAGGTCTTGGATTTTATGCTTGAGTGCCCAACAATCATTGGTGTCGTGCCCGACACTATCAGAATGGTAGGCGCATTTAGCATTAGGATGGTAATGCGGAGAGGACGTATTCACATTCTTTGGTGCCTCTTTGATAGTGGCGAGATTCAACTTCAACAGATAGGGAAGCACTTGCGCTGGTGTCATATTAATGCGGGTGAACTGCCGTTGTGGCCGTTCCACCCGTTGCTGATTTGGTCTGGACTGGTTATAGCGAGGCTGCTCACTTGAAGGGTTTTGAATCATTACGGCCCCCACGGTCGGCCGGCGCTCAGTCTTCCCTGCTCTTCTCTGAGAATATACCACAGTCGTTTCCTTCTTGAAAGGTTTCTTCTCAACACTTGTAGCGACACCCTTCTGAATTTTTCCCGACTTGATGCCAGCTTCTATTCTTTCGCCTGTTAAGATCAAATCGGTAAACCCCGCGGAAGAGTTACCAATCAGATGATTGAAAAATGGCCCAGATAGGGTCCCTAGAAACATATCAACAAGTTCACGGTCGGTTAAAGGAGGCTGTACCCTGCCAGCCAAATCCCTCCATTGTTGTGCATATTCTTTGAATCCTTCGCCTGTTCCCAGTGACATACCCTGAAGTTGGGTACGCGTAGGAGCAAGGTCAGAATTGTACTGATATTGTTTGTAGAAGGCGGTGGCCAAGTCTTCCCAGTTTCGGACGCTGGTTCCCTCTAGCTGATAGAACCACTCCAATTGAGCCCCAAAAAGGTTGTCTTGAAAGAAATGGATCCAAAGGTTTTTATCTGCCGTATAGGGTTGGATCTTTCTTACGTAGGACCTGAGATGCATTTTTGGACAGGACAACCCATCATACCTCAGAAAAACTGGCACCTTGAACTTTGGGGGAATCACAATCCCGGCAACCAAACCCAAGTCTTCGAAATCCAAACCCGGCACCCTTTGTAGCTCCATGGCGGCCAACCTTTCTTCTAAACCTTTGTATTTATCATCAGCTGGAGGGTATTGTTGATTAGAGTAGTCTTCATCCTCTTCGACCTCCTCTTCTTCCACATCGGACTCGGAAGGTACCGCAGCCCCACCTCCTTTACTGGTCCCTTCATCAGAAGTAGGAGGAAATTCAAGCACTCTCCTGGTCTCTCCTTCAAATCTTCTTCCTAAAGTAGCCACCCCGAGTCTCTTTTTCTTCTTTTTCACTGGGTCCTTATTCCCCAGCAAGGTCTTGAGATCCTCCTGACCCTTAGCCAAGGTCATCAGGAGTTGTTGGAACTGTGCATTTTGAGCTTGCAGGTCTTTGACTGTTTGCTCGAGATCCATCCCACTGAAATAAACAGCAGACAGATAAGGAAACTTGGAGTGAGACCTGCTTATGCACATGATGAATGATATGCTTATGTATGCAATGCATTCAAGGATTTAGAATATTCAAACTTGTTGCAGACAAAAAAGAACGCACGTCATATTAATAAGAAGAAATTTGTTAGTACATAAATGCCCCATGGGCCAAATATTACAAAAATAACTTCTCGAAGTAAAAAGAAATTGTGCATCCTTTTTGGTGCGATGTAGGTGTTGAGGGCCTCTTGCTCATGGAGTCGGCGGGTAAGCTCTAGAACCTTCTTCTCACTAGCGTAGAAGCTGGCTTCAAAAGTGTTCCGTTCCTCCTTGAGCTGAATCCAGCTCTTCTGCATTTCTTCCCACGATGTAGGCATGTCAGGATATAGGATGGTGTAAGGAACCTCTCCTTCCTTGACGGGCTCTTTAATCACAGGGAGAACATGAGGATAAGGCATCATTAGACTCTGGGCTCGGGCTCGTACCCACTTGAGATAAGGCTCAAGAGGGATGGAGTTCTTGTGTCCCAGTGTCTTGCTATCAACCTTGTTGGGCCTTCCCCAAGCTCTGATGAATCTTTGGCGAAGTCCTTGCGCATTGTTGTCGAAGTCAAAAACTAAGTCAGGAATCAACATGTCGTAAGGACCATCCCTCCGTGCATATCCAAATTGCCTCAAAGCTAGGCAAGGGTTGTAGGTGATACCTCCTCTGATTCCAAGTAAAGGAACATTAGGAAACTCTCCGCAACGATCGATGATGATGACATTTTCTCTGGACCGAGAACACCAATGTACATCAGAGTGAGTAAGAGTCATCAATCGTTGGGACCACCTTGAGCCTTGGTCATTCTTCAAGATAGATTGTGGAAGGTGCGAAATAAACCACCTTGCAAGGAGAGGAGTACAACACATGAGAACACCCCTCTTTCTCATTGTTCGTGTGTAAAATGAGTGAAGAATGTCCCCAAGCAATGTTGGTATTGGATTTCTGGACAAGAAGATTTTGACGGCGTTGACATCTACCAATTGGTCAGAATTTGGGAACAAGACCAACCCATAGATAAGGAGTGCCACAATTTCTTCAAAGGCTTGTAGGTCCAATGAATTCCAACACTCTTGTGCCTTCTCAAACAAGAATTTTGCTAAGAATCCTTTGACACCGCTTCTGGTTTCCCAATGCCCCTTGATGTCAGAAGGCTGCAGATGTATTGCTCGAGCAACATCTTCAGGCTTTGGTTCCTTTTCCGTACCGTTGAAGGGTAGTTGATTAAGGATAGAAATTCTCAGGAGTTGAGAAAACTCCTCCAAAGTGGGTACCAACTGATAGTCAGGGAAAGTGAAACAGTGGTGAAGAGGGTCAAAGAACTGGAATAGCACTTTCATCATGTCTTCTTCAATGTTGGTGTTTGTTGTACCCCAAAATTTGCCCTCCCATTTCCTCAACATTTTCTCATCACAAGACCCTTGAAGATCAAGATCCAATTAGGGTTTCCTCTGCTCAAGACTTCTCCTTACACTGTGGACTCAAATTAGGGTTTGTGTTTGCCCAAGGATGTTTTGACCTAAAATGCCTAAGATGACTTTCATGCTTCATGTTGGACTCCCAAGTTTATCCTCACCAAGTTTCAAGTCTTGATTCCAAGTTTTGCCCAGTCAATTGGACAGTTGACCTAGAAATCAGCTGTATTGGGGAAAAAGTCAACTGTGGCCAATTGACAGTCAAACCTCATGAAATTTGACCCACATCAACATTATGAACTCATATGGACCATTTGATCAAATTTGGATCACAATTCCACAAGAAATTTGATCAGATCACCAAAAGGGTAAAATGGTCATTTTTAGGGTTTTGACTGCACAAAGGCAATTTTTGACTGTTTGACCTAGCCAATGGCAAACCAAGCTCACATAGGGACTCAAGGACTCAATGAAATGGTCTTGACACATTCATCAAGCTCAAAAGATCCCAAGTACACAAGATTGACAGTTGAATTTCCCAATCAATTGATCAATTTTGACTGTACACTGAAAAGTCAAACTTTGACTTTTTGGTCAAAATCAAGAGTCAAGATTCATTTTTCATCAAAACATGCCAAATCATGAAACTTGTTCACCAAGAAATCACAAAATGCAAATTAGGGTTAGAAAATGGAATTTTTCATAACTTAGAATTTTTCTAAGTTATGAAAAACCCTAATTTTTTCCCAACTTTGCCCCATCTTTTCACCAAGATCCATTTAGATTCAAACAAAAGTCAAAACATGAAAGTTGTAGCTTGTTGCATAATCTACAACTTTGATTCACAAAGTTTTCTCATTTGAAGCTTGTATCTCAAGTTACATTTTTTTGAATAAGGGCACTAAACCATTTTTAACTTAGTGAAATTTTAACCTATTTTGACAAGGTTTTCTACCCCACTTCAAGGCCATTTTTCATACCCTTCCACTTGGAATTTCAATTTGAATTTCAAAGATGGATTGTAGTACACATTCCAAGCTTTCCAAAATGTCCAAGAACTTCTCAAACAACCTCATAACTTGAGAGATTCGAATTTCACAAGTTGGCAAAAATTCACTTATGTTCTTGACCAAGACATGTTCATAACCTTACCATTTGAAACTCAGCATGCTTTAGGCAAGATTACAGGTCCTTGAACCATTCCATACTCAATAATTTAATGCATATTCAATGTGTTAAAGTGTTGTTCTTTGAGTGCAAGCATTGTATGCAAGATTAATCCTAAACTAGATAAAGTGAACTTTCCATTTTTGAAAAGATTAACTTTATGTCCAATTGCAAATCAAGAAAGTACATGGAAAATCTGCTTGGCACAAGATTATGTGCATAACACACTGATCAAGAGAGGATTATGCAGCACATTAGGGGGTCCTCTACTGACCTAGAAAGCCAAGTTGCATTTGTTTGCTTCACATAGAAGAAAAGTCCATAACTTGTACCAACTTCAATCTCAGCATTAGGACACAAGAGAAGAGTTATCAAACACATTCCAAATAACATATCCAAGCTAACACACGAGCCCTTGGCCTCTCAAACACTCCCATTGCCATAATCACCTTGAAACTGCTCAAACAGGGCAACCCCTGCAGATTGAGTGCTATCTCTCAATCCCTTCAAGCATTCTTGCCCAAACCTGTTCCTCTACCTTCCTTACAACCCATGCAAGCTAACCATGACTTGAAACCTGACCTGTAACACCTCCAAGCCACTTCACCATTTTTAAATTTCTGTTTTGCAGTTGGAGTTCACTAGCTCGATTCAGGGAGTTTTAAGACAAAGTAGGATTTGGAAAAGCATCCTTACACTTCAAGGAAGCTATACAAGTCATCATTTCACTCTGAAACATCCTCCATTGCAAAGCTCGATTCCAACTGAACAGGTAAGTTCATGGGGTCGTATCTCTCTTATTAGACATTGTTAGCTTTAGGTTTGTGAAGAAAACATGTCACAATCATAGCCCTGAACATGCTCATATGATTAGATTTCATTTATATTTCGTGTGCTTAGAGAATTTTATGTCTGAACATTGATGAAAAGTTAGGTCAGAAATTGGGGGAGGAGAAATTCTCCCTCATCTTAGAGAGTTAGGTCAAGTTCTTTACATGGTTGAAACCGTCTCTTAATGCTCTACACTTTTCATGTTATGAGTTTTGCTTGAAAGTCCAGGAATCCAGAGATAAAAAACGCGTGTTTGCTTGAAGGATATTGTTCAGAGGTTGAAGAAGACAGGTCTTCTGGGCTGGGCCTGGAATTTTTTCTTATTTGCACCACATATTTGCTATCACACCCCCTGAGCCCATTTGCTTTATTTTTATTCTTTTTTGACTTTTTCTTTTTTGATTGACTTTGTTTATTTTTTCTCATGACATTAAAAAAATAAAAATATTTTTTCCATCATTTTTTGAATATATGGCATATTTATTTGATTTATTTCTTTTGTTTGTATATAAATATTATATATATACTATTATTAGAATAAATAGAAAAATAGTGTAAATACTTTTTTTTTATTTACCTTCTGAAAATATTTCACATAAAAATACCCCTTTTTTTATTTATTTTATTAAAATATTAAATATATATTATTTGGTATATAATGCATATTTAAAGAATTTAATATATATATATACATGTTTATTAATATATTTAAGTTAAAATATAAAAATACTTGAATTTTTCATTTTTATTAATATTTGATACAAAAAATACCTTTTTCATAATATACTTCATTTTATTTTTATTTTTGTAAATAATAAATAAATATTTGTATTAAATTAGATAATAATACATTTTCTTTAAAATTAGGGTTTTTGCCCTAAATTCAAAATACTCCAAAAAATAATATATTTTTATTTTCTTTTCTCTTTTACATAAATAATTTTTTTTCATACATATACAAAACATTTCTTTTGCATCTTGCATTCTTATTTAATTTTGGTACATTATTTACATTGCAAATATTCAAATTGATGTAACAATTTAGATTTAAATTCTTGTCAATATCCCCATTTGAACATTTGTACCCCCCTTCCCATATTTGGTTTTGTAATAGCTTAGTAAGTTTATTTTCGCACTTTATTGCTTTCTAATGATAACATGTTAGAATTAGGGTTTGTATGCGAAAAACGACAAAAATAGTTATGACCTAATCTCAAGATAAACAAGCATGAAAATGGACACACAAATCACACTTGCACCCCCTAGGGTATTCCACTTGTTGCCTTTCAAAATTGGGCCATATTGCATGTTGAACTTCTTTGGGCAAAGCAAACCAATTGAATGATCATAGTCCCTCGATAAAACTTTTCAAAACAAACAAAAATAAATGATCAAGTCCCCTAAAGAAAATTGCCCAAAGACATTTAACGCTGTTGCAATTATGGTCTAAACGATGACCCGCGCCCGTCCCTTTCACATCCTAACATAAGGTTGTCCACCAAATTCAATGGTGGAACAAACTTGTTAAAAGGGTTAAAACATAGCAATAATCTTTTGAGAAATTTAGGAGTAGATAACCTCTTAGTTACTTGAACCAATCTTGCAAACAAAACATTTGCCTAATTTCAAAACCACACCTCACAACACTTCCAAAACAAACTTTCAAAAACAAATGAAAACCTTTTTCAAAAGACATACACCTTTGTATACATCCCCACATGGATCATTACAAAGGTTGCCACCACATTGGCCTCTTTTCAAAATATTTTCAAACCCACACACACTCAAGCATCATTTAACAATTATAAACAAAAGGCAAGTGATCTAAGCAAGTAACTAAGAGCCCATGGATAACCATGGATAGAAAGGGTGCTAATACCTTCCCTTTCTATAATCTACTCCCCGAACCCAAGAAAACATCTCAAAAGGTTTTTGCTGTGCTTTTTAACCTTTCCTTAGGATAAAATAAAAAGTCGGTGGCGACTCTTGCTCAACCGAAACATTTGCGAAAACAAACGCAAAACCTCAAGTCAGTTCTCCCACCGTATCACAGAACTGGCGACTCTGCTGGGGAAAAACTTAAAAGTGGAGTAACCTTAGGGCTTAGATCACCTTTGTTTTCAATTGTTTGCTTTGTTTGCTTTTATATTTGTGGGCTTTGCATCGGAGTTTCATAGATCCTAACCCGGATCTGGGAAATACCCTTTTAGGTAGCATAATCTGTGGGGGACCTGTCCGGCGTAGACCGACATGGGTGAAGCAGTGGCTACGTTGGTGTGGCATCTTAGTCTGTACCTATATCCGTTGTGTTGCAACGGGGAGAATATAGGTCTTCTAAGGGGTCATTAAACACCAACCAACCTTAGAACCCTAAATTGACCAACTTGGCTATTAGGACAGTAGCAGTATGCTACACTCATTGAGGCTAAACTCTCGAGATGGTTCTGGCCGCGAGAAAAGATTGCGATGCTGGAGTTATGACCGATTGAGGGTAGCCAATGATTTGAGATCCTCTAGAACCCGGTTACTTTTGATAGGACAGGTTTTAACCAACAAAACCAAAAGAGGGTAATACCTGAAACTCATGCTGGCCTGAAACCTAAGGGTGTCTTGTGTGACTTGTGTGCCTTATCTGCCTATGTGAATACTTGTGGTGTGCTTCATCATAGCATCATGACATCATACCATTGCATGCATCCTGTATAAAGGACTAACCCATTTCAAAGACAAAGGAGTTTCATCTTTGCTCTGTTTTGTAGGACATCATGATGCCCGTGCGTAGGAATACTGTCCGGCTCAACTTTGTTCAACCACCAGTTTTACTCAAGGACTTGGTTGGAAGGATTCCAAACACTTCTTCATTCATCAACAGACATGGTTCTCTCCTTGGCTTGGTCACTGCAAAATGGGACCAACAACTGATAAGTGTTCTGACCCAGTTTTATGACCCTCTGTATCACTGTTTCACTTTTCAAGACTTCCAGCTGGTTCCTACCCTGGAAGAATTTTCTTATCTGCTTGGGATCCCTGTCTTGGAACAAAATCCATTCACTGGTTTGGAAAAGACTCCTAGGCCTGAAGAGATTGCTGCAATTCTCCCCTTGACCAAAGAAGAGGTATTGTCCAACTGGGAAAGTAGAAATGGGATTAAGGGCTTTTTGGTCAAATTTCTGGTTGGCAAGGCTAATTATTTCTGGAATGACTTGGACTTCAAGGCATACGAGGATATTCTGGCTCTTTTGATCTATGGTCTGGTATTGTTTCCCAACCCTGACACCTTTATCAGTGTCCATGTCATAAGGATCTTCATGTCTCATAATCCGGTACCCACTCTTTTGGGTGACATTCTACAACAACTCTATGCTCGTACTGCTCGAAAACGGGGAACTCCGTGGTGTTGTGCTCCTTTGCTAGTAAGGTGGTTTATTTTGCACCTTCCTAAGTTCGTGCTGAAGAATGGAGAAGGAAAAGGTTGGGCTAGGAGGTTAATGTCTCTCACTGATAATGACATCACTTGGACTCTCAGAGGTTTGGATGAGGTAGCTGTTATTGACCGTTGCGGAGAATACCCTAATGTTCCGTTGATTGGCATTCAAGGAGGAATCTCTTACAATCTGTGCTTAGCTCTCCGTCAGTTTGGAAGAGCCAGAGGAGATGGGCCTCATGAAATGCTGGTTCCTCACTTCCATTTTGAGTTTCAGGCAGACAGTGACAAACTACGCCAGAGATTCATTAGAGCTTGGGACAGAATCCACAAAGCCAACCCACATGAGTTGGGACCAAAGACTTCTCTGCCATTGAAGCCCTATTGCAAGTGGGTTCGCATCCGTGCTCAAAGGTTAGGTATGCCCTACGAAGCTGTTAGACCTTTCATTCTTGAGTCTCCTGTTAAAGATGGGGTTCCTCCAACTGTCCTCCCACCTCAGATACCTACTGATTTTGACACCATGAAGAGATCTTGGGCGCAGCTAAAGGAAGAACGGGATTTCTATCGGGAGAAATTCAACGAGCAGGAACGGAAGATCCAGAGGCTGACTAAGCAGTTGGAGGAAGAACGGGTCCTGAACAACTACATCAGCACTGAAAAGAGGAGGCCATGGGAGCATTGATGAGCTTTGGATGTTTCCTTTTATAGTTTATTTCCTTTCAGTATTTTTCATTCCTGTAATGCCTAAGGGCAAAATTGTTGAACAATTGAAAATTTTAATCTAATGAAGTGTGTTTCCCTTTTTGTCTACAAAGTTGAATCTTGTTTGTCTTTGAAAACATAAAACATACGCATTCCATTGCACCATATGCATAGCAGGTACCCTATTTCACAGGTTGCTTAATCTCCTTCGCTGTTTATTTTGAACAGTCATCATGAATCCAGACTCATCCAGTGAGCAAGCAATCAAGGCCCTTCAGGCCCAAAATACACAGTTTCAAGAGATGGTCCTAAGCCTAGCCCAAGGTCAGCAAGAGTTGAAGACTCTACTCCTGAAGAAGAAGAAGAAAAAGAGGACTGCGCTGTTCAACACCGGACGCAGATTTGGGAACACACTCCACAATGAAGCTGATCCAACTACTTCTTCTGCTGAGAAGAACAGTCCCCAAGGGGGAGGAGCTCCTAGTCCCGCAGTCTCCGACAACGAGACGGACTATAACGACGAACAATACCCACCTGCTGCTGACAGATACAAGCAATTGGAGGACCGCTTGAGCGCCATGGAAATTCAGAATGTGTCGGGGTTGGATTTCGGAGATTTGGGGTTATCTTCTGGGGTAGTAATTCCACACAAGTTTAAGGCGCCTGCCTTCGCCAAGTATGATGGGGTCTCTTGCCCAAAGCTACATCTGAGGTCGTACGTAAGGAAAATCCAACCTTACACGGCAGATAAGAACCTCTGGATTCACTTCTTCCAAGATAGCCTCTCGGGGTCACAGCTTGAATGGTTCTACCAATTGGATGGAGCTAGCATCCGACACTGGGAAGATTTGGCAACCGCATTCTACAGACAATACCAATACAATTCTGATCTCGCTCCTACGCGTACCCAACTTCAGGGTATGTCTCTAGGAACGGGTGAAGGGTTCAAAGAGTACGCTCAAAAATGGAGAGATTTGGCTGGCAGGGTGCAGCCTCCATTGACTGATCGAGAGCTGGTTGATATGTTTCTAGGGACGTTGTCTGGTCCGTTTTTCAATCATTTGGTCGGTAACTCCTCCGCTGGGTTTACAGATTTGATATTGACAGGAGAAAGAATTGAAGCTGGCATCAGGTCAGGCAAGATACAAAAGGCTGCCTCCACAAGTGCTGAGAAGAGGCCATTTAAGAAAGAAGCAAGTTCCGTCTATGGTACTAGAAGACAAGTCAAGCCCGAAGGTCGCCAAGCCGTTAATGCTTTGGTCATCTCAAAACCTGTTGCTGCTCCTCAGCAGTACAATCAACAAAGAAGCGAAAGGCCTAAGAGGCAGTATACTCGACTGAGTATGACCTTATCTCAAATATTACCCCAACTGTTATCCACCAACCTGGTGACCCTCAAAGAAGCTCCTAAGGTCGTCAACACTGCGTCCCCTAAGTATAACCCAAATGCCCGGTGTGCTTATCATTCTGATAGTCCCGGGCACACTACTGATGATTGCTGGGCCTTGAGAAACAAAGTGCAAGATCTGATCGACGCAAAGGAAATTCAGTTTGAAGCGCCGGAGAGACCAAATGTTATAACTGCTCCTATGCCCCAGCATAGAGTAAATGCCATTGAGGAAGAATTATATGCTGTTTCGGTAAATGAAGTTGTCACCCCTCTGAAGACCGTTAAGAAGAACCTACTGCAGGCCGGTTTATTTCCGGGTTGCAGTGAGGGTTGCCTATTCTGTGCTGTTTCCCTATCTGGTTGTCCCTTGCTGAAGTTAGGTATCCAAAGCCTAATGGATAGTAAGGAGATTTTGTTTAAGAAGTCCGTTGTTCAGTTGGTTCCGGTAAAAGAAGTTTCTGTGGTTACCATCTTCAATAATCCAATCAAGGCTCTCCCAAAGAAGCCTGTTCAAATCATGGTTGTTGCACCTGTGATTATTACTGTTCCGGGGCCTCTCCCCTACGTGTCTGATAAAGCTGTCCCCTGGCATTATGGGGCGGACGTATATGTGAATGGAATCAAACAAGAATTCAACACTGGCGCTAGTATCTGCGATATCACTGGTCCAGCCAAGGTCACCCGCAGTGGCAGGCTCTTCTCGCCTGACATTGCACCGCCCGCTATTCGAAAACCCCTCCTTATAACACCTACAAGTGTACCTGTTACTGTTGCTGATAAAGTTGTCCCCCCTGCTGCCGAGTCATCTAATGCTCGGGGCAAAGGGATTGAAGAGGAGCCTGCCCGGATGGAGGCACCGTTACCTATAAATGCTGAGGCCTCCCAACAAGAAGTGGAGGAGATCCTGAAAATAATAAAGAAAAGTGATTTCAATGTTGTCGAGCAGCTGGGGCATACGCCCTCCAAGATCTCCATGCTCTCTTTATTGCTATGCTCCGAGGCCCATGCTAAAGCCTTAATCTCATTTCTCAAGACGGCCCATGTGCCGCAAGAAACGTCTGCAGTCCAGTTCACTGATTGCGTAGCAAATCTGACAGCAGACAATGGCTTGGGTTTTTCAGATGCTGGCCTGACTGCGAAGGGAAGAGACCACAATGATGCCTTGCATGTCTCTATCGAATGCAGGGGCACTACTCTGGCGCATGTATTGGTGGATACTGGTTCTTCCTTGAATGTTCTACCGAAGAAGGCTTTAGACCGTCTGGATTATGAAGGCCTAGAACTGAAGCCCAGCAATATCGTCGTTAGGGCCTTTGACGGTTCAAAAAGGATGGTTCATGGAGAAGTTGACATCCCTATTCGTGTGGGCTCTCAGGTGTTCGACTCTACGTTTTATGTGATGGATATACGTCCATCATACTCTTGTCTACTGGGTCGACCTTGGATCCATAAAGCTGGGGCAGTGACCTCCACCTTGCACCAGAAGCTGAAGTATCCCGTCAGGGGGAAGATCGTCACTGTGCAAGGAGAAGAGGAGTATATGGCGAGCCATTTGAATTCCTTCAGATACATTGAGATGGATGGGGAGTTTATTGAAACCCCCTTTCAGCATTTCGAGGAGGTGCATCCAATTTCAGCAGCAGCAGAAGCAACAGTCGAAGAGAATGTTCCTTTGAAGATGGCTTCCCTAAGGGATGCTCGGGCCGTGGTTCAGAAAGGCAATTGTGCAAGCTGGGGTCAGCTTCCTGACTTCACTCAGAAGAATGACAAGTTTGGGCTAGGCTTTACTGCAGAGGCTCAGAGGGCTGTGCGCAAGGAGAAGATCAGAAAGGCTCCGGTGTTTATCTCCAGCTCAAGGGTGAATGTTATCGAGGAGGATGTAGAGGAAGCAGAGTTTGACAGTTGGATCTACCCGACTACCAGCAACGGACCAAGCAACTGGACGGCAAAGGATTTTACCCCTATCACATTTGTCACGCAGTAATTAATTTCTTTTGATTTCCAAATTTGTAACAAACAATATGTTAAAACTTTGTTGGCTCGGTGTCCTACCCGGGGCATCGTAGCTCCATTTGTGAGGGCTTTTTGTATGACATTTTCATATATCATCAATCAAAACATTGGATGTATGTTGCATTTCAAATCTTGTGCTCTTTTCCTTTCTGTGTTATATATATTGCAAAACAGCTATATTTACACACACTCACTTATACAGGTTTCAATCCACTCTAGATCTCACTGGTAACAGCTCTGCTGCCGCCAGTTATGACTTTGAAAATCCGATCAACTTGGCAGAAGATGAAGGTGAAGATGATTGCGAAGTGCCTGGTGAACTCGCAAGACTGCTACTCCAGGAAGAGAGAGCAATTCAGCCACATGAAGAGCCGGTGGATACAATTAATCTGGGTACTGAGACAGATAGGAAAGAGGTCAAGATTGGTGCCAATCTAGAGCTCAGCGTGAAGCAACGATTGATCCAGATGCTACAAGACTACATGGAGATTTTTGCTTGGTCCTATGAAGATATGCCTGGTTTGGATGCCGACATTGTAGTTCACCACCTGCCAACCAAGGAAGATTGCCCTCCGGTAAAGCAAAAAGTCCGACGAATGCGTCCAGAGATGTCTGAAAAGATCAAGGCCGAGGTTATGAAACAATTTGATGCCGGGTTCCTTGCAGTGACCTCTTACCCTCAGTGGGTTGCCAATGTGGTGCCAGTGCTGAAGAAGGACGGTAAAGTCAGAATGTGTGTCGACTACAGGGATCTGAACAGGGCCAGCCCCAAGGATGATTTCCCCTACCTCACATTGATGTCCTTGTTGACAATACAGCTCAACACAAGGTGTTCTCCTTCATGGATGGTTTTTCAGGGTATAATCAGATCAAGATGGCTCCAGAAGATATGGAGAAGACTACCTTTGTGACTCAGTGGGGCACCTTCTGTTATAAGGTCATGCCATTCGGATTGAAAAATGCTGGGGCAACCTATCAACGTGCCATGATTGCTTTATTTCATGATATGATCCATCATGAGATTGAGGTATACGTTGATGACATGATTGCAAGGTCTCAAACTGAGGAGGAGCACCTTGGCCATCTGAGGAAGTTATTTGACCGACTCAAGTTGTACAAGCTGAGATTGAATCCCAACAAATGCACCTTTGGGGTGAGGTCCAGAAAATTGCTAGGTTTCATTGTAAGTGATAAAGGTATTCAGGTGGACCCTGCCAAGGTAAAAGCCATACAAGAGATGCCGACTCCAAGAACAAAGAAAGAAATCAGAGGCTTCCTAGGACGACTGAATTACATTGCCCGCTTCATATCACATCTGACTGCTACTTGTGAGCCAATCTTAAAATTACTGAAGAAAGATCAAGTAGTACGCTGGAATGATGAATGTCAGGCCGCCTTTGAAAGAATAAAGGAATATCTCCAAGAGCCACCCATTCTTATGCCACCGGTGGAAGGAAGACCTCTGATGCTATACCTGACAGTACTTGACAATTCAATGGGGCGTGTGCTGGGGCAGCATGACGAGTCTGGCCGAAAAGAGCACGCTATTTATTACTTGAGCAAAAAGTTTACCGACTGTGAGTCTCGTTACTCACTGCTTGAGAAAACTTGCTGCGCTCTTGTATGGGCTGCTCGCCGGCTGAGATAGTATATGCTGACTCACACTACTTTATTGATTTCAAAGATGGATCCCATCAAGTACATATTTGAAAAGCCCGCTCTGTCTGGAAGAATAGCGAGGTGGCAAATGATCTTGACAGAATACGATATCCAGTATACAACTCAGAAAGCAATTAAAGGAAGTGTACTGGCAGATCATTTGGCACACCAACCTGTGGACGATTACCAATCATTGAACTTTGATTTTCCGGACGAAGACATCATGGTGGTAACTGACTGTGAAGTACCTGGACCGGGTGAAGGACCTGAGGAAGGATCCCGATGGTCTATGCATTTTGATGGAGCCTCCAATGCTTTGGGTAACGGCGTCGGCGCTGTAATCATATCTCCCAAAGGAACTCATACTCCCCTCACCGCCCGATTATGTTTCAGCTGCACCAACAACATGGCAGAATACGAGGCATGTATCATGGGTTTACAAGCTGCAATCGACCTGAGGATCAAATTTCTAAGTGTCTTTGGAGATTCCGCTCTCGTGATCAATCAGATCAAAGGCGAGTGGGATACGAAACACCCGAATCTTATTCCTTACAAGGAGTATGTGTCGACCTTGCTCCCCCACTTCGAAGAGATAACTTTTGAGCACTTCCCTAGAGAGGAGAATCAGCTAGCGGACGCCCTAGCTACGACGTCTTCAATGTTCAAAGTTAAATGGGACAATGAGGCTCCCCGAATCATTATCTGGAAGTTGGATGAACCGGCATACTGCTGCGAGCTCGAGGCTGAGAAGGTGATTGAAAAACCCTGGTATCATGAGGTGAAAAGGTACTTGGAAGCTCAGGAATACCCTGAAGGTGCGTCTGTCAATGATAAGAAGTTCATGAGGAGGTTTGCTGCAAAATTCTTCCTCAGCAACGGTATTCTCTACAAACGGAATCATGATTCAACTCTGCTACGTTGTGTGGATAAGGCTGAAGCAGAGAAAATTATGATAGAACTGCATGAAGGTACATTTGGAACACATTCCAGTGGACACACCATGGCTAAGAAAATCCTTCGGGCAGGATATTTCTGGTCCACAATGGAAGCCGATTGTTACCAGCACTCCCGAACTTGTCATAAATGCCAGATCTATGCTGACAAGGTGCATATCCCTCCGGTTCCTTTGAATGTCCTGACGGCACCTTGGCCTTTTGCAATGTGGGGCATCATATGATCGGTGAGATCCGACCGACGGCATCCAATGGGCATCGCTTCATCTTGGTGGCGATCGATTACTTCACGAAGTGGGTTGAGGCAGCTTCCTACGCCACAGTAACCAAGAGCGTCGTGGCACGTTTCATCCGGCATAATCTGATCTGTCGGTACGGAGTCCCGGAAAGAATCATTACGGACAATGGTACCAATCTCAATAACAAAATGATCACTGAACTCTATGAACAATTCAAGATACAACACCACAATTCTTCTCCCTACCGGCCGAAGATGAATGGGGCTGTAGAGGCAGCCAATAAGAATATCAAGAAAATTGTGCAGAAGATGACAGTGACCTATAAAGATTGGCACGAGATGTTACCATTCGCTCTTCATGGGTACCGTACCTCAGCAAGGACGTCAACCGGGGCAACTCCCTTCTCCTTGGTCTATGGCATGGAGGCAGTCTTGCCAATTGAAGTCCAGATACCCTCTCTCCGGATAATGAAGGATGCAGACTTGAATGAAGATGATTGGATCCAGACTCGACTTGACCAATTAAATCTGATTGACGAAAAGAGGCTCACTGCTATCTGTCATGGTCAAACGTATCAAAAACGGATGATCAGAGCATTTAACAAGAAAGTCAGACCGCAAGAATATCAAGTTGGGGACCTGGTAATCAAACACATCATCCTTCCTCAAAGTGATCCCCGGGGCAAATGGACCCCTACATACGAAGGGCCATTTGTGGTTAAACGTGTGTTCTCAGGAGGAGCCATGATCCTGACCACCATGGATGGTGACGACCTTCCTCACCCCGCCAATGCAGACATAGTGAAAAAATACTACGCATAAATAAAAGACCCGCTAGGTTGACATACCTAGGCAAAAATAAGGGCTTCCCGGCGAACCAAAAGGGTTCGGGCAAAAATAAGGGATGAAATGAATAAAAATCTGTACACCCGGCAAGTCGAAAACCTGAAAGGGCGGCTTGGGCAAAAATGGGTATCCCGGTGGACTGAAAACCCGAAAGGGCGGTCCAGGAAAAAGTTAGGGATAAAAGCGTAACACTATGTCTCATTGGATCACTTCGCATCTGGAATTCGGCATCAACTATCTGGCTCAGATTGCGGCATTGACCAATCAGCTTCATCTTCAAATTGGGCAGCAAAGCGATGAGACGTTCGAGGACATAAGGGCGATAGCAGAGTTGGAACCCAGTGGGATTGTTCACATAGCTGTTTTGTTTCCTTTTTCAAATTGTAAACTCTATGTTATTTGGCGGCGTCCTCTTACTAGGATGTCAGCCTCCTGTACAAAAATGCCTATTCACAGGCAAAGTTTAAATCAATACAAATTCACTTGTCCATACAAATTACCATTGTTTTCTTTTTTCTGTTTTGTCTTGCGAAGAACGTCCAATGTTCATTTTTTTTTATATATGCATTTGACATTAAATTGCCTATTCATAAATGTTTACATATGAAACAAAAGATTGATTACAGGTGATATCAGAGACAGGGGCAATGTGAAGTTGTCTAATGCAGTCTGGTTGTTTTGTCCGCCAAGGTACCAAGGTAGATTCAACTGAAGAATGTGGCCAAATCATCTCAACTCCCCGCAGAGTAAAACAAGATTCAGCAATACTTTCCTCAAGCAGAGTTGACTCCCCGTCAATCCTGAAAAAGCACAACATTCCCCGGCAGGTCTTAAAGCTCATCCCCAGTAGATTCTGGAAGCTTATCCCCTGCAGAGTACGGACGTCTCTCCCGAGTTTTATTTAGAGTTATTTCCTCACAAGGACTTATAACTGGGTTATCCTCAGCTAAAAACCACGGAAGACCGCCCTCGGCAAAGTTCCTTCAATCCCCAGTGGAGTTTATCATCATTATCCTCAGCGGAATCCATCATTAGAGTCCTCAATAGGCCTCTCATCAAAACTTCGGCCAAGTATCTCTTCCACAGAGCAAGTCCCCGGCCGTTCGTCAAGGATTTATTTTCCTAAGACGAAATTACATTCATAAACATTTCACATTTTCCTACATCTTGCTTACATATATGATAAAGTGCATACAACACTATCTCATATTGAACGTCATGACATCATGCATATCATACATCATGACATTGCATACAACTTACGTTTTGCCTTTTCAGGAAAAAGACAAATCCCAAAAACAACTACCTTTAACTGTCACAATTCCAGATCCGATACCTGTATCTAGCCAGGGCACATCTGAGAGTGATCAGTTTCCAGACTCGATTCCTGTATCTAGCCAGGGCACGTCTGAAGAGTTCGAAGATTCGATTCCTGTATCCAGCCAGGGCACATCTATCAACTACAACATTTCCGGATTCGACTCCTGTATCCAGCCAGGGCATATCTGTTGACGACTATTTTCAGATTCGACTCCTGTATCTAGCCAGGGCATATCTGCATAAGTAGACTGAAGATCAAACACCTGTAACAAGCCAGGAAAACATCTGTCTTTCTCAAATACACAAGTTCTCGCTAAGGAATCTCTTATGCGATCGACACTTTCCAAATGGCAACTATAAGCCCATTCCCGACAAGTTTCTGTCACATCTCCAGATGGCATCTATAAGCCCATCTCCCTGTCCACCATCTCTCCAAATGGCATCTATAAGCCCATTCCCGACACTATGTTGTTGAGACTCCAGCATGCGAGTGCAAATTTCCGGGCACTCTAGTGTCCAATCTCCTTTTACCCTCGAGTCACGAAAGGCAAACTCGCCAATCTAACTCTTCAGGTCCAAGAAGATTGAACAGGGGCAACTGTTGTACCCCAAAATTTGCCCTCCCATTTCCTCAACATTTTCTCATCACAAGACCCTTGAAGATCAAGATCCAATTAGGGTTTCCTCTGCTCAAGACTTCTCCTTACACTGTGGACTCAAATTAGGGTTTGTGTTTGCCCAAGGATGTTTTGACCTAAAATGCCTAAGATGACTTTCATGCTTCATGTTGGACTCCCAAGTTTATCCTCACCAAGTTTCAAGTCTTGATTCCAAGTTTTGCCCAGTCAATTGGACAGTTGACCTAGAAATCAACTATATTGGGGAAAAAGTCAACTGTGGCCAATTGACAGTCAAACCTCATGAAATTTGACCCACATCAACATTATGAACTCATATGGACCATTTGATCAAATTTGGATCACAATTCCACAAGAAATTTGATCAGATCACCAAAAGGGTAAAATGGTCATTTTTAGGGTTTTGACTGCACAAAGGCAATTTTTGACTGTTTGACCTAGCCAATGGCAAACCAAGCTCACATAGGGACTCAAGGACTCAATGAAATGGTCTTGACACATTCATCAAGCTCAAAAGATCCCAAGTACACAAGATTGACAGTTGAATTTCCCAGTCAATTGATCAATTTTGACGGTACACTGAAAAGTCAAACTTTGACTTTTTGGTCAAAATCAAGAGTCAAGATTCATTTTTCATCAAAACATGCCAAATCATGAAACTTGTTCACCAAGAAATCACAAAATGCAAATTAGGGTTAGAAAATGGAATTTTTCATAACTTAGAATTTTTCTAAGTTATGAAAAACCCTAATTTTTTCCCAACTTTGCCCCACCTTTTCACCAAGATCCATTTGGATTCAAACAAAAGTCAAAACATGAAAGTTGTAGCTTGTTGAATAATCTACAACTTTGATTCACAAAGTTTTCTCATTTGAAGCTTGTATCTCAAGTTACATGTTTTTGAATAAGGGCACTAAACCATTTTTAACTTAGTGAAATTTTAACCTATTTTGACAAGGTTTTCTACCCCACTTCAAGGCCATTTTTCATACCCTTCCACTTGGAATTTCAATTTGCATTTCAAATATGGATTGTAGTACACATTCCAAGCTTTCCAAAATGTCCAAGAACTTCTCAAACAACCTCATAACTTGAGAGATTCGAATTTCACAAGTTGGCAAAAATTCACTTTTGTTCTTGACCAAGACATGTTCATAACCTTACCATTTGAAACTCAGCATGCTGTAGGCAAGATTACAGGTCCTTGAACCATTCCATACTCAATAATTTAATGCATATTCAATGTGTTAAAGTGTTGTTCTTTGAGTGCAAGCATTGTATGCAAGATTAATCCTAAACTAGATAAAGTGAACTTTCCATTTTTGAAAAGATTAACTTTATGTCCAATTGCAAATCAAGAAAGTACATGGAAAATCTGCTTGGCACAAGATTATGTGCATAACACACTGATCAAGAGAGGATTATGCAGCACATTAGGGGGTCCTCTACTGACCTAGAAAGCCAAGTTGCATTTGTTTGCTTCACATAGAAGAAAAGTCCATAACTTGTACCAACTTCAATCTCAGCATTAGGACACAAGAGAAGAGTTATCAAACACATTCCAAATAACATATCCAAGCTAACACACGAGCCCTTGGCCTCTCAAACACTCCCATTGCCATAATCACCTTGAAACTACTCAAACAGGGCAACCCCTGCAGATTGAGTGCTATCTCTCAATCCCTTCAAGCATTCTTGCCCAAACCTGTTCCTCTACCTTCCTTACAACCTATGCAAGCTAACCATGACTTGAAACCTGACCTGTAACACCTCCAAGCCACTTCACCATTTTTAAATTTCTGTTTTGCAGTTGGAGTTCACTAGCTCGATTCAGGGAGTTTCAAGACAAAGTAGGATTTGGAAAAGCATCCTTACACTTCAAGGAAGCTATACAAGTTATCATTTCACTCTGAAACATCCTCCATTGCAAAGCTCGATCCCAACTGAACAGGTAAGTTCATGGGGTCGTATCTCTCTTATTAGACATTGTTAGCTTTAGGTTTGTGAAGAAAACATGTCACAATCATAGCCCTGAACATGCTCATATGATTAGATTTCATTTATATTTCGTGTGCTTAGAGAATTTTATGTCTGAACATTGATGAAAAGTTAGGTCAGAAATTGGGGGAGGAGAAATTCTCCCTCATCTTAGAGAGTTAGGTCAAGTTCTTTACATGGTTGAAACCGTCTCTTAATGCTCTACACTTTTCATGTTATGAGTTTTGCTTGAAAGTCCAGGAATCCAGAGATAAAAAACGCGTGTTTGCTTGAAGGATATTGTTCAGAGGTTGAAGAAGACAGGTCTTCTGGGCTGGGCCTTGAATTTTTTCTTATTTGCACCACATATTTGCTATCACACCCCCTGAGCCCATTTGCTTTATTTTTATTCTTTTTTGACTTTTTCTTTTTTGATTGACTTTGTTTATTTTTTCTCATGACATTAAAAAAATAAAAATATTTTTTCCATCATTTTTTGAATATATGGCATATTTATTTGATTTATTTCTTTTGTTTGTATATAAATATTATATATATACTATTATTAGAATAAATAGAAAAATAGTGTAAATACATTTTTTATTTTTATTTACCTTCTGAAAATATTTCACATAAAAATACCCCTTTTTTATTTATTTTATTAAAATATTAAATATATATTATTTGGTATATAATGCATATTTAAAGAATTTAATATATATATATATATATATATATATATATATATATATATATATATATATATATATATATATATATATATATATATATATATATATATATATATATACATGTTTATTAATATATTTAAGTTAAAATATAAAAATACTTGAATTTTTCATTTTTATTAATATTTGATACAAAAAATACCTTTTTCATAATATACTTCATTTTATTTTTATTTTTGTAAATAATAAATAAATATTTGTATTAAATTAGATAATAATACATTTTCTTTAAAATTAGGGTTTTTGCCCTAAATTCAAAATACTCCAAAAAATAATATATTTTTATTTTCTTTTCTCTTTTACATAAATAATTTTTTTTCATACATATACAAAACATTTCTTTTGCATCTTGCATTCTTATTTAATTTTGGTACATTATTTACATTGCAAATATTCAAATTAATGTAATAATTTAGATTTAAATTCTTGTCAATATCCCCATTTGAACATTTGTACCCCCCTTCCCATATTTGGTTTTGTAATAGCTTAGTAAGTTTATTTTCGCACTTTATTGCTTTCTAATGATAACATGTTAGAATTAGGGTTTGTATGCGAAAAACGACAAAAATAGTTATGACCTAATCTCAAGATAAACAAGCATGAAAATGGACACACAAATCACACTTGCAACCCCTAGGGTATTCCACTTGTTGCCTTTCAAAATTGGGCCATATTGCATGTTGAACTTCTTTGGGCAAAGCAAACCAATTGAATGATCATAGTCCCTCGATAAAACTTTTCAAAACAAACAAAAATAAATGATTAAGTCCCCTAAAGAAAATTGCCCAAAGACATTTAACGCCATTGCAATTATGGTCTAAACGATGACCCGTGCCCGTCCCTTTCACATCCTAACATAAGGTTGTCCACCAAATTCAATAGTGGAACAAACTTGTTAAAAGGGTTAAAACATAGCAATAATCTTTTGAGAAATTTAGGAGTAAATAACCTCTTAGTTACTTGAACCAATCTTGCAAACAAAACACTTGCCTAATTTCAAAACCACACCTCTCAACACTTCCAAAACAAACTTTCAAAAACAAATGAAAACCTTTTTCAAAAGACATACACCTTTGTATACATCCCCACATGGATCATTACAAAGGTTGCCACCACATTGGCCTCTTTTCAAAATATTTTCAAACCCACACACACTCAAGCATCATTTAACAATTGAAAACAAAAGGCAAGTGATCTAAGCAAGTAACTAAGAGCCCATGGATAACCATGGATAGAAAGGGTGCTAATACCTTCCCTTTCTATAATCTACTCCCCGAACCCAAGAAAACATCTCAAAAGGTTTTTGCTGTGCTTTTTAACCTTTCCTTAGGATAAAATAAAAAGTCGGTGGCGACTCTTGCTCAACCGAAACATTTGCAAAAACAAACGCAAAACCTCAAGTCAGTTCTCCCACCGTATCACAGTGTTGACTAAGCTGAGCAGTCTACCATGTCTTTCACTGAAGGATGAGCTTTCCGGAATTCTTGAGGTGAGCTCCTTGAGTTGAGGAGAGATTCTCACAAGGTTGACTTGGATGGTTTTTCTGCGAGGAATTTCCATGACCTACAAAACAAGAACAAAGATGAAGATCTAAACCCTTGAAATGGTTAGTGAATGCATATGATGCTTTATGATGTTTATGATGTATGCACAAAACATATGTACAAGCAAATCACATCAAACCCTAGTTTCAGGCTTGCATGGGGTTTCATAGGTAAGTACCCTCTTGAGTGTAGTTGGCTTAAAAACCTGTCCTATAAATAGCAACCGGGTTCTAAGGAGCTCAATATCACTGGATTGTTTTCATTGTTCATTGTTTTGGTTTAGCCACTTAACTAGCGACCAAAATATTCCAAGAAAACAATCCTCAATGAGTGTAGTATCGAGTATCTACCAACTTCGGACTGCACCAAATCCGACCATCTCACTACCCCTAATAAAAGGCCAAGATGGTCAAGTAAGGTTCTAGGTCATTAGTGCTTAGTGACATCACTCAGCGGCCCCGTACTCTCCTTGATTGAACTCAAGGGTTACCGGTACTCACAAATATGTCGCACTAATATAGCTATTGCTTCGACCGTGTCGGTATACCCCGCACAGTTTCCACAACGTATTGCTATCTATGAATGTTTCCCAAAATCTGGGTGTAGGATTGCAAACCCAAACAATAGAGCCAAGATATAAAGCAATCAATTCAAACAATTAATCATGCAAGAGGGTGATCTAAGCCCTAAGGTTACTCCACTTTTAAAGTAGTCCCCAGCAGAGTCGCCAGTTCTGTGATACGGTGGGAGAACTGACTATGGTTTTGCGTTTGTTTTCGCAAATGTTTCGGTTGAGCAAGAGTCGCCACCGACTTTTTATTTTATCCTAAGGAAAGGTTTAAAAAGCACAATAAAAACCTTTGAGATATTTTCTTGGGTTCGGGGAGTAGGTTATAGAAAGGGAAGGTATTAACACCCTTTCTATCCATGGTTATCCATGGGCTCTTAGGTACTTGATTAGATCAACTTGCCTTGGTTTTCAATTGTTTGAAATGGTGCTTTGTGTGTGGTTTTGAAAAATGTTTTGAAAAAAGATTCCTTGTCTAGGCTACCCTTGTAACAATTCTTTACTTGAATGTTTTACAAAAGGTGTTTGTCTTTTTGAAAAGATGTTTCAAGGTTTTTTGAAAGTTTGTCTTGAAAGTGTGATTTGACAAATAGGCAAGTGTTTTTGTTTTGCAAGTTGACAAGTACTTAAGAGCTATCTACCCTAAAGTTCTCAAAGATTTTTGCTATGTTTCAACCCTTTTAACAATTTTGTTCCACCATTGCATTTGGTGGACAATCTTGTGTTAGGATGTGAAAGGGACGGGCGCGGGTCATCGTTTAGACCATAATTGCAATGGTGGCAAGTATCTTTGGGCAATTTTCTTTTAAGGGACTTGATCATTTTTAGGCAACTTTCGAAAGCGTCATCGAGGGACTATGATCATTTGAGTGTTTGTTTTGCCCAAAGAGACCTAACATGCAATATGGCCCATTTATTGAAGGCAACAAGTGGAATACCCTAGGGGTGCAAGTGTGATTAGTGTTGTCCATTTTCATGCTTGATTATCTTGAAATTAGGTCAAACTATTTTTGTTCTTTTTATTTGCATACAAACCCTAATTCTAACATGGTATATTTAGAAAGCAATAAAGTGCGAAATTTAAAGTTCCTAAGCTATTACAACACAATATGGGAAGGGGGGTACAAATGTTCAAATGGGGGGTATTTTGACAAGGAATTTAAACCTAGCTATTACATCAATTTGGAATTATTTACAAGATATTTAATTGCACAAATTAAATAGAAATAAAATAAATATGCAAGATGCCAAAAAAAATGTTTTTATGTGTATGAAAAAGAGTATTTTTATATGTCAAATAAACAAAATAAAAAGTATTATTTTTTTTGAGTTTTTTTTTTATGTTTAGGGCAAAACCCTAATTTATTAAGTAAATGCATTAATTATTTAATATGTACAATATTTAATAATTATATACAAAAATAAAATAAAAATGAAGTATATTTATAAAAAGGTATTTTTAATGTCAAATATTAACAAAATAAAAATGTATATATTGTTTGTATTTTTGTCCTACATATTCTAATAAATATATATATATATTTGTATTATTTTCTAAATATGTATTATATATATATATATATAATAATAATATTTAATATTTATAAAAAAGTATATTTTATATAAAATATTTTCAGAAGATAAAAATCAAAAAATGAATGTGTTTACATTATTTTTTCTAGTTATTCTAAATAATAATATTATGTACTTATTTACATACAAATATCAATATAAACAAATAAATACCTAAAAAATATAAAAATGGTGTAAAAAAAGTTTTTTATGTTTTTAATATTATGAGGAAAAATAAATAAGTCAGGAATAAAAAACAAAAGTCAAAAAATCCTAAAAATAAACCAAATGGGCCTAGGGGGTGTCAAAGTAAAAAATAGTGTGTAGACAGAAATGACAAAACAAGCCCAGCCCACCAAGTCCTTCTTCAACCTCCAGCCAGAAATTGTTCAAAAACGCGCGTTTTGTATCCTGATTCAAACATCCTGATTCCTGGCTTTTTAATGAAAACTCCCAACATCAAAAATGTTCAGCATCAAACAACGAATCCATACATACCAAAACTTGATCTAACTCTAAAAAATGAGAGAGAATTTCTACATTCCCAAATCTTAACCTAATTTTTATCAATATTCAGACCTTAAATTCTCACAACCTATAAAAAATAAATGGAAAGTAAAGGTATGTACAGTTTTAGGGGCATGAGTATAACACTTCTTATTCACAAACTTAGAGCTAATGATGCCTACATTGGGAGATAGAAGTTCAAGAATATACCTGTTCAGTTGAAGTTGTATCTGATGATGGAGGTACTTTCAGAGCAAGGTGATGATTGGTACAGCTTCCTTGATGTCCAGGGATGCTATTCCAAGCTTTACTTTGTCTTGAAACCTTTTGAATCGTGCTATGGAACTTCAGCTGCAAAACAAGAAAATGAAAATGGTGATGTTGCCTGGGAGTGTTACAGGTCGTGTTTGAGGTTTGGAATAGCTTCAAGGGATATTATGGGATGTGTTTGATGTGTTTTTAGCAAGAATGCATGGAAGGTTTGAGCTGTGGAACTCAAACTGCATCAAATGCTCTGTTTGGGCAGTTTGAGGGTGATTCTGGGAATGGGGAGGTATCAGGGATGCTAGGCTCGTGTTTCAGCTTAGGATGGATGTCTTGAATGTGTTTGATAACTTTTCTTAAGGCTTGGTTTGCTGAGATCAAAGTTGTTAGATGTTATGCTATGTTTCTTACACTTTAAGCAAGAGATGGCAAGTTGGTGTTCTAGACAGGTGCAGGCCCCCATTCTATGCTGAACCACTTAGTCTTGATCAGTGTAATTAGTTCCTAAACTTGTGCCAAAGAGATTTCAAATGTACTTGCTTGGATTTGCATTTTGACATAAAGTTCACTTTTACAAAAATGGTTAAAATGCTTTATCTATTTTGGGATCAAACCATTATGCAATGCTTGAACACATAGAATATGGTCTTGGCACAAAGAGTTTGCATTTAATTTATGAGTGTAAAAGAGATTTAGGGCCTGTAATCAAGAGATGCATGCTGATTTGAAAATTGCCTAAGTGTATGAACATGGAAATTGGCCATAACAAAAGTGAGTTTTTCCCATATTGCAAAATTCGATTCTCTCAAACCATGAGGTTGTTTGATGAGTTCTTGGACATTTTGGAAAGCTTGGAATGTGTACTACACTCCATCTTTGAAGTGAAAATTGAAATTCCAAGTGGAAGTATATGTAAAATGGTCTTGAAGTTAGGTAAAAACCTTGCCTAAAATAGGTCAAATTTTCTCTAAGTTAAGAATGGTTTGGTACCCTTGTTCCAAAAATTGTAACTTGAGATAAAAGCCTCTTTTGGGAAAACTTTGTGATTCAAAGTTGTAGATTATGCAATAGGCTACAACTTTCATGTTTTGATTTTTGCTTGAATCCAAATGAATCTTGGTGAGAAAGTGGGACAGAGTTAGGAAAAAATTAGGGTTTTTCATAACTTAGAAAAATTCTAAGTTATGAAAAATCTTCATTTCAAACCCTAATTTGCATTTCTTGATTTCTTGATGAACAAGTTTCATGATTTGGCATGTTTTGATGAAAAATGAATCTTGACTCTTGATTTTGACCAAAAAGTCAAAGTTTGACTTTTTAGTATACAGTCAAAATTGATCAATTGACTGAGAAATTCAATTGTCAATCTTGTGTATTTGGGGTCTTTTGAGCTTGTTGAGCATGTCAAGATAATTCCATGGTGTCCTTGAGTCCATATGTGAGCTTGATTTTCCATTGGCTAGGTCAAACAGTCAAAAATTGCCTTTGTGCAGTCAAAACCCTAAAAATGACCATTTTGCCCTTTTGGTGATCTGATCAAATTTCTTGTGGAATTGTGATCCAAACTTGATAAAATGGTCCATGTGAGTTTATAATGTTGATGTGGGTCAATTTTCATGAGGTTTGACTGTCAATTGGCCACAGTTGACTTTTTCCCCAATACAGTTGATTTCTAGGTCAACTGTCCAATTGACTGGGCAAAATTTGGAATTAAGACTTGAAACTTGGTATGGATAAACTTGGGAGCCCAATATGAAGCATGAAAGTCATCTTAGGCATTTTTGGTCAAAACATCTTTGTGCAAACACAAACCCTAATTTGGGTCAACAGTGCAAGGAGAAGTCTTGAGCAGATGAAACCCTAACTGGATCTTGAGTTCCAAGGGCTTTGTGATGAGAAATTATTGAGAGAAATGGGAGGGCAAATTTTGGGGTACAACAGTTGCCCCTGTTCAATCTTCTTGAATCCGAAGAGTTAGATTGACAAGTTTGCCTTTCGCGACTCGAGGGTAAAAGGAGATTGGACACTAGAGTGCCCGGAAATTTGCACTCGTCAAAGTAATGGATGCGGGAATGGGCTTAGAGATGCCATTTGGAGATGGGCTTAACGATGCCATCGGGAGGAGTGACAGAAACTTGTCGGGGATGGGCTTAAAGATGCCATCTGGAATGAGTATCAATAAGGTGTCCATGTTTTGGACCATCTCTGAACTGGGGGTCTGAACAAGCAATAGATTGACATCCGTATCTGGAGGCATCCGTAAACTGTTTTCAAAAGTTGCATCTGAACAAGCGATAGATTAGCATCCGTTGTTGGGAAGAATCCATTAAACTGTTTTCAGAAGTCTTGAGAAGAAACTGAACAAGCGATAGGTTAACATCCGTTACTTGGAGAACCCGTGAACTGTTTTCAGAAATCTTGAAGTTGAATAAGCAATAGAACAGCATCCGTTGTTGGGAAGCGTCCGTAAACTGTTTTTCAAAAGTTGCATCTGAACAAGTGATAGATTAGCATCCGTTGTTGGGAAGAATCCATAAACTGTTTTCAGAAGTCTTGAGAAGAAACTGAACAAGCGATAGGTTAACATCCGTTACTTGGAGAACCCGTGAACTGTTTTCAGAAATCTTGAAGTTGAATAAGCAATAGAACAGCATCCGTTGTTGGGAAGCGTCCTTAAACTGTTTTCAAAAGTTGCATCTGAACAAGCGATAGATTAACATCCGTTGTTGGGAAGAATCCATAATCTGTTTTCAGAAGTCTTGAGAAGAATCCGAACAAGTGATAGGTTAACATCCGTTACTTGGAGAACCCATGAACTGTTTTCAGAAATCTTGAAGTTGAATAAGCAATAGAGCAGCATCCGTTGTCGGGAAGCGTCCGTAAACTGTTTTCAAAAGTTGCATCTGAACAAGCGATAGATTAACATCCGTTGTTGGGAAGAATCCATAAACTGTTTTCAGAAGTCTTGAGAAGAATCTGAACAAGTGATAGGTTAACATCCGTTACTTGGAGAACCCGTGAACTGTTTTCAGAAGTCTTGGAAAGGAACCGGTGTAGGGCTTCCTGATGATGTGCTCGTACAAACCTGCATCTGGATGAATCTGGAATAAGCATTAGAATGTTGCCATGTCTGGGTCACATCTGAACTATTCCTGGAAAGAATTTCGGGAGATAATGATTTTAGTCTGTCGACTGATCTTACTTGAAAAGGTAAAGAGTTAGTTGTATGCAATGTCATAATGCATGATACAATGTATGTTATATGATATGAATGTAAATGAATGCGCATGTAAGCTGAAGAGCTGTCTTGCGAAGGATAGATGAATCCGAGATAGCTGAAGATAAAAGCATATTGACTGCTGCCGGGAAGAACAATTCCTGGGCTGTTGTTGGGGAATAAGGAGCTTGGGTTGTATACCAATCTTCTGGGAAAATCCTGTCTTGAGGAGATCTTCACTGGAGAATCTTTGAATATACAATGAGGAACTGAAAACTGAAAGTCTTCAAATTTGCTTGGGGAATACCAGTCCTTCAAACGTCGAGGGGCCTTAGAACCACTTGCGGGGACTTGGAATTTCCTTGGTGACTTGCAGGGTAAAAGAATTTCTGATGATTTCTACTGGGGATTTTAGAACCTGGTAGACTTAAGCTGGGGAGATAAGACTGAGAATCTCTAGTCTAGTGAGAAGCATTTCTGTGGGGAGAAGGTTCACTAGTCTGGCTCTGCTGGGGATTGAAGGTTTGAAGTTTTAGCTCTGCTGGGGATATCGAAACCTAAACTCTGAGGGGAATTGAGTTCTGGAGGATTCTCTGGCTGGGGATAACAAAGATAAACTCTTATGGGGATTGTATTGATAAGTTATGTTGGGGAACTCTGATGAACTCCGCTGGGGATAGGAAGAAATTTGCCGAGTGCGATCTTCCGTGGCAATAAGCTGAGGATAACCCAGTTATAAGCCCTTGTGGGGAGTGACTTTGAATAAAGCTCGGGAGAGACGTCCGTACTCTGCAGGGGATAAGCTTCCAGAGTCTACTGGGGATAAGCTTCAAGACTTGTTGGGGATATGGATTCCAGATCTCCTGGGGGTTTCCTTTGAAAGGGCATCAAGATATCCAACTGCATCTTCAACCTATCAGTAACCCTCTTTCTCGATTCATAAGGAAATGATTATGTTCAAATGCATATGCTTATTTAACAAAACATTGGACGTTTCTCAAAATAAAACAATTAGTGTAAGAGAAAAAGAAAAAGGAAATGACACAAATTTCTGGGAAGAGTATTTGTATTAACTTTCTCTGAGTATATTTTTACAAAGGAGACAATCATCCTAGTAAGAGGATTTTGTCGTAAATATTGAAAGATTTATACAAAATAAAGATGGCTATGTGAAATAATTCCATGGGATTCCATTCCGCTATAGCCTTCACAACTCTGAATATCTGTCCATTCAACACTTCGTCTGCCGATGACTGGATTGACCAGGAGCCTGGAACTGGTTGATGAAGAGATTGTCTTTGAAGTGATCCGCCGAGACATAGTCATACGCTTTAATTCCCTAACTTTTGCCTGAATCGCCCTTTCGGGTTTTCGATCCACCGGGAAACCCCTTTTTGCCCAAGCCGCCCTTTCGGGTTTTCAACTTGCCGGGTGTACAGAGATTTTTTTTGTTTTTTATCCCTAATTTTTGCCTGAACCGCCCTTTCGGGTTTTCGGTTCACCGGGATGCCCATTTTTTCCCAAGCCGCCCTTTCGGGTTTTCGACTTGTCGGGTTATTTTATGCGTAGTATCTTTTGACTATGTCTGCATTCGCAGGGTGCGGCAAATCGTCGCCGTCCATGGTGGTCAGAATCATTGCACCACCAGAAAATATGCTCTTGATCACAAATGGTCCTTCGTATGTAAGAGTCCATTTGCCCCTGGGATCACTTTGCGGCAAGATAATCCGCTTGATTACGAGATCTCCGACTTGATACACTTGACGTCTGACTTTTTTATTGAAGGCCTTGATCATCCGTTTTTGATACGTCTGACCATGGCATATGGCAGCGAGTCGTTTCTCGTCGATCAAATTGAGTTGATCAAGTCGGGTCTGCATCCAATCATCTTCATTCAAACATGTGTCCTTCATAATCCTTAGAGAAGGAATCTGAACTTCCATAGGCAGGACAGCTTCCATGCCGTATACCAAAGAAAATGGGGTTGCCCCGGTTGAAGTACGTGCCGTCGTACGGTATCCATGTAGAGCAAACGGTAACATCTCATGCCAGTCTTTGTAAGTGACTGTCATTTTCTGAATGATCTTCTTAATGTTTTTGTTCGCAGCTTCAACAACACCGTTCATCTTCGGCCGATAGGGAGATGAATTGTGATGATAAATCTTGAATTGTTCGCACAAAGCGGTGATCATCGTGTTATTCAGATTTGTATCGTTGTCTGTGATGATCCTGTCTGGAACACCATACCGGCATATGAGATTTTGCTTGATGAAGCGGGCAACCACATTTTTAGTAACAGAGGCGAAGGAAGCTGCTTCGACCCATTTGGTGAAATAGTCAATGGCAACCAGGATGGAGCGATGTCCGTTGGAAGCCGTGGGTTTGATCTCTCCAATCATGTCAATGCCCCACATTGCGAATGGCCAAGGAGCAGTCAGAACGTTGAGAGGAACCGGAGGGATATGAACTTTGTCAGCGTAGACTTGACATTTGTGGCAAGTACGGGAATGTTGATGGCAGTCAGCTTCCATGGTAGACCAGTAATAGCCTTCCCTTAGGATCTTCTTAGCCATTGTATGCCCGCTCAAGTGAGTGCCAAATGTGCCGCTGTGTATCTCGGTCATGATCAATTCTGCTTCAGCTTTGTCTACGCATCGGAGTAATACACAATCATGGCTTCGTTTGTAAAGGATGCCGTTGCTCAGGAAGAATTTGGCAGCAAACTTCCTTAAGAACTTCTTGTCATTTACGGAAGCTCCTTCGGGATAATCTCTAGTCTCGAGATACCTTTTGATTTCATGGAACCAGGGTTGTTCCACTACTTCTTCGGTATTAATCTCGTGACAGTGTGCAGGTTCATCCATTCGCTCGATGGTGATTTGGGGAGCCTCGTTATCCCAGTTGAGTTTAAACATGAAGGACATTGTAGCTAGAGCATCTGCTAGCTGATTTTCTTCTCGCGGGAAATGCTCGAAGGTAATTTGCTCGAAATGAGGCAACAATGTCAAGACATGTTCTTTGTATGGGATAAGATTAGGATGCTTGGTATCCCACTCTCCTTTGATTTGACTGATAACCAAAGTCGAGTCCCCAAATACGATCAAAGATTTGATCCCCAAGTCTATAGCAGCCTTGAGACCAAAGATGCAAGCTTCATACTCAGCCATGTTGTTTGTGCAGCTGAAGCAAAGTCGGGCCGTGAAAGGTGTGTGACAACCTTCCGGAGAAATGAGTACTGCGCCAATACCGTTTCCAAGTGCATTTGAAGCACCATCAAAGTACAGGGTCCATCGGGATCCATTTTCGGGTCCGTCATACGGTCTGTTGCCTTCAATGTTGTACAAATTCATGATGTCCTCGTCTGGGAAGTCAAATCTCATGGGTTGGTAATCTTCGATAGCTTGATGAGCCAGATGGTCAGCTAGTACACTCCCTTTTATAGATTTTTGGGTGGTGTACTGGATGTCATACTCAGTTAGGATCATTTGCCATCTAGCTATTCTTCCAGATAAAGCGGGCTTTTCGAAGATATACTTGATAGGATCCATTTTGGAAATCAACAAGGTAGTATGAGTCAACATATACTGCCTTAGTCGGCGAGCAGCCCATACCAAAGCGCAGCAAGTTTTCTCGAGCAGTGAGTAGCGAGTCTCACAATCGGTAAACTTTTTGCTAAGGTAATAAATAGCATGCTCTTTTCGACCAGACTCGTCATGCTGGCCCAAAACACACCCCATTGAGTTATCCAAGACGGTCAGATACATGATCAATGGTCTTCTTTCGACGGGTGGCATCAGAATAGGAGGTTCTAGCAAATACTCCTTGATTTTATCAAAAGTAGCTTGGCAGTCGTCGTTCCATTCGACTACCTGATCTTTCTTTAAGAGTTTGAAAATTGGCTCACAGGTAGAAGTCAGATGAGAGATGAATCTGGCAATATAGTTCAAGCGCCCCAAGAACCCTCTAACCTCCTTTTCAGTACGGGGAGCAGGCATCTCTTGTATTGCTTTTACTTTTGCTGGATCGACTTCAATGCCTTTGTTGCTTACAATGAATCCTAGAAGTTTACCAGACCTAACTCCAAAAGTGCACTTACTTGGATTCAACCTGAGTTTGTATTCTTTCAACCCGGCAAACAGCTTTTCTAGATGTTCAAGGTGCTCTTCCTCTGTTTGTGACCGAGCTATCATATCGTCTACGTAAACTTTAATCTCATGATGTATCATATCATGAAACAAAGCTACCATGGCGCGTTGATAAGTTGCCCCTGCGTTCTTCAGCCCGAACGACATCACCTTGTAACAGAAAGTGCCCCATTGTGTGACAAAAGTTGTTTTCTCCATATCCTCGGGGGCCATTATGATTTGATTGTATCCCGAGAATCCATCCATGAAGGAGAACACTTTGTGCTGAGCTGTATTGTCGATCAAAATGTCAATGTGTGGAAGTGGAAAATCATCTTTGGGGCTGGCTCTATTCAAATCCCGGTAGTCCACACACATCCTGACTTTGCCATCTTTCTTAGGTACTGGCACGATGTTAGCGACCCATTGAGGATAGGACGTAACAGCCAGAAAGCCAGCGTCGAATTGCTTCATCACTTCTGCTTTGATCTTTTCAGACATGTCAGGCCTCATTCGGCGGACCTTTTGCTTGATCGGTGGACAATCCTCTCTTGTGGGGAGACGGTGAACCACGATGTCTGTGTCTAAACCCGGCATGTCTTCATAAGACCAAGCGAAGATTTCAACATACTCATTCAACAACTGTATCAGGCGCTCTTTGACACTTGGTTCCAGATTGGCACCCACTTGCACCTCCTTCCGGTCTTCCTCGGTCCCTAAGTTGACAGTTTCCAATGACTCTTCGTGCGGTAAGATGGCCCTTTCCTCTTGCTGTAGAAGTCTGGCTAGTTCCCCTGGTACTTCACAACCTTCGTCATCTTCATACTCGGCTTGATTGACCAGATCTTCAGAGTTATTGAAGGATATAGCAGAATCGTCACCCATGGAATCCGGAGTGGACGGGTACCTGCATTTGTGAGTGTGGGTGTGTGTAAGGGATAGCCATCCTTAAACAAAAAATGCAAAAGGAAAGAAAATGAACACAAGCAGTTTATCAAATGAAAAACTTCCAATGAATCATTAAACATGGCATATGGATATGAAAATAATCAAAACCCTTACAAATGGACCTACATGCTCCGGGCAAGGCATGAGGTGAAAAGATAGTGTACGGATTGTTCGAAAATAAATATTACAGACCAAATAGGAAATGTTTGACAGATAAATTACTGATGAATAAAAGTGATGGGGACAAAGTCTTTTTCCTCCCAGTTGCACAATCCTCCTTTGACAGTTGGGTAAATCCACTCTTCGATGTTGCTCTCTTTGTTTTCATCCTCCAAAGCGTTGATTCCGTAGGGAGAAATTTTGACTGGCGCTCTTTCAATCTTCGAACGATGCATAGCTTTCTGGCCCGCAGTAGTGAACCCTAATCCAAATTTGTCTGTCTTATATGGAATATCAGGCAACTGCCCCCATGCTGAATTCTTCCCCTCCTTTATTGCGGCCCTTGCATCCTCCAGAGATGCCATCCTGGCCATCTGTCTCGGTACTTCAGCTGCCAACTTTGCTACTGTTATTTCAGGAAGGACTTCTTCGAAATGCTGGAAAGGTGTCTCAATGAACTCACCTTCTACCTCCACATACCGGAAGGAGTTCAAGTGGCTGATCATGTACTCCTCTTCGCCATGGACGGTAATGATCTTTCCCTTGACAGGATACTTCAACATCTGATGTAAGGAGGAGGTGACTGCCCCAGCATGGTGTATCCAAGGCCTACCCAACAAGCAAGAGTATGACGGACGAATGTCCATCACATAGAAAGTAGATTTAAACACCTCAGTGCCTATCTTGATGGGAATTTCAACCTCCCCATGGACCATTCTCTTCGAACCATCGAAAGCTCTGACAACAATTTCACTCGGCTTCAACTCCAACCCTTCACAATCTAGTCGGTCCAAAGCTTTCTTAGGCAGTACATTCAGCGACGAACCAGTGTCGACCAAGACATGTGCGAGAGTAGTTCCTCGACACTCGACTGAAATGTGCAAAGCATCATTGTGGTTTCTACCTTTAGGAGTTAGGTCGGCATCAGAGAAACCTAATCCATTGTCCGCAGTACGGCTAGCCACGCAATTTTGAAATTGATCCGCAGAGGTTTCCTGGGGCACATGGGCTGCCTTCAAGAACTTTATCAAACCTTTAGCGTGCGCTTCCGAGCAAAGTAGCAGTGCCAGCATGGAGATCTTTGAGGGGGTTTGCCCCAGTTGTTCTACCACATCGTAATCACTCCTTTTGATTATCTTCAAGATCTTATCCATTTCCTTCTTGGAGGTTTCCGGGATGACCGAGGGTTGAGCCCTCGTCCTGACGAGCTCATCTTGGATTCCCTTACCTTTATCAACAGCGGTAGGAGGGACAGTACTAGGAACAACAACATCTTCAATCAAATGGGTTCTAGCAGAGAGTTTTATTGGTGCAGGGATGACCTTGTCAGTAGATGAGGGTCCAAAGATTGCTCTTGGAGGGGCAATCTCTGGAGAAAATACTCTCCCGCTCCGGGTGATTTTGCTCGTGCCTGCAATGTTTCCAATGCTGGATTCTTCATCATCCAAACTTTCTTCAGTTATTTCGATTTGTTTAATACCATGGTAGTAGACGTCACCGCCATAGTTCCATGGTATTGACTTCTCAGAAACATAGGGGACAGGCCCTGGCATTGTTATCTTCAAAGGAACAGATTTCGTAGCTGGTGTAATCTTAACAGGCTTTCTGACGGCCTTGGAAAGATTGGCGTGAATGGTTATGATTGAGACATCCTCAGTATGGGTTGGAACAGCATAAACTTTTTCAAACAAAATTTGTCGACTGTCCATTAGGCCTTGGATGCCTTTCTTCAGTAACGGACAATCAAACGGTAGAGAGTAACAGCAATAACAATCTTCTTTACATCCCGGGAAGATCCCGGCCTTTAACAGATTTAACTTGATGGTTAACAATGGAGTTATCAGATCATTGACATCAGCAACATACAAATCTTCTTCGATGGCATTGACATTTCGGCCGTGCTTCGGCATGGGAGTAGATATCACATTAGGCTTCTCCGGCGCGTCGAACTCCACCTCCTTCGCCTCTATCAGGTCTTGGATTTTATGCTTGAGTGCCCAACAATCATTGGTGTCGTGCCCGACACTGTCAGAATGGTAGGCGCATTTAGCATTAGGATGGTAATGCGGAGAGGACGTATTCATATTCTTTGGTGCCTCTTTGATAGTGGCGAGATTCAACTTCAACAGATGGGGAAGCACTTGCGCTGGCGTCATATTAATGCGGGTGAACTGCCGTTGTGGCCGTTCCACCCGTTGCTGATTTGGTCTGGACTGGTTATAGCGAGGCTGCTCACTTGAAGGGTTTTGAATCATTACGGCCCCCACGGTCGGCCGGCGCTCAGTCTTCCCTGCTCTTCTCTGAGAATATACCACAACCGTTTCCTTCTTGAAAGGTTTCTTCTCAACACTTGCAGTGACACCCTTCTGAATTTTTCCTGACTTGATGCCAGCTTCTATTCTTTCGCCTGTTAAGATCAAATCGGTAAACCCCGCGGAAGAGTTACCAATCAGATGATTGAAAAATGGCCCATATAGGGTCCCTAGAAACATATCAACAAGTTCACGGTCGGTTAAAGGAGGCTGCACCCTGCCAGCCAAATCCCTCCATTTTTGTGCATATTCTTTGAATCCTTCGCCTGTTCCCAGTGACATACCCTGAAGTTGGGTACGCGTAGGAGCAAGGTCAGAATTGTACTGATATTGTTTGTAGAAGGTGGTGGCCAAGTCTTCCCAGTTTCGGACGCTGGTTCCCTCTAGCTGATAGAACCACTCCAATTGAGCCCTAGAAAGGCTGTCTTGAAAGAAATGGATCCAAAGGTTTTTATCTGCCGTATAGGGTTGGATCTTTCTTACGTAGGACCTGAGATGCATTTTTGGACAGGACAGCCCATCATACCTCACAAAAACTGGCACCTTGAACTTTGGGGGAATCACAATCCCGGCAACCAAACCCAAGTCTTCGAAATCCAAACCCGGCACTCTTTGTAGCTCCATGGCGGCCAACCTGTCTTCTAAACCTTTGTATTTATCATCAGCTGAAGGGTATTGTTGATCAGAGTAGTCTTTATCCTCTTCGACCTCCTCTTCTTCCACATCGGACTCGGAAGGTACCGCAGCCCCACCTCCTTTACTGGTCCCTTCATCAGAAGTAGGAGGAAATTCAAGCACTCTCCTGGTCTCTCTTTCAAATCTTCTCCCTAAAGTAGCCACCCCGAGTCTCTTTTTCTTCTTTTTCACTGGGTCCTTATTCCCCTGCAAGGTCTTGAGATCCTCCTGACCCTTAGCCAAGGTCATCAGGAGTTGCTGGAACTGTGCATTTTGAGCTTGCAGGTCTTTGACTGTTTGCTCGAGATCCATCCTACTGATATAAACAGCAGACAGATAAGGAAACCTGGAGTGAGACCTGCTTATGCACATGATGAATGATATGCTTATGTATGCAATGCATTCAAGGATTTAGAATATTCAAACTTGTTGCAGACAAAAAAGAACGCACGTCATATTAATAAGAAGAAATTTGTTAGTACATAAATGCCCCATGGGCCAAATATTACAAAAATAACTTCTCGAAGTAAAAAGAAATTGCGCATCCTTTTTGGTGCAATGTAGGTGTTGAGGGCCTCTTGCTCATGGAGTCGGTGGGTAAGCTCTAGAACCTTCTTCTCACTAGCGTAGAAGTTGGCTTCAAAAGTGTTCCGTTCCTCCTTGAGCTGAATCCAGCTCTTCTGCATTTCTTCCCACGATGTAGGCATGTCAGGATATAGGATGGTGTAAGGAACCTCTCCTTCCTTGACGGGCTCTTTAATCACAGGGAGAACATGAGGATAAGGCATCATTAGACTCTGGGCTCGGGCTCGTACCCACTTGAGATAAGGCTCAAGAGGGATGGAGTTCTTGTGTCTCAGTGTCTTGCTATCAACCTTGTTGGGCCTTCCCCAAGCTCTGATGAATCTTTGGCGAAGTCCTTGCGCATCGTTGTCGAAGTCAAAAACTAAGTCAGGAATCAACATGTCGTAAGGACCATCCCTCCGTGCATATCCAAATTGCCTCAAAGCTAGGCAAGGGTTGTAGGTGATACCTCCTCTGATTACAAGTAAAGGAACATTAGGAAACTCTCCGCAACGATCGACGATGATGACATTTTCTCTGGACCGAGAACACCAATGTACATCAGAGTGAGTAAGAGTCATCAATCGTTGGGACCACCTTGATCCTTGGTCATTCTTCAAGACAGATTGTGGAAGGTGCGAAATAAACCACCTTGCAAGGAGAGGAGTACAACACATGAGAACACCCCTCTTTCTCATTGTTCGTGTGTAAAATGAGTGAAGAATGTCCCCAAGCAATGTTGGTATTGGATTTCTAGACAAGAAGATTTTGACGGCGTTGACATCTACCAATTGGTCAGAATTTGGGAACAAGACCAACCCATAGATAAGGAGTGCCACAATTTCTTCAAAGGCTTGTAGGTCCAATGAATTCCAACACTCTTGTGCCTTCTCAAACAATAATTTTGCTAAGAATCCTTTGACACCGCTTCTGGTTTCCCAATGCCCCTTGATGTCAGAAGGCTGCAGATGTAATGCTCGAGCAACATCTTCAGGCTTTGGTTCCTTTTTCGTACCGTTGAAGGGTAGTTGATTAAGGATAGGAATTCTCAGGAGTTGAGAAAACTCCTCCAAAGTGGGTACCAACTGATAGTCAGGGAAAGTGAAACAGTGGTGAAGAGGGTCAAAGAACTGGAATAGCACTTTCATCATGTCTTCTTCAATGTTGGTGTTGACTAAGATGAGAAGTCTACCATGTCTTTCACTGAAGGATGAGCTTTCCGGAATTCTTGAGGTGAGCTCCTTGAGTTGAGGAGAGATTCTCACAAGGTTGACTTGGATGGTTTTTCTGCGAGGAATTTCCATGACCTACAAAACAAGAACAAAGATGAAGATCTAAACCCTTGAAATGGTTAGTGAATGCATATGATGCTTTATGATGTTTATGATGTATGCACAAAACATATGTATAAGCAAATCACATCAAACCCTAGTTTCAGGCTTGCATGGGGTTTCATAGGTAAGTACCCTCTTGAGTGTAGTTGGCTTAAAAACCTGTCCTATAAATAGCAACCGGGTTCTAAGGAGCTCAATATCACTGGATTGTTTTCATTGTTCATTGTTTTGGTTTAGCCACTTAACTAGCGACCAAAATATTCCAAGAAAACAACCCTCAATGAGTGTAGTATCGAGTATCTACCAACTTCGGACTGCACCAAAGCCGGTCATCTCACTACCCCTAATAAAAGGCCAAGATGGTCAAGTAAGGTTCTAGGTCATTAGTGCTTAGTGACATCACTCAGCGGCCCCGTACTCTCCTTGATTGAACTCAAGGGTTACCGGTACTCACAAATATGTCGCACTAATATAGCTATTGCTTCGACCGTGTCGGTATACCCCGCACAATTTCCACAACGTATTGCTATCTATGAATGTTTCCCAAAATCCGGGTGTAGGATTGCAAACCCAAACAATAGAGCCAAGATATAAAGCAATCAATTCAAACAATTAACCATGCAAGAGGGTGATCTAAGCCCTAAGGTTACTCCACTTTTAAAGTAGTCCCCAGTTCTGTGATACGGTGGGAGAACTGACTATGGTTTTGCGTTTGTTTTCGCAAATGTTTCGGTTGAGCAAGAGTCGCCACCGACTTTTTATTTTATCCTAAGGAAAGGTTTAAAAAGCACAGCAAAAACCTTTGAGATATTTTCTTGGGTTCGGGGAGTAGATTATAGAAAGGGAAGGTATTAGCACCCTTTCTATCCATGGTTATCCATGGGCTCTTAGGTACTTGCTTAGATCAACTTGCCTTGGTTTTCAATTGTTTGAAATGGTGCGTTGTGTGTGGTTTTGAAAAATGTTTTGAAAAAAGATGCCTTGTCTAGGCTACCCTTGTAACAATTCTTTACTCGAATGTTTTACAAAAGGTGTTTGTCTTTTTGAAAAGATGTTTCAAGGTTTTTTGAAAGTTTGTTTTGAAAGTGTGATTTGACAAATAGGCAAGTGTTTTTGTTTTGCAAGTTGACAAGTACTTAAGAGCTATCTACCCTAAAGTTCTCAAAGATTTTTGCTATGTTTCAACCCTTTTAACAATTTTGTTCCACCATTGCATTTGGTGGACAATCTTGTGTTAGGATGTGAAAGGGACGGGCGCGGGTCATCGTTTAGACCATAATTGCAATGGTGCCAAGTATCTTTGGGCAATTTTCTTTTAAGGGACTTGATCATTTTTAGGCAACTTTCGAAAGCGTCATCGAGGGACTATGATCATTTGAGTGTTTGTTTTGCCCAAAGAGACCTAACATGCAATATGGCCCATTTATTGAAGGCAACAAGTGGAATACCCTAGGGGTGCAAGTGTGATTAGTGTTGTCCATTTTCATGCTTGATTATCTTGAAATTAGGTCAAACTATTTTTGTTCTTTTTATTTGCATACAAACCCTAATTCTAACATGGTATATTTAGAAAGCAATAAAGTGCGAAATTTAAAGTTCCTAAGCTATTACAACACAATATGGGAAGGGGGGTACAAATGTTCAAATGGGGGGTATTTTGACAAGGAATTTAAACCTAGCTATTACATCAAATAAACAAATGGGGGTATTTTTATAAACATCAAATAAACAAATGTGTATGAAAAAGAGTATTTTTATATGTCAAATAAACAAAATAAAAAGTATTATTTTTTTTGAGTTTTTTTTTTATGTTTAGGGCAAAACCCTAATTTATTAAGTAAATGCATTAATTATTTAATATGTACAATATTTAATAATTATATACAAAAATAAAATAAAAATGAAGTATATTTATAAAAAGGTATTTTTAATGTCAAATATTAACAAAATAAAAATGTATATATTGTTTGTATTTTTGTCCTACATATTCTAATAAATATATATATATATATATATATATATATATATATATATATATATATATATATATATATATATATATATATATATATATATATATATATATATATATATATATATATATATATATATATATATATATTTGTATTATTTTCTAAATATGTATTATATATATATAATAATAATATTTAATATTTATAAAAAAATATATTTTATATAAAATATTTTCAGAAGATAAAAATCAAAAAATGAATGTGTTTACATTATTTTTTCTAGTTATTCTAAATAATAATATTATGTACTTATTTACATACAAATATCAATATAAACAAATAAATACCTAAAAAATATAAAAATGGTGTAAAAAAAGTTTTTTATGTTTTTAATATTATGAGGAAAAATAAATAAGTCAGGAATAAAAAACAAAAGTCAAAAAATCATAAAAATAAACCAAATGGGCCTAGGGGGTGTCAAAGTAAAAAATAGTGTGTAGACAGAAATGACAAAACAAGCCCAGCCCACCAAGTCCTTCTTCAACCTCCAGCCAGAAATTGTTCAAAAACACGCGTTTTGTATCCTGATTCAAACATCCTGATTCCTGGCTTTTTAATGAAAACTCCCAATATCAAAAATGTTCAGCATCAAACAACGAATCCATACATACCAAAACTTGATCTAACTCTAAAAAATGAGAGAGAATTTCTCCATTCCCAAATCTTAACCTAATTTTTTATCAATATTCAGACCTTAAATTCTCACAACCTATGCAAAATAAATGGAAAGTAAAGGTATGTACAGTTTCAGGGGCATGAGTAGAACACTTCTTATTCACAAACTTAGAGCTAATGATGCCTACATTGGGAGATAGAAGTTCAAGAATATACCTGTTCAGTTGAAGTTGTATCCGATGATGGAGGTACTTTCAGAGCAAGGTGATGATTGGTACAGCTTCCTTGATGTCCAGGGATGCTATTCCAAGCTTTACTTTGTCTTGAAACCTTTTGAATCGTGCTATAGAACTTCAGCTGCAAAACAAGAAAATGAAAATGGTGATGTTGCCTGGGAGTGTTACAGGTCGTGTTTGAGGTTTGGAATAGCTTCAAGGGATATTATGGGATGTGTTTGATGTGTTTTTAGCAAGAATGCATGGAAGGTTTGAGCTGTGGAACTCAAACTGCAGCAAATGCTCTGTTTGGGCAGTTTGAGGGTGATTCTGGGAATGGGGAGGTATCAGGGATGCTAGGCTCGTGTTTCAGCTTAGGATGGATGTCTTGAATGTGTTTGATAACTTTTCTTAAGGCTTGGTTTGCTGAGATCAAAGTTGTTAGATGTTATGCTATGTTTCTTACACTTTAAGCAAGAGATGGCAAGTTGGTGTTCTAGACAGGTGCAGGCCCCCATTCTATGCTGAACCACTTAGTCTTGATCAGTGTAATTAGTTCCTAAACTTGTTCCAAAGAGATTTCAAATGTACTTGCTTGGATTTGCATTTTGACATAAAGTTCACTTTTGCAAAAATGGTTAAAATGCTTTATCTATTTTGGGATTAAACCATTATGCAATGCTTGAACACATAGAATATGGTCTTGGCACAAAGAGTTTGCATTTAATTTATGAGTGTAAAAGATATTTAGGGCCTGTAATCAAGAGATGCATGCTGATTTGAAAATTGCCTAAGTGTATGAACATGGAAATTGGCCATAACAAAAGTGAGTTTTTCCCATATTGCAAAATTCGATTCTCTCAAACCATGAGGTTGTTTGATGAGTTCTTGGACATTTTGGAAAGCTTGGAATGTGTACTACACTCCATCTTTGAAGTTCAAATTGAAATTCCAAGTGGAAGTATATGTAAAATGGTCTTGAAGTTAGGTAAAAACCTTGCCTAAAATAGGTCAAATTTTCTCTAAGTTAAGAATGATTTGGTACCCTTGTTCCAAAAATTGTAACTTGAGATACAAGCCTCTTTTGGGAAAACTTTGTGAATAAAAGTTGTAGATTATGCAATAGGCTACAACTTTCATGTTTTAACTTTTGCTTGAATCCAAATGAATCTTGGTGAGAAAGTGGGACAAAGTTAGAAAAAAATTAGGGTTTTTCATAACTTAGAAAAATTCTAAGTTATGAAAAATCTTCATTTCAAACCCTAATTTGCATTTCTTGATTTCTTGATGAACAAGTTTCATGATTTGGCATATTTTGATGAAAAATGAATCTTGACTCTTGATTTTGACCAAAAAGTCAAAGTTTGACTTTTCAGTATACAGTCAAAATTGATCAATTGACTGGGAAATTCAACTGTCAATCTTGTGTATTTGGGGTCTTTTGAGCTTGTTGAGCATGTCAAGATAATTCCATGGTGTCCTTGAGTCCATATGTGAGCTTGATTTGCCATTGGCTAGGTCAAACAGTCAAAAATTGCCTTTGTGCAGTCAAAACCCTAAAAATGACCATTTTGCCCTTTTGGTGATCTGATCAAATTTCTTGTGGAATTGTGATCCAAACTTGATCAAATGGTCCATGTGAGTTTATAATGTTGATGTGGGTCAATTTTCATGAGGTTTGACTGTCAATTGGCCACAGTTGACTTTTTCCCCAATACAGTTGATTTCTAGGTCAACTGTCTAATTGACTGGGCAAAATTTGGAATTAAGACTTGAAACTTGGTATGGATAAACTTGGGAGCCCAACATGAATCATGAAAGTCATCTTAGGAATTTTTGGTCAAAACATCTTTGTGCAAACACAAACCCTAATTTGGGTCAACAGTGCAAGGAGAAGTCTTGAGCAGATGAAACCCTAACTGGATCTTGAGTTCCAAGGGCTTTGTGATGAGAAATTATTGAGAGAAATGGGAGGGAAAATTTTGGGGTACAACAGAGTGTAACCACTTGAAAATGATGTGACAAATGAAGAAAAGGTCGCACGCAAAAATTTAAAGAAGAGGAATTATAAAGCCCTACTTATAATTCCTCAATGTGTTAATCTAGATAATTTCGAAAAGCTAAGTGATGTTGAATCAGCAAAAGAAGCATATGTTATTCTGGAAAAATCGTTTGGAGGCGCAGAAAAGGTGAAAAATGTGAGGTTACAAACTCAAAAAAGAACGTATGAATTTCTTAAGATGTAAGAAAGTGAAAGCATAATTGATTTCTTCACTAGGATTACGAAATTGGTGAATCAAATTAAGGTATATGGAGAAGTATTGACAACAAGATCATTTGTTCCAAAGATCTTGAGGTTATTGGCTCCTAAGTTTGACCGTGTGATGGTAGAAATATAAGATTTGAAAGATTAGTTGACATTGAAAAAGGAAGAGCTTCAAGGGACGCTTGAATCCTATGAATAAGGAATGGCTGAAAGAGTTGCATGTAAGCTGAAGAGTGATGTGGCTTTGTAAGTGCAGTCAGCAAAAGAAAAGAAAGGAGAAGGAAAGTGGTTCGGTAACAAAGTTAGAATAGGCTACAAAAATTTGAATGGTCAAGGAAACTAGCATGAATGAATTTGTCGAATTAGAGAATACCCTCATACCAAAGAAACCAAAGAAGTGGTAATGCAAGTAGAGGAAGAGTAGGTGGTCGAATACCTGACAAGAGTCACATTCAGTGTTTCAATTGTCATAAGTATGCTCACTACTCTAGTGATTATCCTGAAAAACAGAAGAATCAAGAAAGTGACGTAGAGTTTGCAAAACATGAAGAAGAAAAAGAGATGATATTGATGGTCACAACAAGATATGAAGATAGATTCAAGGACCAATGGTACTTCGAATCAGGATGCTCATCACACACGTCTGGAAGGAAAGATTGGTTTGCCAACATAAAACCCTAGATGAAGAACATGGTGAAATTTGCAAATGACAATAATCTAGCAACTGAAGATATTGGTGATATTCTGATTATGAGGAAAGATGGAAAAAGGTCAGTAATTTCCATTGTATTGTGTGTACCAAGCATGAAAAGTAATCTTCTAAGTATAAGACAGTTGGTCGGAAAAAACTATGTGTCGATCGAAGACAGGTTGATGAGAGTTCTTGACTCAAGAGGAAAGTTAATCTTGAAAGCTCTTATGTCTCCTAATAGAACCTTTAAGATTGAACTTAATGTGATGGAGCACAATTGCCTTGCAACTACAACTAGTAGGGTTGAATGAATATGGCACTATCGACTAAGCCATCTCAACTTCAAAGACATCAGATATTGGAAAAGAATAAATATAGTTTCAAGGTTACCAGAAATCGACATTCCAAATGAAGTATGTGAAGAATTTGTGCAGGCAAAGAAACAAAAGAACAACTTCAACAAGGATGCATGAAGAAAGTCGAAGGCAATTCTTGAAATTATATACTCCGATGTATGTGGTCCTGTCCAGGTAGAATCTATTGGAGTTAACATGTACTTTGTCATATTCATAGATGATTTTAGTACAAAACTATGGACTTGCCTAATCAATAAGAAAAGTGAAGTGATTGAGGTATTTGCCAAGTTTAAATCTATGGTCGAAAGACAAAGTGGTCAAAAACTCAAGATTATAAGGACTGATGATGGTGGAGAATATGTGTCAAAAGATTTTGACATATTATGCGAGAAAGAAGGGATTTTGCATGAGGTGGTGCCACCCTACACTCCACAACATAATGGAACTGCTGAAAGGAAGAATTAAACCATCATGAATATGGTGAGAAGTATGTTGAAAGACAAACATTTATCTAAAGAGTTTTGGGGAAAAGGTGTGTTGACTGCAACATACATCCTGAACAGATGTCCAATGAAGAAGCTAGAAGGAATCATGACAGAAGAATGTCAGTTTGGTGTAAAACCTAGCTTGAGTCACCTGAAACTATTTGGATCTATAACACATAAACATATGCCATATCAGTTAAGAAGAAAACTTGATGATAAGTCGAGTCAAATGATCTCAATAGGATATCATTCGGCTGGAGGATACAAGTTGTTCTACCCAGTGAATAAGCAAGTAGTGATCAGAAGGGACGTGATCATAGATGAGCTTAAGGAATGAGATTAGACTTAAAATGTAAAGAAATATTTAGTAATAATATTATGTGAAGAACCATCCATTGAAGTCGAAAGAGAAGAAGTTTGACAGGAAGCAGGCCCAAACATACCTCAAATTACAAGACGTGTTCCTGCATAGTTGCAGGAATGTGTGATTACATCAAATGATATGGTTGATAATGAAGATGATATGATATAGTATGTTTTCTATGTAGATGTCAAACCCGTCAATGCAACTAATGCATCAAAGGATTTGAAGTGGATGAAAGAAATGAATGAAGAACTGAAGTCCATCAAAATCAATAACACTTGGTCACTTGTCGAATTGCCTCAAGGCAAGAAGGCAATCAATGTGAAGTGGGTATATAAGGTGAAGCTGAATCCCAAAGGGGAAGTAACTTGGCACAAGGATAGACTTGTGGCGAAAGAATTTCTTTAGAAAAAAGGAATCAAATTTGATGAAGTTTTTGCACTTGTTGCTAGGATCGAAACAATCAAGTTGGTTGTTGGTCTAACAAACATGAAAAATTGGAACATGTTTCAGATGGATGTGAAATGTGAATTTCTGAATGGTCCCTTAGACGAAGAAGTATATATTGCACAAACAGTTGAGTTTGTGAAACAAGGCGAAGAAAGAAAGGTGTAATGGATGCATAAAGCCTTGTGTAGACTTAAATAAGCCCCAAAAGCTTGAAATAAGAAGATTAACAGTTTACTTAGGGAGAAGGAATTTGTGAAGTGCATAACTGAGTATGGAGTATATGTAAGAAGAAGAAATAATGAATTGCTTATACTATGTCTCTATGTCAATGGATTGTTGATAACATGTAGCTGCAAGAAAGAGATCGAAGACTTCAAAGGTGATCTTAGTAAGGAATTCAAAATGTCTAATCTGGACGACATTTCATATTTCCTTGGCATCGAACTCTACAAGGGAATAAAGGATTGATAATGCATAAAAGAAGATATGCAAGTGAAATACTCATGAGATTTTAGGTGGAAGAATGTAACTTGACTTCGACACCTGTTGAACCAAAACTGCAATTGTCGAAAGACTTAGATGAAGTTTATGTCGTACCAACATAGTTCAAAAGACTCACTGGGTCATTACAATACCTTTGTCACACAAGGTCTGACTTATCATAAATTATAGGTCTGGTAAGTAGATTCATGCAGACGCCAAAAGTATCACATCTAGCAGCGATGAAGAGGATACTAAGGTATCTGAAAGGAACTCTTGACTATGGAATTTTGTTTCCTGCAGCTGATGAAGGAAATGAATGCAAACTAGTGGGATACACCGACTCAAGTTGGTGTAGTGATGTAGAGGATCGAAATCCCCAGTTGGTTATGTATTTATGCTGGATCGTGCACCAATTGCTTAGAGTTCGAGAAAAGAGTCAATAGTAGCACTGTCGTCGTTGAAGTAAAATACATATCAACATCTCTTTGTGCATGTCAAGTAACATGTATGGTGAATCTGGTCAAAGAGATTACAGGAAAGAATCATGGAGCAATTACCATGAAGATCGATAATACGTTAGCTATCAATTTGGCAAAGAATCCGATAGCACTTGGCCGAAGCAAGCACATCAAAATGAAGCAAGCACTGCAGAACTGAGAATTAGATTGCAGACATCATGACAAAAGAAGTGTAGATCGAAGTGTTCAAGAAATTAAGATCTATGATGAATGTAGATAACTTAGACACAATGAATTAGGTGGTGTATTTAGATTGTAATTTCTTGTATCGAAGCATGTTGCTCGACATAAATAAGATTGTGTCAAAAATATCCTAATGTGTGTCAAATTGTGTGTGTGTCGAAATGTCGAAGGAGTTGCCTCGACAGGATTTTGACTTAAGCATATTTTGTAGTTAACAAAATTAGATATTTTGGACTTTTGTGTTTTGAGCTTTGATTTAGGAAGCAAGCAAACCTAAAACTATAAATAGGGAGTAATCCCTATTATTGTATAACACTTCTTGCAGTTGTAAATAATATTGACAAGTTGTGAGCAAAGAAAAACTCTGCGAAATTTTTTTTCTTTCTTCTTTCGCTATTTTATTAAACTCTAATCTTCTTCTTCTTAATTATTTTTTCTTTTTCCATTAAAATTGTTGTGTAGAATTATATTGCAATCAAGATTTGTTGAATCACTCGAATGAAGAATGAAGAACAAGAAGAATTCGATCGATGTGATTGAATCTTAATCATCAAGATTGAATCAGAATACTCTATAAATTTGATATAATTCTACCAAATTTAAATCAAAATTTTACATATAGATGGAGAACTTCTCTATTATTTTATTTCATCTAGAAAACAAATTTTGATATCACTTTGTCATTCTCGTTTATTTTCTTTAAGTCTCTTTGTTTCTCACATATATTTTAGCTTAATATTTTGAGAGTGCTTTAGATAGTGTAAAATGTATTAAACATATTTTTTTGTTAATTCTGGTAATTAAGCCGAAAAGTAAGTAAAGTCTACTAAAAAAATATTCCAGCTGTTTTATTAAATAATTTGTTTTAAATAGAACAGGTGGAATATTCCTAATTATAATGGTTACCCTTAAGTTAAATTAGTCCACCTGTTTAAGACAACCTTTAATTGGTAAAATAATAAGAAAAAATATTCCACCTGTTTTATTAAATAATTCTGGTAACCCTTAAGTTAAATTATTTACTTCTTTATACAATTAGATGAATATTAATTAATTAATTTCCGTGTCGTATTAAGCCGTATACAAATATATTTGGTTGGATGTTACTGCTGCCTATTGCTCCAACAAGCTTCCTCAAGTAACCAAAAAAATTTCTCTGTCTTTAAACAAGTATTATTTTGATTTAGTGTGTCAATATTCACTTTTAGTGCTAACTGAATAAACAATTAGAAGTGGCCAAAAGCATTAAGCCAAAACTCTTTCCGCTTTTATTACTTACACATACATAAAACCTTTTTAGGCATTTTAAAAAGCAAATTGAGATGGAGAAGAAAGAAAGAGTCCTTTATTTTTGTTGCCAAATTAAGTACTATATATTTCCCATCTAGGCTATTCTTTCGATACTAATATCTGTCATTTTCTAATTATAATATATTTTACCAATTAAAGGTGTCAATTATTAAGACTAAAATGATCGTGTTTCAAGTGATTTCATTATAATACACTTTTCTTATTTGAATTTTACTTTCATTTAATATCTTATAAATGAAAAGACAAACACTAGCGTGCTGTTTACCTATTTTTTAATTATGTTTAGTTGATATATTTTATTCGTGACTATTTATATACATGGAAATATAGTTGATCGAAAAATATGAGTTTGAAGTTTGTTACTGTAGTTCGGAATTTCTGATGCAGTTGAGAGATAACTGACTTGTAAGATTAACACTCCAACAATTAAGTTAATATGAGATTGACAAATTGTATTTGAACAAAAGAGATTTGAATATCTTTTTAAGTT